>OX375877.1:40210650-40810650 GCA_947359465.1 Metellina segmentata | reverse complement strand
GAGAAAAGCAATTTAAAATCTGACAAAAGATGACTGAAATATAGTATAATTTTGTATTTTATTGCAAAAATGCCTGCGCTTTACCAATTACGTTTTAGAATAAGTTTACAAATTTAAATATTTAAAGTTTTATCTTGTTTTTACAGTTACGCTTTCTTATATAATTTTTCGGCAAGAGGCATTGCTTATAAATTTTTGAAACCCAGTGTCTTTTGTTCACTTTCTGGTATTATTTAAAAAATTTTAAAATTTATTTGGAGAGCATCTCATGTATTATTTACTACAATTTAATCCAAAGAATTGGATCCGAATTTTAAATAGTAATATAGAGGTTGCTCGTTTATTACGTGGATATCGAAATAAGCATTAGCAGCGTGATAAAAAGGGATAATTGAAATCAAAAATGCACTTTTGAAATAAAAATTGAGTCATTTAATACAAATTGAAAAATGGATGAACAAAGAGTTCGTTTACAATAATGACGATGTATGGAAGGTCACATTTAATTAACTGCAAGAGAAAAATTTTCAGATGCAACCGGAATCAAGAAAATATTTCGAATAAATCTAATCTCCTGACAGGTTTGCACAAGGGTATTTATAAACGCATAATATGTGACAATGAAATATAAAAATAATAATTGCTAATGCCTGAATAATAATATTATTATTATTTTATCACGGGGGCTGGTACTCGTTAAATCTGCCGTGGCGTCATATGTCCTCACGTTGGCGTGGTGTGGAAGTTTGGACAGAGGGGTGCTTGGTGAGGTGTAACTTCGTCATCTGACCGTAGTTCAAAATTACGTTGTGTTGTCCTCTGATATTTCCCTTTAAGATTTGATTGGTTGCCCTTTATGTTGCTCCAGTGCGACGTTAATTACCTATCTATCTGCTAATGCCTGTCGAAATGAACTTTATGATTATGTAATCCCACCAAATAATTTTAATTTTTACTTTTCTCTTTTGGTCATCTTCACGTTATGGAAAATTTTGATTACCGTAAACTCAGTCAAAGGCCCGGCGCACACATCCGGTTTTTCAACGTGCGGTGCCGCTGCGGCACCGAAGCCGAACCATGCACACATAACCGTGAAATGACACAAGTACTAATTTGCGCCATTTGCGATGGATATTCTATGGAAGAAAACGTGTTTATTTCCCTTATTTGGTGTTAAAAAAGTATATTTTGAAACACAAAATAAACGTTACTGGATACAACCATTTATTAATTATTATTTATATTCCATTTATTTATGAAAACAAGGTACTTCAGACAGGAGACGCGTGTGCGGCGAGCTTGCGGCACCGTGGGGAACTGCGGTACAAATTGTACGCAAGATGAACGCGCGGCAGACATGTATCTCAGACCGTACTCGCGTGGCGGCAGCGGCGCCGCACGTTGAAAAACCGGATGTGTGCACCGGTCCTAAGTCACACATTTCCGTCACTTTTATCTGCAGCGTTCGAAAACTGGCTGAGCGTTACTCGATACCTAGGGAATATACCTTTTTGAAAATTTTTAATAACTTTTAGAAAGTTCCAAATTTTGCTTATAGCGTTTTTTTTTATTCCATTTCCACGTCGAGTATTAATTTTCTTTTATACCGTCTCGAATGCTATTACAAGAAAAACAATTCTCTAACCGGAAGTAATTTCTTCCGAAATATCTAGTTTGAGGAAAGCGAAAATAGAATTCAAACGAAGTCGTTAATCTTCCTCTCTACTAAGCTTCGTAATAATTTCTACACTTACAATCGCAATTCGTCTTTTTTTTTTAATGCAAATTCGTTTCTTTCTGAATATGTAAAATAATGGCATGGTGTATTTTCTGTTTTGTGAATTTCGGAATGGCTAGCGAGATTTTCGTCGAATAATTTAATCTTTTTCACATTATGTACTTTCTGAGCCAGAAATAATTCTTTCACGATTTTAATAAACAGTTGTTTGTTCTTATCAATGGGCCGCTGAAGACTTGTTGGATGGTAATTTTAGTTAACGTCGTACTAGAGCGACACAACGGGCTATTGAGGACGGTCCGGGATCAGTCCCTTAAGGGAAAGATCCGAGGACAACACCTCGTAATTTTGAACCACGGTCAAATGACGAAGCAACACCATAAGCTGACACCCCATTTTTCAAACTTCCACACCAACCCAACGTGAGGACTTTCGGCCACGGCAGATTTAAGGTGCACCATCCGGTCTCTACACCATACGCTTACAAACATCCATGCCCGGATCCGGATTCGAACATGGAACCTACCGATCTAGAGGCTAACACCTTAACCACTATGCCGGTTGCTAGGCTAGACTAACGGATTAGTTACCGGA
Source organism: Metellina segmentata (assembly GCA_947359465.1). Classification (NCBI taxonomy): domain Eukaryota; kingdom Metazoa; phylum Arthropoda; class Arachnida; order Araneae; family Tetragnathidae; genus Metellina; species Metellina segmentata. The sequence continues at coordinate 40,808,318 of OX375877.1, read as the reverse complement.
CGAATCCGAATCCAACCTAAGACCGCCGTGTACAAAGTGGATTGGTGCACGTTAAATCTGTGATGGCCTCAAATATCCTCACATTAGTATGGTTCGAAAATTTGGAGAGTGGGATGCCTGTTCAGTTGTTAACTCGTCATCTGACGGTTGTTCAAACATACGTCGTGTTTGTCGTCGATTCTTTCCATTGGGGATTGAACCAGAATTGCGCCAATAGACCGTTATGTTGTTCCTGGGCGAAGTTAATTAAAATATCTACCTACCAGTTCTTGTCAACAAACCATATCAATTTACGAATGCAGCAATTGGTTTATTTTTATTTTTTTTATAATATTTTTTTTTTGCAAATTACGCAAGTTAATTTTGGTTTTGGGCTCGTGGTAGCTCAGTGGAACGAGCAACCAACGGATCAGTAATCGGAGGGCTGCTTGCGAGTTCGAAACTAGGTCCTCCCAAAGACCATCGTTTACACGGGGGTTTGTGCACGTTAAATCTATCGGGGCCTCAAATGTCTTTACGTTGGTGGGGTGTGGAAGTTTGAAGAGTGGGGTGCCCGCACAAGTGTTGACCTTGTCAACGGACACTATTTCAAAATTACGAGACGTTGTCCTCGAGATCTTTCCCTTAGGGATTGATCATGAACCTTCGCCAACAGTTCGGTGTTTTGCTACAGTGTGACATAAATTTTCAACCTACCTTTACGATTAAAGTAAACAGTTGTCTGGTAATAGTAATTTTAATTAACGTCGTACTAGAGCAACACAACGGACTATTGACGACGTTCCGGGATCAATCCCTTAAGGGAAAGGTCCGAGGACAACACCTCGTAATTTTGGACCTCGGTCAGATGACGAAGCAACACCTGAGCTGACACCCCACTCTCCAAACTTCCACACCAACCCAACGTGAGGACTTTCGGCCACAACAGATTTAAGGTGCACCAGCCGCCTCTATACCTTACGCTTACAGTCATCCATGCCAGGACCCGGATTCGGAACAGGAACCTTCCGTAACAGTTGTCTGCTCCTATCAATAGCTTGTATTTTGTTATGAATGTAGCGACTTGTTCGTTTTTTTTTTAATAATACATTCTATGAAAAGATTTAAATTTACAAATTATGCTAGTCACTTTTAGTTAGGTAGGTATGTATATAGTATTTCAATTAACGTAGCACTGAAGGAATGCAACGAGCTGTTGGCAAGCAATTTTTAACCTCGGCGTCTTACGTTATTTGCGTAACTTATATTACAGTGAAATTTCTTGTACTTTATGCAGTTGCATTATCCGATGTTCAGCAGAACATTAAGGTTGCTCCATATTATAAATTGAGACTGCCTTTTAAAATTTCATAAATAGTAGCTTAATAGTGCTTTTGAATACGTGTTTTATTGCATTGAAATTTATGTGTGCTTTTGTATTGCAATACGCGTGTAAAATTGTATTAAAATAATACGTTTGTATCATTGTATTTAAATACACATGTAGTACGGGTCTACAAACCTGGATATGCTCGGATACTAAAGACAGCGAATCATAAATACACGGGCACCCGTGTCAATAGAGTGAACGTGAAAACGCGATCTCTATTTAAAAAGTCATCGCATTCCACAGAAATCACGGCAAATAGCCAAATACAACCACACGTCAATGTTCAAGAAATTGTAAAATAAACCCGCTGCGGCTCTGTTGTCGCCTTAAAATAAAAAGACCGCCATCAACTCAAGAAATAGGGGGCGATGCAAAAACGCGTGGAGTTGAATTCGAATTGGTCATCCAAGTGTGAAGGCTCTATCTCCCACTTGTTGCACCGAGTGAGGATCGGATGATGAATTGGAACGTGACGGGAAAGTGAAGTGAAGATTGCCCTCGCCCTGATGGAAAACCATTCGTCCTCGGATAATAAATCAAAGGAATCTCCTATTTTCGTCTCTTCGGCTGTAAATGTCAAACGAAGCATTGGGAAAAGTTTTGCTGATGGAAAGTGGGCTTAAAAGGAGATGCCCAATCTTTATGTGTGTTGGTCTGTGCTTTTTTTAGTTGCATTTTGGTTTAAAAACGGATCGGTAATGAAGCAGTTTGAAGCATCTTAAATATTGCCACTAGTAAAATTTATATATATATATATATATATATACTTTTTTAATTTAAGAAAATGAACCTCAGGAAGATGGTACCATTTTTGGCACCATCTGCCTCTTAATTGCCTCCCAAAGAAACCACACTGTCCATGTATATATCTAAAAATAATAACAAGTCTGTTGTTCCAGAGCGACATTAATTAATTCCATACCTGCCATCGAAAAATGGGGTTGCGGTATCCCTATTTGGAGAATAAGGGATTAAGCAACCGGAGGTATACAAGTCAGAAACTCCATGCACGTGTGGACTGGTGCACGTATAATATGCCATGATCTCAAATGTCCTCACGTTGGCATGATGTAGAAGTTTGGTGAGTGGGGTCCCATTTCAAATGGTGACGTCATGATTTGAAAGTGATTTAAAACTAAGAGATGTTGCTATCGAATTCTTCTTTTTGGGATTGATCTCTGACTGACGCCAATAGTATGTTGTGTTGTTTAAGCATGACGTTAATTCATCTACCTATCTGCCAAAACATTTGGGTTACTTTATTTTTGCCTTTACAATACGTAAGTGCTTCATTATCGCTCCATGTTTAGCTAAAAATGCAACAAATAAGGCACATATCACTCACAGATAAAGATTAGTCAACCTCTTTACCCTTTCGCATACCTTTTCCATAAGCAAAACCTACCAATGCTTCGTTTTACATTCACAAACGCAGCGACGAAAATAAGAGATTCCGTTGATTTTTTATAAGAGTGTGACGGTAATTCAACTACCTATACTTTCTTACCCAACCGTCTGAATAAGATGGTTTTATTTTTTTAGATTTTTATAAGGAATAAGAGCTCTTGGTATCTATAACCCTCGTATGAAATTGGAGCTATAGGATGGTGGAATGAACAAATAAACCGGTGAGCTGCGCAAAAATCAGGCAGTAGCAATGTATTTTTTAAATTATTGTGCAGATACAATAATTAAGTCCCTCAGAAGCCAATGCGGTAAGACCATTTTTTCATACTACGGGGCCAGCTCTCTGCTCGCCAACCCCCGGAGGATTGCTTTGCAATCCTCATTGGTTTGCTGCGCGAAACTATGTTCGCTTCGCTCGCATCAATGAAGGCACGTGTCCTAGCAGAAGGGATTGTTTACAAAATTTGATATTCCAAATTTTTTTTTTTCAAATCTAAAGTTTTTGTTCTTTTTCAGAAAAGATATATACAGTACCTCTAGAATCAGAATTCAAATGAAAACTTTGAGCAAATTTTGACTCGAAATGCGAGCGCTGATTTGGAAATTGAATATCCAGCATGTTGTTTGTGTGTACATTTCCCCCTGCACTCGAGCCACTCACGTTTTTTCATTGAGTTTTAGTCGAAACTTGCAGTGGAAGCGTCTTGTTGAACTATAATTGTTGGCCCTGAAAAGGACCTTTTTTTTAAATGGCACTGAAAAGATCCTCCGCTTTCTTTGATTTCTAATATTAACTGCAACAGCTCGACTAAAATTCATTTTTTTCAATAAAATGTCATTCGATAACGCTATAACAAATAACGTCTTTTTGCGGGCCACGTAAGAGAATTATATACTATATAGATTTTCTGGTTTTAATGGAATGAATATTATTTTTTATTGTGTTAAAGGATTTACTCGTTACTTCGTTTTTTCATGGTCAGAAATCCCTTTTTTTATAGCTTCCGAATATGTTGTATCATATTTTCAGAAGCCATTGTGAATAATTCCAGTGTTTTTAATATTTTTTTACAACTTTGAAATAAAATGTAAATTCTTCTTTCGATATGCGTGAGTAACACTGAGGCCGAGTTCGTGAACAATAATTTGAAAAAAGTGTAAGCAAGAAAATAATTCGTCATGTGACCTCCGTTTAACCAGTTCTGAAGTTGCACAGGATCATGTGACCAAAAATAGTAGTAACATGACCATTACACTTCTACTGTTGGGTGGAACCATCTTTCATCATATGATTGGCTCATTGATTGATTATCAGGTAGCACAGATGATTGATAGTTCGTTGACTGATTAAGAGGTAGTACAGATCATTGATAGTTCGTTGATTGATTACGCTGATAAACCAAATTTCACTTTTTTTCGTGTCTCTTTGATCAAATTTGGTCTTTCTAATAGTATTTTCCCCACTGATTCTGAATCTGCTTTCCAAATTGGTGTGTTAGGCATAGTTTTTGAGTAACAGGGGCTTAAAAGTTTGGAAAATGTATATTTTTTACATTTGCTTACAATTTAAAATAGCTTGAATTCTAATATTAATGACAGTTCAAAAGATATTTTCCCATGAATTTCTTCTGTATTTTACAGCAGGAATATCTATTTTTAGTGTTCTACAACAATCGGTCAGCATGTTTGGGCTCCACTTGCCTTGATAACACGATTCCATGATGGATATATCCTGGCGCAATCGTTCACCGGCTCGTCCCTGACGCGATATTCCACATTGACTAACTCCCGGGCACTCGCGTCGCCAAGGATTTAGCAACTACGCCAATCCCTGATGCCAACTTCGCGCTTTCTCGCGTTTCACGAGATTATTCGCGAACCGCAGTGATCGCGCGCTGTTTGTTTACGGAGAATTTAATGTTTTGCTGTAACATTTTGTCAAGAGCTCATCCGATGTGTATTTTAAACCCGTTTTTGTGCAACACCACTTCAACTTAATATTTGTTTTGAATTCCATAAACAGTCACATCTTTTCTGGCGTAATGCCTGAAATTAATTAAGTTTTTATGGAGACTAATTTACGAATCGCACCCCGGCAAGAAAAGTGACAGTAGTCAAATAATAAAAATTTTGTTGTTATATCATTGAAACATATATATGACATCGTGTTGGTTAGTGAGCTGAAGCTTTCCAAACATCTTCATTTCCTTCTCGGTTTGGATTGCACATCAAAAACGATTTTTTCGTCGTTTCAACTATACTCGTCTAATGCAAGTAAGAATTCCTTCTTCAACTCGCCTAAATATTTGTCTTTAAACGTGTCCATCTTCGATGATAATTGATAATCAAGCCTCTGGATAACAAACAAACAATAGACGCGCTAGTGTCGACGGTAAGAGACACGAGTGGATAGATATGCAACTGTTTCCACTGACGTCACAGAATCGATAGCCAATGAGAAGAGAATGGGAGCAGTTGTTGGCTAATCGGATCACATGACCTAGATACGTATGTCATAAGAATTTTTCTGTTGGCAATTTATCTCTTCCTTTGGCGTACTTCGAAATTTATGTGAGGATAAACTTCTTTGCTGCTGTTTAGTTATATATTTTAGTTGACTCGGTAACTTTAAATTCAGATCTGCTGTATAATCAAGAGGGGCTATAGAAAAAAGGAAATAAGGTGTGTAACATGATTTTCATTGATCTAACATCATCATCGAAAATTGTATCCGTTTATTATATAAGTTAATAATTATATAAGTTAGAGTTTTATGTATGCTTTTTGTTACATTAGAATGGTCCTAAGCCAGGGATGGATACGACACCATCATCCTAAAGCAAAGGGGACGGCAGAGGGGCGGGAAAATATCAGCTGGTAGTGAGTTCAGGAGTGGTTCTTAGATTATTTATGTAAAATCAACGGAAGCTTGGAAAAATATAAAAAGGGTATTAAAAATTAGGAAAAGTAATTTAGAATCAAAAGGAATTAAATTGGAATTTTTTTTAAATAATTTGGAGGATCTAAAAACTTTTCCGCCAGATGGGTTCGAACTCGGGAAGTCATACTTCGCTACAGACCAGTCTGAAGGTAGGTGACTTTAGCCATTTGGCCATCGTTGCTTTCGGAAAAAGGAGCTCTTTAAAAGTATAAGTACCCTTAGGATAAGTTGGCGAGATATCCAAGTGAAGCCAAGCCCGTGAAACTAGCCAATCAAGTTGCACTTGCGTAAAGTACTATCATGGTTCTCTTCTCATTGGTTATCGATTCTGTGACGTCAGAGGAAACCGTTGCATATCTATCCGCTCGTGTACGAGACGGGCGCGTTGCATGAGGACGTGGATTGCCAACTTACGGGGGGAGGGATTACCGCGGAATGACAGACAGCTTAAAAATTCGACTGGTTTGGCAAGCTTGGCGACGCGAGTGCCTGGGAGTTAGTCAATGTGGAATATCGCGTCCCTGACGTCACCTAGGTTTTCCGAGAAAAATCTAAATGTGATTGAAGAAAATGTAACTTCAGTGACATATTGCAACCTAGAGCTTTATTGTTCCAAAGTAATTCCTCCACAAAGTGCTTATAGTGTCCGCCTTGTTATTTCCAAGAAAATACTGGACCACTTTCTTGAAAGACTTCCACGGTGGGTAAGTGTACGAGGGCTGCTAAGAATACGCAAGGAAATTTCACCTTGTTGGCAACAGAGAATCACCATTGCGACGTTTTAGTTCTGCTGCTACTGTGTTAAGCTTCGGTTTCCTAAGAAAGCGTAGCCGTGATCTAGCGGCCGTGATGTATCGGAGGGTGACGCCACTAAAACGTTGCTTATACTAACACATGGTGTTGGTTTCCTAGAGAGCGTTGTTTGTGAGCGTAACGAAAATGATCGGAGCCGCCATTTCCATGACTGTCGTCATGGCGGTCTCAAACAGTTGGGGGAACGTTTTTTCTCTTCTAGCGGCCAGATTTCATTTCCTGCTCCAAACGATTCGAGCGAAGAGGAGCAAAATAAATAAACATTTTTGACTGCCATTGATTAATTCGTTTTTGTAAAATCGGGATCGTTAAACACAGAATGAAAATTTCAACGGATTTGAAATCTACGGAAAATTTGACACCAGATCGATACCTTAAATGTGATTTTCTTTAAATAAATAATTAATTATTTAATAAATAATTAAATAATCAAATGGTAAATAATTGAATAATAAAACTGTTTTTGATATCGTTCTGGCGTAGAAATTTACGCTGATTTGAAATCGGTTGAAATTTTCACTCTACCTTCAACGATCCCGAAGTTAGAAACTTTGAACTAGAGAATAAAAAAACCACTTTGTTTTCTTTCTCGAATAAAATAAACCACGACAGCCGTCTGTGTTGCCCATTCCTCAACGTATTCTGTCCGTCTAAGTTGATACCTCTGGATTCTTGTTAAGACGGCCGTCTCTAGTTATACCCACGGCATCATGACGTATCACGGCTGTTAGATAACGGCTCCACTTTCTTAGTAAACCAAAGCTTTAGATTACAACTTATCATCATCGATTTGCTACACTTCGTTTACAATTTTCAAGGTAAAATTAAGTTTTCTCACTTTTCTATATAATTTTTCGATTATTGAACACAAGTGTTTGTCATCATATGAAGTGAAATAATTTTTATAAACTTATTTCAAATTAAAGCATAAGCTACAAGTTGGTGTAGCTAGAGTTTATCTATCTGTGACATGTGCTGTTATCTAGCAGCGGTTTAGTCCAGCGCAAACGAGGAGCCCAAGAGATTTTCACTTCGAACTCTTAGCCTCCCTAGGCCTACGTTGACTTTTACTTCATCTTTTTTTTCTTGCAAAAGCAATAAAAGAGTAGTATAAGTGTATACGTGAAAAAATCCTGAATGAAATTCCAACTGGATCTATAAACCCAAGTGCGGAAGCAGGCGTAACGCTGTCGGAACAAGAAGCTACGCCTAGGCCTGCAGAAAATTCTACCTGCAGAAAAATTAATGTTAGCATTCATTCAATTTTACCGCTTCCAAAGCAAAAAAAAAAAAACGAAAATGTGAACCAGAAAAAAAAAATAGAAATGCGTTTAAGCCTGAAATTATGACATCTTCGCCTATTTAAGCTCTTTTGCAAGATAAAGAAAAAAGCAAAAGGCAAAGATTCTTAACAAATCAGAAAAGGGAAGTGAGAGGGTAAATATAAAACGAACAAATAAGAAACAAAACGTAAAAAAAGGATTGAATTTTTCTTAAGACGACCAATAACCATCAACGAGTTCAGCCAACACCTTCAAGAAGGTGGCTCAGCCCAGGATATGTTTTCTGCTGGAGATGATACTTTAGTTACTTGCCCAGGATGTGACAATTCTTGGAACGAAGACTGGATTCAATGTGAATTGTACAAAGATTGGTGGCATGAGGATTGCAGTGCATACGAAGGCAATTAGCCTTTTCTATGCGACTATTGTTAAGACAGATCCGGTGCGTACTCTTGGCCACCCTACCTGCGTACTCTTACCCTTCATACAGGGCAAGAGTACGCAATTTTAATTTTTCTTACTTAAATGATAAGAGATAAAATCATGTAGCCTGGATTTATTGATTCACAGTTGAATAAAGTACATTATGTAAAATTTTGAAGTCTATGTCTTAATTACTTTACTTTTTATAAATAAAAAACCACTAGGTGCCGTACACTTACCCTCCTTTCCCCTACAGGTGTTTCTTGATCATTTAAGAGTGGCATCGAACTCAGGATCTTTCGTTAATTCTCGAATTTAAGGTCCAACGAATATGCCTTCTTTGATTTTAGCATCACTGACCCGTGGAAATTTGTTTTTTAGAAAGCTAAAACCGTCGCCATTTCTATCCTAGGTCGTCTTCCATCGAAAATAGGTATTCAAATTCTTGTTGTCGCCGTCTGAATGAACAGATTCTTGTTTTTTATCGTGGCAAATTCTAGCCCTTAAGCTTTGATGCTAGAAGCTCTGATTGTGATTGTGATAGGTTCAGGTCACGAACTAAATTGATTTTTCAAGTGTAGAGTTAAGGCTAGTTAGGCTACCTCGCAACAATGGGAAATGCAAATGCAGAAAACTGGTGCCTGAAAACTGTTATGACGACGGATTCAGGATCATAATCGAAAAATACATAAGAAACAGTACTCAGCGTCCAAGAGACAAAAACTTTGTTTTCCAGTGTTATCAGATAGTACATATGATTGATAGTTCATTGATTGATTATCAGATAGTATTTGTCGATTCCATCATTTCTGTCGCCACTATAGAAATGTACATTCAAACAACTACCCTTTCAAGGTATGTTATATCTCCAAACGAGGCGCTAAGAGGCGAAATTGTCCAATAGAGTCCATTTTGGCAGATAAGTCACGTGACAAGTAGTCGACATGTTGGGCACAATTTTTAAAGCTCCTCAAAACAATGCTCAGTCTACTTATACTTCACGTCTATAGCTTCCACTTCGCCATCGTAACCTGTTTACGTTTCGTTACAATGTAGATAAATCACAAATATCGATGTATGATTATGCGGTTTTAACAATGGAGAATAATGAGATTTTTCTACTATTAATTTTCTTCTTAAGTAGCTGAAAGGTATCCATAGGAGAGGTTTTTTATGTATAGCTAAATGCAGATTGGGCTGATATTTTGGTTTTTCGTAAAGGGTAATTTGACAGGTTATTCGAATGTCGTTTCAGCTTGTTGCTTACTCTAAAAATTAACCCCAAACATCATTAAAGCATCATAAATCAAATTAGTTCTTAATCGGAAATAATTTGTCTTCTACAGTTATCTGTTGTGTCTGTTCACACTGAAAACAAATATCCTATTTCCTTTCCTCTCTCAGGAGTAACAAATATTTCATTACTTCTAAAAAACGTTAACTATATACGTTATTGTCATATTCGTCGGCTTGAATTCTTCATCAAGTTAGTTTAGCGATCTATTAAGTTTATTACACTTTTGTTGTTTCGTTTCCGCTTCTGCAATCAAGTTTAATTAGAAATCAAGTGGAAACGATTCAAAGGGGAATTAGAAATAATTATCGCAAACAGTTAAAATTGTTTACAAAACTCTCACGGGATTTAATGGTTCGGGAAAAACTATTTCTCAAACGATCCATCACTAAACTTTCAGTCCTTCGTAAAAACCGTTTTTCTGTTAATTTGGCTGTGCTAATTGCTGCCAGCTGTTCGCCATTTTTATTCCGGGCTCTATTGTAATGGAGAATTAATTTAAAACTACTTTCATTTTCGGGAATAGAGTTCGCAAACGTCACAAATTGTGATGAGTTATATTCTTTTCTCTCGGTAGTTTTAGTTGTTATCTATATCTGCAGTTATTTTTTGTTACATGGGGATAATTAGGCTAATTTGTCCCGAATGGAAGAATTTCATCAAAGTGAATGATTATTTTAGTGGGACGAATGATTTTATCAACAGAATTATGACGAAAGGTTAAGAGAATGGAAAAAGCGTCTCTTACTTTCTTTTAGACGAGTAATAAATAATGGCAAAGCTATTATGCACCGTTACTGCCATTATATGAGTTATACCATTAATTAAATGAGTTCAAAAACATGCCTAATCCTCTGGAGGTTTACAAGCATATATTCGTTCTAAATCAGGCTGTCTTCTCTTCATGACTTTTAACTGGACTTCGACCTTGTTGACCAATAGGTATCTTTTTGAGGATTCTTTCGGGGGCCGCGATAGCCAGATTGGAAGTAGGGATGCGACATCTACAGCAAAACATCGATGTTTTGAAACATCGATGTTGATAATACATCGCCCCAAAAACATCGATGTTTTTAAAATTCAGTGTATTTAAACTTTTTCCAAATATTTCTTAAAACTGGTTTAGCAACTAGTGATGCTACATCGATGTTTTTAAAATTCAGTGTATTTAAACTTTTCCCCCATTTCTTAAAACTGGTTTAGCAACGAGTCATGCAACATCGACAGCAAAACATCGATGTTTTGAAACTTGGATGTTCAAAATTAAAACTTCACTGTTTAAAATTAAAACATCGATGTTGATAATACATACATCGCACCAAAACCAACGATGTTTTTAAAATTCAGTGTATTTAAACTTTATTCCCCATTTCTTTCCATGGTTTAGCTAGTTTAACTAGTGATGCGACATCGGCTCCAATACATCGATGTTTTTATAAAACATCAATGTTTTGAAAACATCGATATCGATGTCGCATCCCTACTTTTCAGGCCCTTCACTCTTGGCCACTTTGGTCTATAAGTATGTTCAATCTGCTGATTATAAAAATTATGCTACTTTGTTAGTTTAAAAAACTTTTATAACGATACTTTTTTCATTTAAAAATAAAACATCGACAACGTAAAAACCTCGGGAAAAAAAAACATCGATGTTACAAAAACATCGACTCCAATACATCGATGTTAAAAACATCGATGTTTTTTTAGAAACATCGATGTTCTGAAAACATCGACATCGATGTCGCATCCCTAGTTGGAAGAACAACGGACTAAAAATAGGAGGGTTGCGAATTGGAATCCAACCAAAGAACGTCGTGTACAAATGGGCTGGTGCACAATAAGTCGATCGTGACCTGAATCCTCCTCACGTTGGCGTGGTGTGGAAGTTTGGTGAGTGAGGTGCCAGCTCAGGTGTGACCGGGATTTGACTGTGTTTCCAAATTACGTTGTTTTGTCCTCCGATATTTCCTTTCGATGGTTGATCCCGGAAGGTCGCCAATAGCCCGTTTTGTTTCCTGGTGTGACTTTAATTAAAATATCTACCTACCAGTGGATTAAACAGAAACTGTCACACAAAATTGACGAGGCGCCAGATATAAATTACGTAAAGCCTATTGATATTTACCGTGCAAAGCTTCTGTTATTTCATGACCTCTTTCTACAAGTGAGTTTACGTAAAACCCATTGATATATTTACCGTGAAAAGCTTCTGTTATTTCATGACCTCTTTCTACAAGGGAGTTTACGTAAAACCCTTTGATATATTTACCGTGCAAAGCTTCTGTTATTTCATGACCTCTTTCTACAAGTGAGTTTACGTAAAACCCATTGATATATTTACCGTGCAAAGCTTCTGTTATTTCATGACCTCTTTCTACAAGTGAGTTTACGTAAAACCCATTGATATATTTACCGTGCAAAGCTTCTGTTATTTCATGACCTCTTTCTACAAGGGAGTTTACGTAAAACCCTTTGATATATTTACCGTGCAAAGCTTCTGTTATTTCATGACCTCTTTCTACAAGTGAGTTTACGTAAAACCCATTGATATATTTACCGTGCAAAGCTTCTGTTATTTCATGACCTCTTTCTACAAGGGAGTTTACGTAAAACCCATTGATATATTTACTGTGCAAAGCTTCTGTTATTTCATGACCTCTTTCTACAAGTGAGTTTACGTAAAACCCTTTGATATATTTACCGTGCAAAGCTTCTGTTATTTCATGACCTCTTTCTACAAGGGAGTTTACGTAAAACCCATTGATATATTTACCGTGCAAAGCTTCTGTTATTTCATGACCTCTTTCTACAAGTGAGTTTACGTAAAACCCATTGATATGTTTACCGTGCAAAGCTTTTTTTATTTCATGACCTCTTTCTACAAGTGAGTTTGCCAACCTGCTAAGGGGCCGCTGTTGCCGGGTTGGAATAGTAGCGAATTAGCAACGGAAGGGTTGAGTGTTCGAAACTCGATCGAAACAAAGACCCTCTTGTACGTAGGGTGTAGAGCATGTAAAATCTGTCGCGACTTCAAACGTCCTTACATTGGCATGGTGTGGGCGTTTGGAGAGTAAGGTGGTAGCTCAGGTGTTGACCTCGTCATCTGATTGCGATTCAAAATTAAGGCGTTCTCGGAACTTTACCTTAGGTATTGATTCCAGACCTCTGTCAATAGTCTGTTGTGTTTCTTCAGTGCTTCCTTAATTGAACTAATCTACTTACTCACTCATCTAGAGTTTAGTTTGCGCAGGATTGGTTTCTTTCGGGGTATTAATCTCTCTTATGTGGTTGTACAACTTTCCTTGTGTGTGTTAGTCTATTTAGTGGACATTGCTTGATGCAGTTCGGGCAAATATAGGCCTTATGTCAAATAAACCGAGTCCAAACCACCCCATTATATTACGCTGTTTGTAAAATTCCGAGTATTATACTATGTAGGGTCAGACGGGGTGATTGTAAACAAGCTATTCAAGCACACACGTGAGGTTCTGAGAAACTAAAAAGTTGTGAAATATGATAGCTGTCAACCCTGAGGATGTAATATGGTGATCCCGTATTTCTTTGAATCACAGCTGATAGCAATCTGTTTAGCTGAAAAAATTGTGGTTGAAAAGTTTGGGTTTTAAAGTTTTTGTGTGTTGCATTTTCTGCTGCCCTCCATAATATATTGAAAAATATGTTGATCCAATTCTTTACTACGGTCAGTTATGTTTCTATCAACCAGAAAAGCATTGACTTTTCTTCTGGGAACTTTAAGGCAGCTACAGTTGAATGTTTACAATCACCCCATATTTTTCAAGGGACGGAGTAATTGTAAACATAACTTTGAAAATAGTTTCGTTCAATTTGGATGGAAAACTAATCAGTTTTTCCGTGTAATTATTTATTTAATCATATTAAGTACGTTTGAATTGCGTTTAATTGCATTTTTCGTGTTCTTGGGGAGCATGAAAACTGATTTACTAAAACGTTACACATATGGTGAAGTTCTTACAACCGACCGAGTACTGTCACATTTGAAGGAGGCAGAAGAGAAAAAGAACAAAAGTAAGTCGATTGAGAAGAAAGTGAAAGAGCCAGAAGTAAGCAAGAAACCAAGAAAGGAGCAAATGGAATAAAAGCAGAACTTGAGGATAACGAGGATGAGGAACTATTAAAACAATTGACTAACGTTGACAGTGAAGAGTTTGAGTTGTACAAGCACTTAAGGATATGACCCTCGTGAATATGGCCGCGTGTGTTAAATCGGAACATTCTGCGAACAAGCACAAGTCATATTCGATCGACACGTAATCCTTCCAAAAAAGCTTTTACTATCATTCCTAGATTCGAGGTTAGGTTGGATAGTTAAATTTATGTCACACTGGAACAACACAACTGGATGTGTTCGACGGTCCAGGATGAATTCCGAAGGGAAATATCTAAAGAAACAACACTTCATAAGTTCGAACAATGGTCAGATGACGACGTCGCTAGCTGAGGTGGTCCCCACTCTCTAAACTTACACACTACTCCTGCGTGAGGACATTTGAGGTTACGACATATTTCTATGCACCATCCCCCAACGTTTCCTGTTACTGATAAAATTACTCTTCCAACTCGGCTACTGCGGCCCAGATAAATATTTTAAAAACATGTAACAAACTAGCGGAAGATTCGAAACTGTCACGCGGGACAAACCAATTTCTCACGACGCCAGGCCGGCAGCAGTCATGTTACAGCTAAACTTGTTCCTTCCTCAACAGAAGCGATTAAGCGCCAAGAATTCATATTCCATCTTATTTTCCCACGCGTGTAGGTCGGTGGTTTTCTCCAGCGCCGCTGTTGGTTCCATGGCTGTATTCCGGTGAATGTCTTCAGTAAATCAAAATATACCCTTCCCTAAATTTTAAGATAATTTACATGAAATCCCACCAGATCAAACATAACTCCGTACTTGGTATCTCCGTGCAGTTCATCAATGTGTCGATAGCTGAGAAAAGATTGTAAGTGCATTTGGATCAATATATACCCAGGATCCATCTCCAAGAGATGAGTGATAAACAAATTTAATCACCCGCTATACGATCTCCTTTTTATTTAATCTTTTCTTTTCAGCCTAAGCTTTAACTTTCGTGAATGTAAACGTTTGGCCCAGTGTAAACCTTGCAAAACTCAACACTCTATGTTACTTGATAACAGATACCATCATGTATACATCACAAAAACACTAAAAATTAAGATTTATAGACCTACATTACGCGTCCTGTAAGTATCAATACACTTCTACTCGTTACATTCTCTCATCTATATCAGTTCGAATGATGTTCTCCACTTCCCAAGTTTGTAGAAATGTCCTTTACACAACCTACATTAAAACGTCCTTTCTTATCAACAACTCATAAAAACGTTTATTTTTGTTTTCAACAAATAATATCTTTTTTATACAGAAGGGAGCTCATGATCAAAGTAGGATGCAAAAATGGCATTTCTGCGCCCCAAAAGCCTTCAATGTCGATTTAACTATTCACGTTCTCTTGGCACACTACGCGTCGCTTCATGTTAGCCCACTGAGGCTTCGTCTTTTTCTCTTTCCATATAGATTTGCGCGATTAACTGCAAAGTGAGACGAGGCATAATTCGGGCCCTCCAAACAATTGCTTTCTGCTTTGTTTCATGAGAAGACTTGTAAAGAGACGCGACGACATCCCGTTCAATTTAGTGGCCAGCCATTAGTAAAGCGATTTTTTGCTGCGCATCGGAAACTTGAGAATGTTTCCGAGTCATCTTTGTTTACGCACGAACTGTTTGTTGCGAGAACACTCCAGGCCGTCAAATTCGGATTCAGGCAAAATGGTTTCTTTTGGTTTTTGGAAGAGAATGCATCGCAACTGAAAGAAAGGAAAGTGAAGTGTTTGTGCATGGTGTGTGGTCTGTTAGCTTCATTCAGATGAAACTGTTCTTCAATTTTCAACGGTTTTGTAATCTACGGAAAATTTTACACCTAATCAATACATTAAGGGGGTTCGGGACACATTGAAATTTTTTTTTTATTATTTAATTTAGAATTTTGAATTTTTTTTTGCACTGATTACCCATCTAACTAATAAATAAAATCACAATTTTTTTTTTTAATTTTTAAATTAAAATTTTTTAATAAAAAGAGGGGCCATTTTAAATTGCTAAAACTCAAAATATTCTTAATCATTTTTCAAAATTCTTGCAGTAAATTATTCACAAATTTATAAACTTTAATTTTGATTCAGCAATTTAAAAAATATTAATTTAATAAAAAATAAAAAATATTTGAATAAAAAATTTTGAACATTTTAAGGTACTTTTTTTTTAAAAAGTCATATTTTTTTAAAAATAAATATTTGTTTTAAATTTACTGAATCAAAATTAAAGTATAATGTTTGAAAAATATATATTCCAAATTTCAACCCTTAAACTTTATCGGTTTTCGACTGATAGCAATTTGAATACAGGAAATCTTGAAAAAATGTATCATGGAGAAAAACGCATTTAAAGTTTTAAAGACAGATGTTGTTGCCATGACAACAACTGTCAAGAGTGTTAGATTTTCAAAACAACGCACCACAAAAATTACTATATCTCTAGTTCTAATTAAGATATAAACATGATTTAGACGTCATTTTAAGCAGAAAAACACAGAGAATTTTTTAAAATAATAAAAAAAAATTCGAAAATGTGACGATTTTTGTGTCCCGGACCCCCTTAAATGTGAACTTCTTTAAATAAATAATTAATTATGTAATAATGAAATAATCAAATGGGTAAATAATTGAATAATAAAACTGTTTTTGGTATCGATCTGGCGTAGAATTTTACGCTGTTTTGAAATCCGTTTAAATTTTCACTCAATCTTCAACGATCCCGAAGCTTGAAACTTGAACTAGAGAAGAAAAAAGCCACTTTGTTTTGTTTCTCGAATAAAATAAACCACGACAGCCGTCTGTATTGCCCTTGTCTCGACCGTATTATGTCCGTCTAAGTTGACACCTCTAGTGTCTGTTAAGACGGTCGACCTAGTTATGTCTGCCACATCATGAAGTATCGCGGCTGCTAGATAACGGCTCCGCTTTCTTAGGAAACCGTAGCTTTACAGTCCAGCAATTGGGCACGCAGGTAGTCCTAAAGGTGACTGAATGCACCTCAAAACCCGAATTTTCAAATTTAATCAAGAACATTTTTTAATTATTATTTTTTATTTCCCATCGTTTCTTTACTCGCGGAGCTGACGTCCGAGTTCCTCGGTTGAAGAAAGCAAAGGATTTTGCGCTTTCCGTCCTTTTGTTCTATGACATTACTCGCGGAACTGACGTCACAGATCCACAATTGGAGAAAGCGTGATTTGAAAAACGTTGTTGATTAGCATAACTTTCTTGCTGGCGTTTTTAACGCTGTTACCGGCAAGGACTATTTGAGGAATTCTATCTTCACAATCGTTAAAGAGAGAGTGAAAATTTCAATGGATTTGAAATCGGCGGAAAATTTTACAACAGATTGATTCCTTAAATGAGATTTTTTTAAATAAATCATTTTTCAACGACAACCTGGTATAAACGCGCAAACGTTTGGTGATTTGGCACACGGCTTTCCAGCGACCATTCACCATACAATCTTACCGTGACACGTCCTTTTCCGTTTGACGTCCCATGTTCGGTGCATCAGAGCTATATCAGTATCCGTGAAATACATCCACCCCCTATCTGACTATATTCACTACATGGATAAAAGTATTTGAACACTGCATGTTTTCCAGAAGGAGAGCTTTATTATTCTATGTAGTAACGGATAGGACCTCCTTTTGCTTGTATTACAGCTGCAACACGTATAGGGATACTTTTCACACCTTCTTCTCTTTAATGGGCAGCAATAGTTAGCCATGCCTCTTGCAAGTCTGTGAGAAGAGATTGTTGTGAAGATGGGTGTGCATGACAGTGTAGTGCTCGTCTTTCCAGTTTGTCCCATAAGTGGACGATCGAATTGAGATCGGGGTCTCTGAACAGGCCAGTCCAGCAAATTCGTCCAGGAAACCAGTCCAGTACATGTTATTCAGTGTGACATGGAGCTCGAGTCTGTTGGAAGAATCCTCGCCGTAGTATTGCCATAGTGTATGTCAGGCCAAATGATCCAGAACGTCGAGGTACACGTCAGCGTTCATGGTACCAGGTACATAAAGCAATAGGCCGATCCGTAACCACGGAAACAACCCCACACTAAGATGGATCTTATTAAGAATTTCTCCAATGTCCAAATACATTTGTCCATATAGTGCATATAATAGATGAATACATAGATAATTTCCCGATGCATTAAACACCTGATGATTTATTTTCATGTTTAATACTGCCCTGTAGTGGCCAGCATCTGGTGGAAAAACTTGTTCGAAACTGGTAGTTTGGGACTATTTTTCTAGTTTGATCTTCATTCCCCTTTTCGTCATTAGATATTGATGGACGAAACATCTTGATGTTAGAAAAATACTGACCACATCTTTATCTCCTCATCATAAAAGTATCGGTAATATTTTGAAACCGAGATATATCTCTTTATTAGCAAACTTGGTTATGCAGTGAAACATCGATTAATCGTTAGGGTCAGGGCCGTTACCTTGACGGTTTATCAAATAGACGGTTGAAAGAAAAACCTTAAACAACTACCCACCCCCATCCATAACATATGAACGAATTATAAAAAAAAATGTACGTTTACGAACTGGAAATACATTGTACATACCCGAAGTTTAGTTTACAGAAACAAAAAATGTACAATTTACAGTAAGTACAGTACATATTGTTACAGACGTACATACATATTCACTCTTTAAAATAGTCTTCCCTTTTTTCTGAGTGTACGTACAAATAACTTTTAATAACGGACTGATGGTTAACTGAAACTGACGGTTTAATGAGTGACAGTTTATCGAAGTTTCACTGTGCTTTGAAGGACGACTAGTATTACCTCATCGGATCCACGTGGGCATTTAAAGTGTATTATTATAAAAGGAAAGCTTATAATATTGAAATTCACCAACAACGAAAAACTTCCTTATACTCAATTAGATTCGAATTAGACCCACCATAATTATTTTTTGCAAAACAAACAATCTTCAAAAAATGGAAAGTGCTGCGGTGAAAGAGCGACTAAATTGCAGTGAAATTCAATCCTAATTGTGTGTTTCAGCACTGATGTAACTCACTTAAATCCTAAAGCAAACAAGAGGACAGCAACGAAAAGCCGCTGCAACTTGCTCATTAATTTGCATAAATGTTAGTATTAAACTAATTGAGGCTTCGAACGATAATTATCTTCTTTCGTCGAAGTTTATAGAAAATTAATAATTTCTCTTCGAGGGGGCTTTACTTTCTTCCTAATTCATTAAA
Source organism: Metellina segmentata (assembly GCA_947359465.1). NCBI lineage: Eukaryota > Metazoa > Arthropoda > Arachnida > Araneae > Tetragnathidae > Metellina > Metellina segmentata. The sequence goes on along the minus strand of OX375877.1, from coordinate 40,789,399 downwards.
TATTCCCCAGTCTTCGAACCACTAGTGGCTAATTTAAAATGTTTTAATACAAAGTCGGAGTATCATTTGCGTTTTATTAGCATTTGTTTAATGAAGCCAATCTCCCTAAAGTGTTTCAAGATAAAGTTCTCCCGCTGGATTAAACCGAAAATATATTACATTTTTTCGAATGTAATATAGAGTTGTTAAAATGAAAGGAACCGTGTTATTACATCTCGTGATTTTTCAATTATAGTCTTTGGCTTAGGTTTGAAGATGAAATCTCATAATACAAAAGTATTTTCTTGGGTGAGCGAAAGTCCTCACGTTTGGTTGGTGTGGATGTTTGGAGAGTGGGGTGCCAGCTCAGGTGTTCCTTCGTCATCTGACCGTGGTTCACAATTACGAGGTGTTGTCCTCGGATCTTTCCCTTAAGGGACTGATCCCGGACCGTCGTCAATAGCCCGTTGTGTTGCTCTAGTACGACGTTAAATAAAAATTACCGAAATTACCGATCTTGGGTGAACTAGTTTTCATTTTCTGCAAAACATGGATTTCTTTATAATTTTATACTTGTGTAAAATATATACTTCTTTATAGTTGAACTTTTATAAATTCTTTTTTTTACGTTCATTTCGATTCTCTTTTTTAGATTTTTCATAAACTGAAAAACAATCCACGAACTGTAATTGGGTAGGGTTACCATTTTTTAAAATTTCAAACCATGATATTCTTTAAGTAGGCGTGTAAAAACGACATGTTTATGCGGAACTAGCCAATTCGTGGCCAGGACAGCGTTGCCCGTGACAGTTCTCGTGTGGTCAGGTGTGACCACTGCTAGCTGACGCTCGCCAACCCCGGTGATTGCAACGCATCTGAGCCAAGAAACATGCACACACATCGATGTCGCTACACTGATGGATATAGTTTTACTAGAGCATTGGGCTTTTACAGAAATATCTCTTCGTGGTGGATATTCAATTTTGGGAGTCAATTACATGCAAAGAAAGTTAAAGTACGTGATGGTATCATAAATTAATGGACAGAAATGGGTTGTGCTTTGACGAACAAGTCTTCAATGAGCTTATATCCCTAAGCGGATCCAATTAGATTATCTCGTTCCATAATATCTCCATAATCTTGCTAATGGCTATATATCTTGTTATCAATCAAGCCAATCGAATTCCGCATGATGAAGATACTATCGTTTTACAATGCATTATTAAGATTACATCAGTTTTTCTAATGATGATACATCTCTTTCATTAAGATCTGACCAGTTTTGTCAATGAACAAATTCCTCATTGAGACGACGATCACCAGGGAAGAGGTGTCTGTTTTTACAGAAAACTTATCTGTAATTTTTTCTGTAGCAAACTGAAATAATTTGTGTTTCCTCTTTTGAACTGCTTCGTATTAGTTATTATATTTCAAGCGCTCGGGATGTACAAATTGAAATGAACTTTATTTTTGATTAAGTACGAGGTATGAAAGATTCTCCAGCCTATAATATTCAACTAGTTACCACCGTCGCAACCTAACCAATTTTGTTTATCACCACGTAATGTTGAACCACGGGCAGATGACGAGGCAACATCTGAGCAGGCACCTCACTCTCCAAACTTTCACACCAACCCAACGTGAGGACTTTCGCCTACGACAGATTTAAGGTGCACCAGACGCCTCTACACCATGTGCTTGCTAACATCCATGCCCTATCCCAGATTTGAACTAGGGATGCGACATCGATGTCGATGTTTTTAACATCGATGTATTGGAGTCGATGTTTTTGTAACATCGATGTTTATACTTAACGATGTTTTAGCGCTTTCGATGTTTTATTTTTAAATGAAAAAAGTACTGTTATAAAAATTTAAAAAATAATCAAGTAGCATAATTTTTATAATCAGCAAATCGAACATACTTTTAGACTAAAGTGACCAAGGGTGAAGGGTCTGAAAAGTAGGGATGGGACATCGATGTTGATGTTTTAAAAAAACATCGATGTATTGGATCCGATGTCGCGTCACTAGTTGCTAAACCAGTTTTAAGAAATGGGGATAAAAGTTTAAATACACGCAATTCTAAAAACATCGATAGTTTGGGGGCGATGTATTATCAACATCGATGTTTTGCTGTCGATGTTGCATCAATAGTTGCTAAACCAGTTTTAAGAAATGGAGATAAAAGTTTAAATACACTGAATTTTAAAAACATCGATAGTTTGGGGGTGATGTATCCTCAACATCGATGCTTTAATTTTGAACATCGAAGTATCAAAACATCGATGTTTTTCGGTCGATGTAGCATCACTAGTTGCTAAACCAATTTTAAAAAATAGGGGAAAAAAGTTTAAATGCACTGAATTTAAAAAACATCAATGTTTTAGGGGCGATGTATTAACAACATCGATGTTTCGAAACATCGATGTTTTGCTGTCGATGTCGCATCACTAATTTGAACCAGTAACCTTTCGATCTAGAGTCTAACACCTTAACCACCATAGCGGTTGGTCGGCTCTCCAGTCTATAATATCTCTCTCCCTTTTTAATTTCTAAATTGTTTCCGAGGATTGAACTACTGAAAGGGTGAACTAAGCAGGGTTAATTACCAATTTCATTCTCCTAATGCAAAATAGACGAAAATTTTCGAGAATTCCATAAAATATACGAAAGTTAAAAAATACTATGTCCAACAAGAGTGACACAGAGAGCAAGATTCTGTTGACATTTTGCAGGTACACTGAAAAAATGTTGTACAAAAAATCTCTCTCTCTCTCTCTCAGCTTAAAGTCTTCCAAAGAACTCGTGTAATCCCATCTCTTTCTCTCTCATTTTCATGTGAGAAGCATTTAAATAATTGATCCGAGGTCTTAACACATCTTTTTTGTGCAAAAAGCGTGTTCAGAGATTTAATCCTAGTCTTAAAAACTTTTTCTTTTTCAATTTGAGATGAAGGTTCATTTTTTCTTCTTTCCCTAAATGTTCTTTCTTCTTAAAGCGTTTCAGATTGCGTCTTCTTGCCTTTTATTTTTGTCAGTTTTAAGTATTACATCCACTTAAATAACTTCTAATGAATTCCAAATTCCACAAATACGTCCGTCAGTTTCAATTATGTCTATAAATTGATATTTTGCGTCTATAATTTTCAACCATTTAACCCTCTGATCGTCGTCATGAAATTTTTGAGCAGCGTAGTATACACTAGAGATGCAACATCGATGTTGATGTTTTCAAAACATCGATGTTGGATTGGATTGGATATTTGGGTTTTATGGCGCAAGGTCCAAATTTGGACAAGCTGCGCCAAGCGCAAGATAAAAGAATAAAAATTATGTAGATATAAAAGTTTTAAAAGGACAGTGGGAAAATTCAAGCGCAACAAATTTTATTTGTATAAAAGTTGGTAAAAATATGCTGATGATGTTATTTAAAAAATTAATGAATGATGAATGTAAATGATGATTTAAATATGCTAAATATAGCAACTTGAAATTAGATAAGATTTAAAAAACCAATAGCACGTAAAAATGAAAAAAGATTTGCATGGGGACTTTCCCCAAGTAAATCTTGTAAATTTAAAATTGTATTATTAAAAAACCTCTTTCGGTGATGGTTAAAAGCAGGACAATCTATCAAAATATGACGAACACTAAAATAAACTGACCATAAAAGACACATGGGGGCAGTTTCTCCCAACAAAAGATGACGATGTGTGAAGCGGGTATGTCCAATGCGGAGTCGAGTCAGTTTGACATCGGTCCTTCGCATTGGAGCAATTGGCCACATATGAATTATGGGTTTGATGATATTTAATTTAGTATGAATTTGAAGATCCCATGACTCTTGCCATAAGGAGTAGACAAATTCCTTAGTGGAGATCTTAATGTCACTTAAAGGAACGGCTTGCGGCAAAGAAACAGATGCTGTTTTTGCAGCCCTGTCAGCAAGTTCGTTTCCTTTAATGCCCACATGACTAGGGATCCAACAGAAGAGAATATCGAAACCCCTGCTTTCTAATGTACGTAGGATTGTAAATATATCTGACACAATAGGATGACAAGAGGTATTAAAATGTTCCAACTGTTTCAAAACACTCATGCAGTCAGTATACACGCAGAATTTGCGGTGTCTATTGTAAGATATTTGCTGAAGGGCGCGATAAATTGCCACCACTTCAGCAGTGTACACAGAGCAGGAAATATGAAGGCTGTAGCTATATACAGTATTTTGAAAGAATATTCCACAGCCCACATATCCATCCCCTTTAGATCCGTCAGTAAAGATCGGTATATATGTGTCATACCGACAGCGGTGAAAGTTATAAAGTTGATGAAAAACAGTTGGAGAAGTGTCAGATTTAGTATATGAAGCAAAGGGGTTGATATGTGAAACAGTAGGGAAATCCCATGGTGGGAAACGTAAAATTTCGTTCTGTTGGATCATGATATCATTTAAGTTTGAATCGTTAATAAAAAGTTTTGTCCGCTCGTAAAAGGGCCGAATGCAAGACGGGCGATTGTCATATAGCCGATTCAAACCAGGGGCAAGAGCCATTCGCTTCAGAGGATGAGATGGCATAGATAAAATTTTAAAATAAATATTCGTAGACAACTTCATCCTTCTGAGGTCAAGTGGAATCTGGTGACATTCCACATAAAGGCTGGTGACTGGTGATGTGCGGAATGCCCCAGAGCATATCCTTAAAGCAGAGTGATGAACTGTGTCCAATCTTCGTAAAACAGAGGTGTTCGCAGACCCATATACAACACAACCGTAGTCGATTCGAGAGAGAATGACAGATTGGTATACTCGGAGTAAAGACGTTCGATCCGCTCCCCAAGATGTGTTAGACAACACTCTGAGGATGTTTAGCGATTGCTCGCACTTCCTTCGAAGATGTAAAATGTGGGGGAGGAAGGTGAGCTTGCGGTCCAACACCACTTCGAGAAATTTTACCTCGTTGACCACGGGTATTTGCGAGTTGTTAATGTTAATTACAGGGTCTGGATGCAGACCCCGCTTTCGGCAGAAATGAACACAGCAGCTCTTGCTAGGAGATAGCGTGTGACCATTCTGATTGCACCACTTCATCAAGTTGTTAACAGCCGTCTGAAGTAGTCTCTCAATAAGGCGCATATCTGACCCCTGACAAGATATTTGAAGGTCGTCCACATATAATGTGCTATGAATTGATGGTTGTAATGAATGAATGATAGTGCTAAAATGAAGAATAAAAAGAGTAACACTTAAAATACTGCCCTGAGGGACTCCCTCAGCCTGAACAAATTGGTCAGATAAAAAAGATCCAATTCGGACTCTAAAGAATCGGAAAGTTAAAAAATTATTAATAAAAAAAGGTAAGTTTCCCTTAAAACCAAAATCGAACATACTTCGGAGAATACCATGTCGCCACGTACGGTCATATGCCTTTTCTACGTCAAAGAATATTGAAACCAAATGATTCCTGCGTACAAAGGCATTACGCACTTGTGTTTCAAGGTTGATCAGATTATCCAGGGTGGATCTTCCTTTGCGGAAGCCACTCTGGTGAGGTGGAATACATCGGTTCTTTTCAAGTACGTAAATAAGACGGGCATTGACCATACGCTCTAGTGTCTTACATAGACAGCTCGTTAAGGCAATTGGACGATAGCTCAGAGGATCTTTTGGGTCCTTACCAGCCTTTAGGATCGGAACCACAGTGCTTTCGCGCCACTTAGTTGGAAATTTTTGCTCGCACCAGATTCTGTTAAAAAGAATAAGAATGTTTTCAAGAGAATCTGGATGCAAGTGTCGAAGCATTTGGTATGTGATTCTGTCTGGTCCAGGACTGGTATTATGAGTTTGAGATAACGATCTCTTCAATTCAAACATCGTGAGCTTACAGTTATAGGAGAGGTATCTTTTGCATTTGAAATTGATGTGGGTTCGCTCAACTCGACTCTTAGTCGCTTGAAATGTAGGACTATATGAGTCAGAGCTCGACACACGAGCAAAGGCCTCTCCTAGGACGTTGGCAATGTCATGTGGGGAAGAGTGTACAGCAGCCGGGGTTTCTAATATCGGAATAGATGATTCGCGATATAGACCATTGGCTGCTTTCACTTTCTTCCATAACTGTTTGCTTGATGTTGAAGATGTTAATGAAGAAACGTATTTGATCCAGGACTCTCTCTGGCTTTGGCGTCTTACCTTACGAGCGAATGCCTTAGCCTGTTTAAAGGCGACAAGATTGGTGGTTGACGGGTATCTCCGAAAAATGTTCCATAACTTTCTTTGCTTTTTATAAGCGGCCTGGCATTCGGTGTTCCACCAGGGTTTTGGAATTCTGCGTGGTTTTGAAGAACGTTTCGGTATACTTGTGTCCGCAGCAACTATAATAGCTTCGGTGATATTGTCCACTGCGGAATTAATGTCTTCGCAGATGACCATTTCTTCTGAAATGATCGCCAGTTGTGAAAAAACAACCCAATCCGCTCGATGATATAAGTAGGTAGGTGGTTGATTACTCACTCTACTGCTACTATCATACGAGACGAAGAGGGGGAAGTGGTCGCTGTTGTGCAAGTCACTTCCTACTGCGAAATTCAACAACGGTAGAAGCGAGGGAGTACATATGGCCAAGTCCAGCGAGTGAAATGTCCTCGTGGGTTCGTGAAAGTACGTTTTTTCGTCGTTATTGAGCAAGCAGAGAGAGTGATCCGTGATCAGCTGCTCGATCTGCTGTCCTCGACGGTTCGTACTATCATTTCCCCAGAGGGTACTGTGGCCATTGAAATCACCGAGAAGTATAAAAGGCTTTGGGAGCTGTAGTACCAGATTATTCAGTTCTTCCTGACGGATGACATCGTGCGGTGGCAGGTATAGACAGCAGACTGTAACTAGAGAATGGACGTGAACTCGTACGGCTACAGCCTGTAAAGATGTTCGAAGTGTAACTACAGTGCTGGGATAGGCGTGGGAAGTTAAAATACAAACACCTCCAGACACTGTAGTGCCAGTATCGTTATCTTTTCTGGTGCAATTATACCGTCGTATCTTGCATGTATGGGAAGATTTCAAGAATGTTTCTTGAAGTGCCATACACGCTGGGTGGTAAGAGGATATTATATCTTTGATGTCATCTTTTTTTGAACGGAAACCACGGCAGTTCCATGAAGCAAAGGAAGTTATCATGTTTTATTTGGGGAAACACACATTTGTTGTATTTGAAATTCCTCATTCAGGAGGGTTTCATCTTCATCAGATGGATGTAACTCCATCGCATCCGAGTCTCGAAGTTGTTCAGACAATCGGTAAGGGGAGGTATTTTTCCCTCTCGCTGTTCTAAGTTTTAATGCTTTTTCTGATTTTGATTTAGCTAAAAGTTTTTTAGGTGGTGAGAGAGATGGTTTTCTTGATGCTGTTGGTTGTTCTGTTGGTAATGAAGTTAAGCGTACTTTTGGTAGAGTTAAAGTTTCAGTTAGAGGAGGAGTTTGTGTGCTAGATGTTTTCATAACCTTTTTTACTATTGATGAATAACTTGTACCTGGTATTGGAGTTCGGGAGTTCACAATTTGTATTGCTTCGGGATAGGAGATTTTATTTTTAATTTTTAGTGTTGTAATTTCTTTTTCTCGAGTCCAGACAGGACATGAACGAGAGTAAGAGGGATGGTTGGATTTACAATTCACACATTTCTCTTTACCCTCGCATGCGTCACTGTCGTGGCCTTCTTCGCCACAACGCGCACAGGCGGGTTTGGAGCGACAGGAGGCCTTCGAATGTCCAAATTGTTGACATTGGAAACATCGCAAGGGATTTGGTATGTATGGTCGGACGGAACAATGTAGGTAACCAGCTTTAATGCTGTCTGGTAGTTCAGGCGTTTCAAAAGTCAAAATTATATGTTTGGTGTTGATAACTTTTCCATCTCGTTTGGTTGTTATACGCCTAACATCACAAACCTTTTGTTCTTTCATGTTTTCAAGAATTTCCTCGTTCGACACATACAGTAGATCCGAAGCAGAAATTACGCCTTACGCCACGAGAAAAGTTAAGATGTGTATGGGGTGTGACAGTGACTGCGAAGTTAGCAAATACATTTAATTTTGAAATAATTTCGGCCTGTTTTTATATGTTTTAACTTCTATTAATAAATCTCCAGAACGCATTTTTTTAATATCTTTTATTTCACCAACTGTTGCAGTTATTCCTTTGGAAATTAAGAAAGGGGAAGTGTTTTGAAAAGTACCAACAACTTTTTTCATTACAAAAAATCTGAGAGAATTAGATAATATTTGTTGCTCCCGGTTGGGAGAATTAGAAATTATAGAATTCATAATAATGAAGAGGGGAAAATTCAGACCCTGCGACACCACCCACCATGGAGTCCTACAAGGGGATGTTGAGACACCAGTGCTGACAGGGGCCATACGCTCACAAATCACTTCTTAAGCAGCCACCACCCTTAACGCGGTGCCCAGTAAATGATTGATCGCTTGATCCCTAGCCGGTGACGAAGTCAATCCGACTAGCCGATTGATGCACACGGGACCAATGTACACCTCCCGTTTACCTGAAGCTGGGGCCAAAGCAGTGTATTGGGTCTGTATATCGCCCCTCAACTGCCAGGATCCCCTTTTCCAGGGACACGGGTCTCCACGCACGGCAAACACGTGGGTGATATAATCCCCAAGAGGAGCTAAAAGCACAGACTGGCGAAAAGCTTCTCAAGGGGAGCCCTCACCTCCGAAGAGGCAACCACAACGAGGGAGGAAGGAAGAGCAAAAAGCAAGGGTAGAAGAAGAGAAGAACGAATGTGAGGGAAGATCACTCAGGTACCCCGGGGTTGTGAAGCCCGTACAAACCTAAAGAAGGAATGCCCCTGGGGGCCAAAACATCGATGTATTGGGGTCGATGTTTTTATAACATCGATGTCTATACTTGTCGATGTTTTTACGTTATCGATGTTTTATTTTTAAATGAAAAAATACCGTTATAAAAATTTAAATTATAACCAAGTAGCATAATTTTCATAATCAGCAAACTGAACATACTTTTAGACCAAAGTGACCAAGGGTGAAGGGTCTGAAAAGTAGTGATGCGACATCGATGTCGATGTTTCGATGTATTGGAGCCGATGTCTCATCGCTAATTGCTAAACCAGTTTTAAGAAATGGGGAAAAAAGTTTAAATGCTCTGAATTTTAAAAACATCGATGGTTTGGGGGCGATGAATTATCAACATCGATGTTTTAATTTTGAACATCGATGTTTTGCTGTCGATGTCGCATCAATAGTTGCTAAACCAGTTTTAAGAAAAAAGTTTAAATACACTGAATTTTAAAAACATCGATAGTTTGGGGACGATGCATTGTCAGCATTGATGTTTTAAATTTGAACATCGATGTTTTCCTGTCGATGTAGCATCGCTAGTTGCTAAACCAGTTTTAAGAAATGGGGGAAAAAGTTTAAATACACTGAATTTTAAAAACATCGATGGTTTTGGGGCGATGTATTATCAACATCGATGTTTTAATTTTGAACATCGATGTTTTGCTGTCGATGTCGCATCAATAGTTGCTAAACCAGTTTTAAGAAAAAAGTTTAAATACACTGAATTTTAAAAACCATCGATAGTTTGGGGACGATGCATTGTCAGCATTGATGTTTTAAATTTGAACATCGATGTTTTCCTGTCGATGTAGTATCGCTAGTTGCTAAACCAATTTTAAGAAATGGGGGAAAAAGTTTAAATACACTGAATTTTAAAAACATCGATGGTTTTGGGGCGATGTATTATCAACATCGATGTTTTAATTTTGAACATCGATGTTTCAAAACATCGATGTTTTGCTATCGATGTCGCATCCCTAGTATACACTAGAAGCTTTTACACTTACGTATGCACTAGAATATATATATTTTTAATTTTGACTATAAAAATCTAGTTTTTTTTTCTACCACAGGTAATTGATATATTCTTAAAATCACTTCAAATTGGAAAAATATGATAGTACAAATAATTAATTATCTAATTAAGATATAATTACCAACTTAGCATGTTTTTTTAAGCATGATATCTCAAATTCTTATTTGTTCAGAAAGACGATTTTAATGTTGTAAATAATTCCTAATAATATTCTTCATGTTTTGAACCCCCATCAAGTTGCTAGAAGATATAGTTGGTTTTCTACAATTTTGTAATCCAGGAAGCGTAAAAAAATCAACATTATACATTTTTATGAATTACAACATTTAAAAATCCATGTCTTGAGTGACATAATTCAAAATACGCTGATTGAAACGCAAAGTATCTACTGTATTATATAGATCATAGTGATGCAAAAATAATTAGTATAGATGAATTCATTGTACAATTATCACATTTTGAAAAAAATAAATTTTGCCTACTCTATAACGCCGGCGTAGTGCAGAATCTCAGCCCTCCTTTCGGTAACCCCTACGAGGAATGTCCTCTCATTAGCAAAATTGCCCAGATTTTATTGGACGAGATATCTTGTCATTACTAGAAAGCTGGCCATTTCTTGATCTCGTTATCATTAAAAAATTGGGTAGCATCTTTATAACGAGGTACCTCGTCATTAGCAAAATTGATAGGATTTTGATGGACGAGTTTTTTTGAGGAAACCACTTGCAAGGTTAGGTGACCATTTTGTTTACATGACAGCGGTTTTTTCTCTTAACTGGTTTCTGCTCTATTCCCACGATATATTGTTTCAAAAATCCTAGGAAATTCTATAGAAAAGTGAACCAATCAGAATACATTAGGCATTCCGAAATTCCGATGATCATCATAATAAGAAAATAAGCATTTAATGTCTTCTGAAAAATTTCTCTTAACGAGTTTCTGCTCTATTCCCACGATATATTGGTTTAAAATCCTAGGAAATTCTATAGGTAAAACAAATCAAAACTAGCTAAAAATCATGATATGTATACTCCAGGTTGTTTTACGTATGTATATATGCGTGTGCGTTTCTTAATTGTGTTGGAAATGGTAAAAAGAATAGGTGTTATCTGTTTAAATTTTTTTTACATGCTGGCAGACCCGTACGAGCATAATATTTTGAGTTTAAATTACTTTTTTGCTTACGTCTGTTCATGGAAATGCCAGAATGCACATTTTTATACCTGATTTAAATCTATTTTAATGTGTATAGTATCAATATGCAAAATGAAATAAAACTAATCGAAATATCAAATAACTTTTCGTGTTTTATTGGGTTTTTTCCCCCTTTAATTTCAATAAAATGCAAGGTACAAATTGCAACCATCATCATATCGCAACTACTTTCTGAACGACCACTTCAACTGCTTCCTCTCCGCTTGTTCTGAAGCGACTCAAAGCCTACTTTCGCGGTCTCCTTTCTACTTTGATTTCTACACTTCATGGACGAAAATATTTGTGCATGTGTTTCAGAAAAAGTGCTTTATTATTCTATTTAGCTACGGTTAGGTCCTCCTTTTGCTTGTATTACAGCTACAATACATGGAGGCATACTTTCTACACAAGTTCTCTCTACGTCTGAGCAGGAATAGTCATGCCTCTTGCAATGCATGTGTGTGTGAAGGGATTGTTGCGAACATTGTGAGTAGGTATAGGTGGAGAAAGCAAGTCGGATACTTCTTCCCAAGACGAGAGTACCCGAGAAGATTTCACGGGACTTGTGTGGAAATACACCTTGTTTGGCAGCATATCGCTAATCTTGGCATACTAAATCGGTCGCGCTACTACTTTCTTCGTCATAGATATTTGACAAGTTTCACTAATGTGATGAAACAAAATTGAACCTATTGGATTGGGTTGGCTTTACATTTCCTATAATACTCCTCCAATTGGATTTCCATGGTGGACGGTTTTTAGATACACCAAGTTTAGATCTCGAAACCCTCTGTTTGCTAATACGCTACTCCTCCAAATGAATTTCCATGATGGACGGTTTTTAGATGCACCAAGTTTCGATCTCGAAACCCTCTGGTTGCTAATTCGCTACTCCTCCAATTGGATTTCCATGGAGGACGGTTTTTAGATGCACCAAGTTTCGATCTCGAAACCCTCAGTTTGCTAATACGCTACTCCTCCAATTGGATTTCCATTTTGGACGGTTTTTAGATGCACCAAGTTTAGATTTTGAAACCCTGTGGTTGCTAATTCGCTACTCCTCCAATTGCATTTCCATGGAGGACGGTTTTTATATACACCAAGTTTCGATCTCGAAACCCTTTGGTTGCTTGGATTTCCATGTTGGACGGTTTTTAGATGCACCAAGTTTCGATCTCGAAAACCTCTGTTTGCTAATACGCTACTCCTCCAATTGGATTTCCATGGAGGACGGTTGTTAGATGCACCAAGTTTCGATCTCGAAACCCTCTGGTTGCTAATTCGCTACTCCTCCAATTGGATTTCCATGGTGGACGGTTTTTAGATGCATCAAGTTTCGACCTCGAAACCCTCTGGTTGTTAATTCGCTACTCCTCCAATTGGATTTCCATGGTGAACGGTTTTTTTATACACCAAGTTTCGACCTCGAAACCCTCTGGTTGCTAATTCGCTACTCCTCCAATTGGATTTCCATGGTGGACGGTTTTTATATACATCAAGTTTAGATTTCGAAACCCTAAGGTTGCTAATCCGCTACTCCTCCAATTGGATTTCCATGATGGACGGTTTTTAAATTAACCAAGTTTCGATCTCGAAACCCTCTGGTTGCTAATTCGCTACTCCTCCAATTGGATTTCCATGGTGGACGGTTTTTATATACATCAAGTTTAGATTTCGAAACCCTAAGGTTGCTAATCCGCTACTCCTCCAATTGGATTTCCATGATGGATGGTTTTTAGATTAACCAAGTTTCGATCTCGAAACCCTTTGGTTGCTAATCCGCTACTCCTCGAATTGGATTTCCATGATGGACGGTTTTTAGATGCACCAAGTTTATATCTCGAAACCCTTTGGTTGCTAATCCTATACTCCTCCAATTGGATATCCATGGTGGACGGTTTTTATATACACCAAGTTTAGATTTCGAAACCCTTTGGTTGCTAATCCGCTACTTTCCATGGCCCACTTGATGTTGGTATTAGAGATGGTATTGGTTTTCACGAAGAAAACAAGCTGAATGTTTTACGGATTCGGTTTGAAGAGAATAAATCTCGTAACACTAAAACAAAAGCGGGCAGTATTTCGTTTATTTACAACCCTCTCACATTAGCGAACAAACATCGAAGATGACATGGCGACGGTATTTCTGCTGTTATTGTTCTGAAATACACTGCAAGCTTAATCTATAAACGCCACTTGCTACTAACAATTTGAAAGCACCGGTACTAAAACAATTACTCCTTTCAATCCCACAGTGAACGCTCTTAATTAACTTCGCACCACCACGAGTGTCTTCTTCAGCACTCAACAACTCAACTCATAAAATACGATTTCGAGATTTTTACCAGGAAGGAAAATATTCTTAAGCCTGCGATTTTACGAGCACCCTCAAGAAATCGGCCTTCTGCACCTCAGTCTTCATAGGAACGGAAGGCCTGATTATAAATTAAGTCCATTACCGGAAAGTTATTTGCTTTTAAAAGTCCTCGTTCAGAGGGGAAGGAGACAGGCGAAATGTTGTAATTAAGGCAACGGAAAGCAATTAGTTGTTCGCTGGGACTTGATAAAACATGCAAATTTATTACAGGATGGTGTGGGGTCGAGCAGATGCCTGGAATGTGGGAATTCGAATGCTGCAGCTGATGTTCGACAGGTGGTTTGTTCTGTATGCTGGACGCGTTGCCGATAGCGGAATTGAAAGCTCCCTACTGCTTGTTTAAAGCTTTAATGTGAGATTATACGAGAGTGAATATTCAAGATTTTTCTTTCATTGCGTAACGATGTGTGGTATTGGAGATTAAGTTTATGTCATGGATTTGGTATAAAGCGCTTATTTAAGAGACTAGTTATTTCACGAATGTTCTAATCACGTTTTAAATTACTAGGAAGTTTAATAATTATGTAGAAGGTAGTGGTGATAAATCGTTATAACATTAAATATAAGAATACTCAAGAAAGTGTTAAGAATTTTCTTGAAGTACACTACCCTACAATAATGGACCGGACGCCAGTGGATTTGTATAAAATCCGACTGCTTGTTTGGGGTGTTTTTCGTGGTATGGCCTGGGAACTTTGTATGTTGTTCCTGGTAAACTGAACGCCGACGCCTACATGAACATTTGGGACAATCAGGTTATTCCTACGCTCTGGCAATTTTATGGACGAATGTTACTTCCAGAACGACAACGCCATGTTATGTTACAGCCTCTGTCAAGCAGTGGTATCAATATATTGGTGTAAAACGTCTTCTCTGTCTTGCTTAGAGTCCCGACCTAAGCCCCATAGAACATTTGTGGTACGAGTTGGAGCGACGTTTCCGGACCAGTTTACCATGTCCGAAATCTGCAGCTGAACTGGCGTCATTCTTGTAGCAGGAATGGACACAAATACCCATAGCTGTGTCTCACATACTTGTTGAAAGTATGGACAGAAGGGTTGCTAGTGTAATTGCAGCACTTGAGGGACCATCCCCCTATTAAAGCATGTATTATTTCCCTTATACCATCACATCTTGCAGTTCAGTACCCAATTGTAGGGTAGTGTATCTATAGCAGGGGTGGGCAAATGCAGCTCTTCGTTGGGTTAAGTGAGTCTCCCATTTAAAATTTAAATCCGTTATTTTTTTAATATTTCAGAACTTTTTTCACAAATTTTGTTAAATTGACTAAGTGAAGATTTAACCAAAGGTCTACGTTAAATGTTATATATTTTATTTTTATTATTACAATTTTGAAATAATATTTTGTGTTTTCTTTCTCTTAATTGTATTTTCTTGCATGTGTACTTAACATAGCACGTAATATTTGTGTAGAATACCGTAACCATATTAATTAAATTAAAATTGAATTTGTGGATTTAATACTATATAACTATGGTGTGTCTCTTTATAATACATGAAAAACAAGAATGCGACTCTCATTAACCTCATGCGTGCCCACCCCTGATATATAGAAGGCTATTGAAAACAATGTAAGTTCTCTTTTGGTAAACATGAACCTTCTAATGAAATAGACGGAGCTGTTACTCGTAGCTATCGTATTGCTACCTCAAAATACGACCATAAGCAAAGACACTTGTTTAAAGATACCTGTTATATTTCGTGCTAGAGACCAACGAAATTTGATTTGAAAACAGATTTACCTTGGATATCCTGGTACAGCTTCAGACTGCGTTTATAGCGGATGCAACGTCTTTGGCGCTTTTTTGGGCGCATTTCTAAAGTTGCCAAGGAAAGAATTATTTCAAATAAACCAATGAAATCAAACGACAGTTTAACGAATTTTGAAAGAACTTTCTAGAATATTCAAAATGAAAATTTAAACTTTTCGCTTGCCGAATTTGACACATAAACCGCAATGTCAGTAATACAGATGAGTTACCGTAACCTACCATTACTCGCTGTTAGAAGTGCGCCAAAAAAAAGCGCCAAGGTCGTTGCCAACTCCATAAACGTAGACGGAAGCTGTACCAATATCCTCAATGATGGATGGTGTTCAAAGTAGTCAAGTTGATGGAGTCCCTGTTTACGAACCCGAGGATTGCGAGTCCGAATCTCGATTTAACCAAAGACCCTCGTGGTCGTGGAGAGTTGCACGTTACAGCTATCGTGACCTCAAATGTCCTCACGTTGGCATGGTGTGGGAGTTTAAAGAGTTGGATGCTATGTCAGGTGTTGTCGTCTGACTGTGGTTCCGAATTGCGAGATGTTGTCCTCGAATATCTTGTGTTGAATTAATCCAAACTTTTTAGGATATTAAACGTTTCATTTATTTAAACATTTAAGAACTGACGTTACGATACATGTGTTAAGTATTGGAACATGGAGAGCATTACAAATGCTAAAATATGAAAATAATCCCGTTGCTACGGAGGCGTGCAATTTGACGGAGTCCTAAAGCTAACTGTCTTTGTTTCATGCGTGGGCGCGAACATTCTCATAAAGGCTCTGAGAACAACTTATCCAGACAGCTGGTTACTTAATCGGGACAGCTGGCAATACTTTACACTCTCCTTTCGGGATTGATTCCAGACCGTGACCGATAGTCCGTTGTTTTGTGCCAGTGTGACGGAAATACAACTACCTACCTATCAAATTGATGTATGATAGTTGGTTGATCACTAAAGTGCCGATTGACGACATTTTACAGAAACCTTGACACGTACCATGCAAGCGCATTTTAGCAGCGTACATTAGATATTCGCATCCTTTCTGGTTTATTTAGGGCCAACGTGGGTCAGTTTGAATGTTTTCCCACTACGCTAGAAACCTGCGAGGTGTAGGTGCCGCAGGTTGGATTCATGTCAAGTTCAATTCTTCCTTTGGTGTATTTCTCTCTTCTGTGGTATAAAATCTTCATTGTGTGCATGGCAATTACTGATGTCGTTTTTCTTATGCTTCACATAACTTCAGCAAATATTCCTGTTGCGACATAAAGACCTACTCACTTAAACCCAACAGTATGGTTTATTTGTTTACACTTAAAATCGTTCTCATTCGGAAACAAAACAAGCTAATGGCAACAACAAAAAAAATCTGTGAAATGTTATTTTTACGTACGTTAAAGGTTTTCTCTTTCAGATGTCTGGCACATAAAAAATGTTTTAGACGCTTAAAATGCAAATTTATCCAAAGAGCAACATGGTATCAAGTTTTTGGCACACGTTTTAAACAAGTTATTTATGTATACTTTCTGTTTTGACTTGTTATTTTTAGCCGGAGACTACTCTCAGACAGACATAACATTTCACAACAGGTTCCATGAATATCAATCGACTCGTTCATATAACAGCGTGCACGTTATTCAATTTACCCCCACTCAAATACCAATCACTGCAACTTTAACTAAATCGCCATTTCCATTATCAAATTAGAACGCAAGTCAATATTCATAGTTTCACTGCCAGCTCGAAATAAATATTTCAAAAACGATCTTTTCGGTTCTTTCCTCAACAGCGCATGACAGAAAAAGTGTATCACTTTTAACTCATTTACTTTGGCAACCGGTAACGCGTCGTCTGAATGAAGAATAATAGCTCGGCCGTCAGAGTCTGTATATTAATAGCTTAGTTCTTCTTGTAGGTGGAGTAATTTGTTATCGCTATGGCAATTACGGTATCCGTAGGTTGATGGATGCGTTAGGTTGATAAGATCAACTCGGCTATTACGGCACGTCTGGCTGTAAATTCCCTCGCTCGAGTGGATTCGACGAGAATCTAAGATAAAAATATAAGTTCCCTAAGGAATAGATTCATTGTGAATAGATTAGTAATTCCAGGAAGAGGATTATCGAATTTTCGAGTGTTTGATGTCTGGAAGTGTTGTGAGAGGCAGACTTCATGGCATATGGTTCTTAGAGAGTCTTGTAGCCATTAAATTACACAATGTTCATTGAAGGAATGTATTTACGATATGGAATACGTCCACTATGTGGAATAATACACCTGGGAAAAGTTAATAAAGTACGTTCAAAATGAAAGCTTTTATCAATTGACAATAAAACATCGTTTCTGTTTAGTTTAAGAATAAAATATTTGATCATTCCAATGCTTTTGAAATGTACGTACCAAACCATCGACCTTTTAGTTAACTCTACTAGTGGATGTCTATACGGGGTATCTCGTAATGGATAGAAACCTGAGCAGATCTGGATGCCATCATTAGAAAATAGGCAATATATGTGATGGCGGATCGAGATATTGGCGATTTTGCTGATCATTTGCAAGATTGACCAGATCTTGATGGACGAGATATCTCGTCGAAACCACTTGGAGGATTAAAGAGACGGGGCCTGTTAGAGGAATCGCTGTTTAAGATTTCAAAAGTGTGGGTCAAGTGAGTTTGATCGACTTGAGCCGATTGGCTATCGAAGAAAAAACTGATATTTTTGACCTCGCTTAGTCTTGCATAAGACTTGTGCTTTATTTCAATACCACGAGACCTTTATCCGGAGATCTTGAAACCGAGTGATCGGATGAATCAAGAAACTCGTCTATTTCTTTGGAAGGTAGATGCTTACCTAAAGATTTGCGTTATTTTCAATTGTATTCTGGATATACGTCAACCCTCAAAATGGTTTCAACGAGATATATCGTCCATCGAGATTTGATCCGTTTTCTTGATGACGATATATCTCGTCATCAAGATACGGTTATTGTCAAACATGTGCGTCATTACAACAGGATATCAAAGCTATCTTTCTCTACTTTCCCATATCCATCCTTTCTTTTCCGAATTACTTGGCATTGTTTGTCTTGTGTATGGCACAGCTTTGCCATATATGGCCCTCTCTACTATTATAAAAGGAAGTGTTTGTATCTCGGTACGCAGTGTTCTGACGAATATATGGCACATACAATAATAAAATTTGGCACACTGGTAGTACGAATTCTTTTTCTCTTCGAATTTGTGTCGCGTCCGTATTTTAAAATTTAATCTTAAACATTTTAAAATGAATTTATTATTTTTTTTCGCCATTTTTTATTTCTTTTCGGAATGTGACGTCAGAAAGAAGAGGCCAGCCGATTTTGCGATTTTCGACCTCTGATGTCACAAGCGTATTTCGTCTGAAATGCCTTTGAAAGCATGCTATATTTTCCGATTGTAGCGTTTTTTGATTAACGCTGTTGATAACAGTCACCTCGAGGCCATCACGACGTTTCGTTTGCGAAGCAAACCAGATGGGAACACGTAGCAATCACCGGGGGTTGGCTAGCGTCAGCGAGCAGTGTTCTCACTTGACCCCACGAAAAGAACTGTCACGGGAGACGCAGTGGCTAGTAATCACTAAAACTCATATGGCAATAACTGTTTATGGTTTTATGGCAATTGGCCGTTGCTCCATGAAACTCAAAACCACCCGACTATATCCTTTTGAAGTTTTTAAAAGCTATTCTGAATGTCACAACAGGCTGGTATCGATGAAATCGAATATTAAAAAAAATACTATCTGTACAAAAAACATATTGATGAAAATGGCAATTCGTAAGTGATTGCATCGTTATTTAAAACGAGGACGATATTTCAATTCGAGACAGCCGAGGTATTACCACGACCAGACGACTTTCTAAACCTCGTACCCAAGTATTTAATACCGTTCATCAGTGACATTAAGACTGATTAGTTGTGAAATTTATGCAGGAAATAAGAATTTGGTTTTATTAGTTTGCTAGCACAAGTATGTCTTGGTGCTTATATTAAATCCATTCAATATTGACGAAGAGTAATCCCGGTGTTGACTTCATAGTGACTGTGGTTGAATATTACGTTATGTTGTCTTTTCTTATTGGATTGAACTCTGACCGTTTCTAATTGGCCAATATTGTGTTGTTATAGTGTGACGTTAATTCAACGGCCTATCAAAAACTACAATTTTAATCTTTTGTTGAAAAATGTAAACATAATTTAAGAATACTTCATGGGTTCTCTTCATATAACAATTCTCTAATATAATACAAGAAAGTGTTTGTTTGGGGCCGCAAAATCCTGACGATTCTATGGTACTTACAGCAATGAGATTTGGCACACAGGTAGTCCGAATTATTTGTAATTTTTGGGTCGCGGCGAATTTTAAAATTCAATCTAGAAGATTTTTAAATGAATTTAATAGCTTTATTCTCTACCGCTTTTTCAAATGCGGATAACTATTTCTACTCGTGTGACCTTGCAGTCAGGGTTTGGAATCATGTTAAGTTTTTTTCATCCGCAGTATGCGGAGAAAATTGCTTTTTAATTTCCGCTTTGATTTTGCGCGGACGAATAAATTTCCAGCTAGATAATAAATCTTTTAACTGAAGTCAGTTCTTTTTTCTCTCTCCTAGACCGTTAAAGATAGAGTAAACATTTCAACGGATTTGAAATATGCGGAAAATTTCAGTTTAGATTGATACCTAAAAATAAGATTTTCTTTAAATTAATAGTTTTTTAATTGAATATATCTTTATAACGGATTTTAAATCTGCGGAAAATTTTACACCATATTAATACCTTACACCACGGGCACGGACAATGCCGGACTACCCACTCAGTGGCTAGTAGTATATACAAGTTGAGAAAATTGGATTTTAATTTTATAAAACCATTTGTATGAATAGAATAAGTTTATAAACGTTTGTTCAGTTCAGCTCTGGAGAGTTGGTTTGATTCCGGACGGTCACCAATATCCCGTTATGTTGCTCCAGAGAGACGTTAGTTAATTATCACTATCGTCTGGCAAGATGGTCTCTGCGTCACGTAGGTTTGAACGGTAATGGCATTGGTACTTTTAATTAACGTCACACTAGAGCAACACAACGGGCCATTGGTGACGGTTCAGGATCAACTCCAGAAGAAAAAGATCCGATGAGAATACTACGTAATTTTGAACCACGGTCAGGCAACACATGAGCTGGCACCCATCTCTCCAAACATCCACGCCAACTAGTTTTGAACTAGTCTGTGGGTTAGATTAGTAGATAGGGCGTTTAACGCAATTGGCAGCATTTTCGGGCCCTCTGGCTATTTATTTAGCAGTCCACTATAGCAGTGGTCCCCAACCCACGGGCCGATACCGGTCCGTGGATCAAATGGTACCGGGCCGCCGAAGGAACATTAAATTATTTCCATTTTATTTACAATGGTGTATTTCTCTCGGGTTTGTGCGGTTCTTATCTATGAAATGACCACTAAAATTAGGAGGCGGTAGATCAGAACTTGAAATTTATTCTGTTACCAGAGCTTCAATTATGATTTCTGAATTCTGTATGTCTCTATTTTCCAATTTTGACAAATGTGACAACTGTTTTCAAGTTGGCAGACAAAGTAGCTGCATGTAAAGCCAAACTGAAGTTGTGGGGACAGCGCGTGAACAGAGGCATTTTGGACATGTTTCAGACATTAGCGGGGATTTTAGGCGAGACTGAGCCTAAACATTCATTCTCCCAGTTGGTGCACGATCACCTGTCTTGGATTTTAAAAGAGTTCGAGCGCTACTTCCCAACCATAAAAGACCCACTAACTAGTAAGGAATAGATCTGCGACCCATTTGTCAACAAATAGGCGAATTTAGGATGTCTGTGCAAGAAGATCAACTGCTGGAGATTGCAAATGCAGGCTGCCTTAAAACTACGTTCGAGACAACAACTTTGCCGGTGTTCTGGATTAAAGTCATGGAGGAATACCCTGAGATTGCCACCACAGCACTTAAATACCTATTGCCATTTCCGACAACCTATCTGTGTGAAGCGGGATTTTCTGCAGTGACAGCAACCAAAACAAAACAACGGAAGTAACTGGACCTTAGCAACACACTTCGGGTGTCATTGTCTCCTATTACTCCCAGATGAAACCATTTCGTAGCAAAGAAACATGCTCAGGGTTCTCATTGATTTAGCGTTCTAGTGAGTTAAAATGTTAAATCACTCTATATTCATTTTTTGGTGTAACTGTATTTTATTTTGAAGGCATGTTTGAATACAATTAAAGCAAAACCATCTAAAATATAAACAATCAACGTCCCCCCCCCCTCAGCGGGCCGTGTTAAAATTATCAAACGTTGATCCGGTCCGCGGTGATAAAAAGGTTGGGGAGCACTGCACTATAGGGATCGATACTCATGATTAGGTATGTATAGTGCGGTTCCCCAGAGAAGGCAATTGGTTCACGTGATTGTGAACAAATCCATTAGTTGAATTAGAGAGATGGCGGAAATGTATACAAATCCCTTCCTCAATTGGAGTCTTTAACACCGATTCTCACACTGAGTGGATTATTAGTTAAAAAAGTTTTCGAGGAATAACTTAGGGTAAAGTTGGACGAAACCGTGTGGGCGGATAAAACCGGGACCCGGCAGTTTTGGCTAGATTATTATTGTCATCTGTCGGACAACGCATGAAATTAGAGGCAGACAGACGCCATGTTATTTAGCGTTAAATGAAAGGCAGCGTAGATTTTGTGTTTGTCGATACCGATGTTTTAAAAAATTCGAGTAGAAAAGGTTCGACTTTATTTTAGGTAAGTACAACATCTGATAACATCTCTTTCAGCTTTTATTTTAAATTATTAAACCACGTTTTGATTCATGTTTGAAATATGCTAAACCTTTTTTTCTGATTTATGGCGTTGCCGGATAAAACCGGGTTCTTGGCAGTCGGACAGGACATGATAGGAATCGGAGCTTGGAGGACAAGAAAAACAAAAACAAAAAAATTAAAGAAGAAACTGTTTAATATCGTTAAGCAAAAAACTGTCGAAACTGACTCCTCGGCATCATATCCAGACGACGTGGAATGTGATGAAGCCTGTATCTTTTTTAATTGAATTGTACGACAAATCAAAATCTCTGGATGGTTGGATACGGTGTCTCAACTGTAAAGCATGCAGCCTGTAGCAATGCAGACGAACATGATCAAAATTTTATTTGTGATTTCTGTTCATAAAACTTCTTACAAATCTAATGAATTAACTTAATTTACTGCACATTCCAAACACATTAAATTGAAAATTACTTATGTTCTAAGATTTTTTAACCCAAGTATGTTCCTCAGTGTAGGAAGGCCATTGTACTAATTTATTGTGAAACATAAATATTTAAATTAAATTAAAACAAAAACGTTTATTTAATTATTCCTATGAATACCCGGTTGATCCGACCTGGTTGGATAAAACCGGGTACTTGCATACTTCCAAAAAATAATTTATTAACCCTCCAAAATATACACTGCTGTTTGTAAAAAATAGAACACCATGAAGTAATCATCCGAATGAAATGAAATTTGCAGCAAATGCCAATTATAGGATGCTAAGCAAAGTTTCAGAGCCACCATGTATGCGATGTGTGAGCAGCGCCCTCTGAACAGATGCTAAAAGCGTATTAATAGAGGGCTGTGGTGGGATGTTGAAAATAGTGCAAAGTTATTTTTTAGTGGCGAACGTTTAGTGAGACCTAAGTATGCCTCCACGACGAAGTAGGGTGAAATTTCAACAACTTACGGAGTTTCAATGGGGCAGAATCATCGGCCTTCGTGGAGGAGGATTTTCCTATCGCGCAATAGCAGCTCGTGTGCAGCGGAACAGTTCCACAGTGATGAGAGTTTGAAAGCAGTGGACCGACGATCACCGGGCAACTCAAAGAACTGGGAGTGGACGACGGAAGGTGACGTCAGCGCGCGATGATAGACACCTGGGCCACATGGCGGTGAATGACCGTACAGCTTCCTCCACGCAGTTGGCAGCACATTGGTCCACTGATACAAGTGTACTAATGTCGACTTCGTCAATTCGCCGACGTCTGCTGTACCGTGGACTGCGTACAAGGATTCCTTCATACAGGATCCCCCTCGCGTCAAACCATCGCCGGCTGCGTTTGCAATGGGCTCATGAGCACAGAGCCTGGCGGGCTGATTGGCAACAAGTTGTCTTTTCTGACAAATACCGCTTTAATTTGTGGAAGCATGATGGCCGCATTCGTGTTAGACGTTATGCCGGCGAACGCTGTCTTCCAGAGTGCGTTATCTATATGCGTTATCCAGAGAACGTCATTAGTAGGACGTTAACTAATATTACCAATATTACCTATATTACCAGAGAACGTCATAGTGGCCGAACACCCGGAGTTATGGTCTGGGGTGCGATTTCGTATCATGGACGATCTCAGCTGCTACGAATTGAGGGTAATCTGAATAGAAACAGGTATGTCCGTGAAGTTCTAGAGCCCGAAGTCGTTCCCTTCCTTCAAGGCATCCCTGGAGCTATCTTTCAACAGGATAATGCACGCCCACATGTTGCAAGGAATGTTCGAGACTTCTTTTCAGCTCAACACATGCAACTTCTTCCTTGGCCTTCTTATTCGCCGGATATATCGCCTATTGAGCAAGTGTGGGATTTGGTTGGTCGGCGTCTCGCTCGTGAACCGCGTCCTACAGCTTCAAAAGACGAACTTTGGGTGCGCATACAAACAATATGGAATTCTCTTCCGCAAGCAGGCATTCACCATCTGTTTCACTCCATGCCACGTCGTATAGCATCACTTATTCCAGCGTGTGGTGGCTATACAAAATACTGATTTCGGACACTTAATATTGTTTTTTTACTTTGAAAATTTATTCATTAATTTGTACTAATACAAGCCGTTTGTGTATTAAATTTCATTTAATTCTTATGACTCCTTCATGGTGTTGCACTTTTTACAAACAGCAATGATAGTTCTTTTACATTAAAAAAAAATTAATTTTGAAACTAAAGAACTAATTTATCATTCAAATAGAACTTGAATCAATTTGTTTCATGTAGTCGCTTAGGAAAAAGAAACACATAGTGGGACCAGGTTTTGTCAACTTTCTCCTATGTATGGTGATAGCCGCATATGTTTTGAAGCTTGTGCGTGCTGCAGCTATGAACAAAGACAACCTTCCACACCTGTTCAAAAATCGACTGACCCAAGGTCGACCACTTACGCGCAGAATTCGTACTTTAACAGCTTGTACCTTGGCAAGCTTATCTCTTTACTAGCCACTGCGTGGCCAGCACGGCGTTGCCCGTGGCACCACTTCTTGCTAACGCTCGACAATCCCGGTGATTATAACGCAATCCCATTTGGTTTGCTTCGCAAACCAAAACCACAGGCAACGCCGTGATGCCAATAAATTAATTAAAATATATTTTAGATTAAAATCGGGAAGGACTGATTAAATCTTTCTGATAGTGAAAACATTAAAAAGATTGAACAAAAAGTTTAAGAATGACTTTGGCAGGTTTTAAATTCGTTGAAATGTTCACTATCTTTATCGATCGCGAAAATAGAAAACCTCAAATAGTCTTTGCCCTTGACAAAGTTGAATACGCTAGCATGCAAATCATACTAATCAACACATCCGGTTTATAACCTGCGGCGCCCTGCGGCAACGCAAGTGCGGTCTGAGATACATTATATCCAATAGAGTAGTGCACAAATACCTGACGCACGTCCAACTTGCGTGCAATTTCTACCTCACTTTTCCACGGCGCCGCAAACGCTTCTCTTGTCTCAAGTACCTTCTTTTCATATATAAATGGTACATAAATAATAATTAATTAATGGTTGTATCTCCAGTTCCGTCTATTTTTTTGTTTCAAAATATACTTTTTGTACACCAAGTAAGCGAAGTAAACATGTTTTCTTCGATAGAATATCCATCGCAAATGGCGCGAAATGAGTACTTTCGTCATTTCACCGTTATGTGTGCATAGTTGGGCTTCGGGACCGCATCGGCGCCGCACGTTGAAAAATCGGATGTGTACACCTGACCTTAGAGCGACGTTTGGCGTTTAACTTTTTATCAACGACTATAGATATAACTGGCGTGATTCTTATAACTTTCGATGGACAAAAGCTGTACCGGTAGTAGTCTAAATTCTTTCTTGGCGCGATTCTTATACCTTTCAAGATACAACAAGGTATTTTAAACTTCTGTAGTTTACTTTTTATTTTACATCACGTATGTGTTCATCATATTCAATTGAACTTTGAATTTCGGTTTTGAAAACAACATTATCAGTTATTAAGTCTTTAATTTTAGAATTTAGAGTTTTTAGTTCACTTTTCTTTTCTTCTACATTTAACAAATATTTCGAAAGTTTATCTAGGTCACTTTCAATTTCGGTATCAAGACTTTTCAAGAAAGAATCCACTTTAGTTATTAATTTAGTACACAGCAACTTCGAGTAAACTTTCATTTTAATTTTAATTTATCAAGATTTTTCATCTTTAATTCTGGCGTATTTAAGTGAAGGTTTACATTACCTCTCAAGTTCAAAATCGCTGTTTGAATGATACCACGAATCCGGGTTCCAAGTCGTCAAAGTAATCCAGGTTCAGGGCCGTAAAAGTAATACAAGTAATTGACGGTTTATCCCAAGTTGTTCAGGAATCCGACTAGCATCACAAAGAGTCCTATCAATAATATTCGCAGGTTTCAGCAGCATCGAAACGATTCATCGAGTCCAAGAATGTCTTTCTGTGATTTATACTCTATAACAAAAAAAATCGACGCACCAAGAAGGAGTTGCCCGATGGAGACAAAAATTGATGAATAGGAAAATTATGTACAGAATAAAAAATGATTAAAATTTCAGAACAATTGAATGATTTATTTCAGAGTTACCGTAACGAGCTCAATGAGGTGTTGACCTGTCTCTAGCCTGGATGCAAGCTGCCACACGGCGTGGCATAGACCGATAAAGCTCTCGGATGGTCTCCTGCGGTATTTCTTGCCATTCCCTACCGAATGCAGTCGCCTTCCCATCATATCCCAGACATGCTCGATGGGAGAGAGATCTGGTGATCCGACTGTCCAAGGAAGTGTTTGACAAGCTTGAAGACAGTTCATAGCAACACGTGCCGTATGTGGTCTGGCATTGTCTTGCTGAAAAATAAGCCCAGGGTACTGAGAAAGGAACGGTAGCAAAACAGTTCTCAGAATGTCGTCAACGTACCGCTGTGCAGTAAGTGTACCTCTAATGACGACCAAAGGGGTCCGGCTATCAAGGGAAATGGCACCCCAGACCATAACTCCTTGTTGAGGGCCCGTGTGGGGTGCAATAGTGAAAGCAGAATCGTCACGCTGCCCTCAGCGTCTCCAGACACGTCTTCGATGATCGTCAGGACACAGTTGGATGCGGGATTCGTCGCTAAAGACTATACGTCCCCAGTCAGCATCATTCCAGCCTGATCGAGCCAAGCACCACTGTAATCTGGCTCGACAGTGTGCAGGCGCTCACGCCTGCAGGTGGCGTAAAGGTTGCAGCGTGTGTGGCAGGTGCAGGTAGCGTAACACAGGACAGCAGGACAGTGGCAGGTGGCGTAACGGTCGCTACGAGCGTAGATTTCGCTCTCTCAGCCGTCTGTGAATGGTCATGGTGGACACTCGTGTGTGGGTCGCAGGACTGATGGTTGATAACGATGAATCAGGCGCTGTGACAGCTGATCTGACAATCACTCTGTTGTGGCCCTACGTCGACCACTACCATCAAGACGCTGAAATCTGCCACTGCCCACTCACTCTTGCCAGCATCTTCTAATCGCCGCATCGCTTCGACTCACATGACGAACGATTCTCCGATTTGCCTAACCTGCCTCTTTCAATCCAATGATACGACCTCTTTCAAACTCTAAAAGCTGCTCGCAATGAGCTCGAATCCTGCGGCGAGGCATTTTTTTCAGTCGTTGAAAGGTATCCTAAATCGCAATGCAGCAGACAATTTTAACAACAGTTCAAGAACAACTCCTTATATACATCTGCTAGATGCGCAGTTCCGATGCGCTGGAGATCGCACTATTCATTCATTGGACAACAAATTTTAATCATTTGCATATTTGGTCGAAAGATTTTTGTATACGAAATTTCAAAGCAATCGGAT
Organism: Metellina segmentata; assembly: GCA_947359465.1. Classification (NCBI taxonomy): domain Eukaryota; kingdom Metazoa; phylum Arthropoda; class Arachnida; order Araneae; family Tetragnathidae; genus Metellina; species Metellina segmentata. The sequence goes on along the minus strand of OX375877.1, from coordinate 40,761,943 downwards.
GATTCCTTCTCGGTGCGTCGATTTTTTTTGTTATAGTGTGTATTTTGGGACATCAAACAGTACAAACTGTACAGCAGCACAACAAATAGTAATATTACACTGAAATACGTAAATTCGAGTTTTTAGAAAAAGGAAGGAGCTCATCAAGACAGCTCACTCCCCGTAGTCGTGCTATTCAAGAAGTCTCTGGAAATTGTTTTGAATCACATTACTTTTCGACACGTGGTCTTGCCGAAAGTGACAGCAAGAAGCTCCACCCTCAATAACACCCACGTGGTACAATACCATTCTCAAAATCCTGGCCCCCACTTGAACCATAGGGGTTCATCAAAATTTCCTGGTAAAATACATAATATAAGAACATTTTCACACATAAAAATACTAACTTCAGGATATATAATCTAGTTTTCAAATATTAAACACTTTATACTTAAAGAAATAATTTAATTAGTTAAAACACACTTTAAAATTAAATGCAACATTAAGCAATTCAAGAATAATAATTCAATAACACTTCAATTTCGAGAATATTTGTTCAAGGAAAATTAATACCAAGTTCAATAAATCTATCCATGGTACATGATTAATATTAATATTTTGACTATAACATATGTGAAAGAATAGTTCCAAAATCTTTGGGAACATAGCAAGACTCTATAATTATAACAATATTTTAAATTATTAAATCTTGGAAACAAAAATAAATAGAATTCAAGATATTTAACATAATAATTCAAGAAATGATACCAAGAATTAACGACGTATTACTTCTAAGTTTCGTTCATGTTGAAATCGATCAAATATTCAAGTATTAAAACAGATAACACCTAATCCATGAAGTGAAATATAAAATTAAGAAATTCTATACAGCAGATGAAAATGTTCAATGTACATAATTTAGAATATAAACAATAAAATATAACAATTTTTTTAAGAAGATAAAAACATTTAAATCAAGAAAACCAATAAAATACAAATTAAATAGTACTAGAAATAATGCAAAATCATAAATACTTTCAACAGAAAATTAAATCCGAGTTAAAAACAATATTCAATAAAATTAGATAGTATTCAAATTTTAACACAAAACACATTAAAAACCTATTTTTTATTTTTTAAGTTTTACTTCTTGTTCTTGCTGGATTTCCAACTTGTACAACAATTGCACAGGACGTTTAATAACTGATGACTCAGTTTGTATTTTACAAGCCCTCACCTTGCCATCTCTTCCAGGAAATAATTCAAGAATTCTCCCCAATTTCTAAAAATTTCGGGGTAAATGATCATCTTTTACCAAAACTATATCGTTAACTTTTAATTGGGGAATGTTGTTTTTAACACTCATTAAAAGCGTTATAAATCCACAAGGATCGTAAATTTTTGCAGCGGTGTGGAGAACGTTTCTTTTAGTGCATACATTGTTATCCAAAGTTGACAACAATGATCTTACGTCAAGCCTCAGAGTGTCTTCATTATTGTTCCCAATGAGTCCTAGCACTTTCAAGTGTGAATCTGAGTGTTCACTTATTTCAATTAAAAAATTAGATTTCCTTCATAAGTCTTTAAATCTTTAGAATTAGTGTCGAATTTTCTCATACACATGTTCGCGTCTTTCAAGATCGAAGCAGCATCAGAAGACAGCTTAAATGCTTCTTGTATGGTAGAACTACCATAAAATAGGTCATTCACACAAAGAGATTTGCTTAACATTTCATGTGCGATAGGGTATGTATCTTGATATGCTTTGATATGAGTTTTGATAGTTGCAGCCAAAACGTAAGGAGAACACGTGACACCGAAACAATGTCTATTAAAGTGATATATTGTTTCGGGTTGAGATTTGTCACAGTTTTTATAATACAGGAAATATACATATTTCCGGTCTTAATCCGCGACTTGTATTTGAAGGAAAGCTCGAGCTATATCTCCACAGAACACAATTTTGTGTTCCCTGAATTTTATGATTATATCTATAAGCTTGGCGGTCAAGTTCTCTCCCGAAAGAAGGCAATCATTAAGGCTATTATTAGTCCCTCGTTTACTACTGGCATCGTATACAACTATTGTTTTAGTGCTAGAAGATAATTCTCTATAAACGTCTCTATGTGGCATTGTATACCCATTAAAACAACTGCCATTACACATTTAAATAATTCCTTCTCTTAATTGCTCCTTTATTACTGCGTTATACCTTTCAAACAATAACTTATCACTATTTAATCTTTTTTCTAATGAAAAGAATCTTCTTTTCGCGACTTCAAGATTATTCGATAAACTCTCTCACGAAGTTTCAGATTTCCATCAAAGCGGTGCTTCGTAACGCCCGTTTACAAACCGCAACTGAGTTTCGAAATTACTCATACAATCCGAAGTATTTTTTCTATCCAGTTTATAATTGAACAAAAAAGGTTCCATATCCCATAAGCATTTCAAATCAATCTCAACTGAGGAGCTAACAACCTTCAAGCAAGAAGTTGTGTCTAGCATTTGCTCTGCTGGCACCTGCCCTGCCAACGTGGGTTGAAGATATGTTATTACTTATTTGTTTAACTTTCCCCGAAGAGCAGAGTACATGAAGTCGGCCCCCAATAGCGCTTGTATGGGCCTTGTTTCGTTCCATGAATCAGCAATTTTACATTTGTCGGAGAGGATGTTTTGGATTAATTTGTGAATGATATTCGAATACAGCTGGGCTCCACGTATCTCATCGGTGACTAATGCTTGAATATCTATTCATGGGTATCGTGTGAATCTACTTCCAAGAGTGATGTTTACAAAATCAAGTTTCTCTTCGGAGGGATTGCGTTTTTAGAAAGTGTAAATAAGAAGTTTTTCTGTCTTTAATGGTTTTACACTCAATGTTTTCGCCATGTCTCTTCTGATAAAGGATTTTTGTGTGAGCCCGAATCGAATAACAATCTTGCAATTAACTTTTCAGATCCACTTTCTACTTACACATTAGAAGTTTGTAGTAAAGTGGTATAACTTTTCATTGAATTTTCACACATAAAAACGGAATACAATACAGTTTGATTTTGCGGAACTTGTGTTACTTCGACTTTTTCTAGAGTCTGCACTTGAGATGCGTTTTTATTTTTAGTTTCGGTGCAAAATAATTAATTATGCTGTAAACTCTGACACGCTTCACAGGGCTGGATTTTTATACTTTACACTGGGAAATTAAATGTTTACTAGCTAGACAACGATAACAACGTCCATCCTTTTTTAGCTTGTAGCGTTTCTGTTCATTCGTGAACGATCTACATTTTGATCCGATATGCGAGTTAGAGTTACAGAAAGTATAAACATATCTCTGACAATTGCGTTTAATGCGGCTAAATTTGGGACATTAGTTTTAAATCTAGGTGGTTGATATAACCTTTCAAGCGAGAAGTTTCTTGATTTTTCAGTTTCAGTCCACAAACCACATTAGCCGCTTCTCGAAATTAAATTTCACATTTAATAAATTTTATCAGTTCGTTAACATCACCGGTCTTTCCAGGATCCCTCTTGCGATGAAATTCTACCACTAGATTATGTGGTAACTGTTTTAACAAAATTGGTATCAATAAATAACTGTACGTACCGATCGCAATTCCCATGGCGTTCAAAAAAAATCCGTATACAGACTTCGCTTTCGTTATGCAAGCTTCTAAGTCCTTTAAGATTTGAATAAACCTTAACTGACTCAATTTCTAACAGTTTATTCATGAAACAACTGATTAAATGTTCTTGTTTACCATTTCGATGCTTTAGCAAATTTAAACAAGATTTGTAATTTTCTTCCGTGAGAGAAAATCCGGCAACAGTTTTGTAAGCTTCGCCTGATAAAAAAAATGATTTTAAATACATCAATTTATCAACATTACTTAATAACTCATTTAAGTCGATTGCACTTGTGAAGCTGTTGAAAAATTCCAGGAATGTGCTTGAATCACCATTAAATGTGGGAATGCTTAGTTTAGGCAAATTAATAACGATTTTTGTGACTTTCTAATATTATAATTATAAACGTTAGAACCTCGAGAAGATACAGAATGTTCAATTTTAAACTTCTGTAGTTTACTTTTTACTTTAAATTTAGCATCACTTATGTGTTTATCATATTCAATTGAACTTTGAATTTCGGTTTCGAACACAGCATTATCTGTTATTAAGTCCTCAATTTTAGTATTTAGAGTTTTTTAGTTCACTTTGCTTTTTTTCTAGATCAAGCAAATATTCCGAAAGTTTATCTTGGTCACTTTCACTTTCGGTATCAAGACTTTTCAAGAAAGAATCCTCTTTAATTATTAATTTATTACACAGGAACTTCGAGTAAGCTTTCATTTTAATTTTAATTTATCAAGGTTTTCCATCTTTAATTCTGGCGTATTTAAATGAAGGTTTACAGTAACTCTCAAGTTCAAAATCACTTTTTGAATGATACCACGAATCCAGGAATGTCTTTTTGTGATTTATTTTGTCACATCAAACAAACAGTACAAATGGTACAGCAACACAACAAATAGTAATATTACACTGAAATACGTAAATTCGAATTTCTAGAAAAAGGAAGGAGCTCATCAAGAAAGCTCACTCAGCGTAGCCGTGCCATTCCGGAAGTCTCTGGAAATTGTTTAGAATGACATTACTTTTCGAACGATCACCTATTTTCGCCGAGAGTGACAGCAAAAAGCTCCACCCTCAACAACACCCACGTGGTACAATCCCATTCTCAACAACAACTGCTGTATTTTGGCAGTAGTGTAAATTATTTCTTGGCACAAGTACAACTACTGTACCGGCAGTAGTCTAAAGGTTAATGTACAATTAGTGTTGACTATTTTACTATTATATGTATTTCGGAATTCATTCTTTGGGATTGTTATTGGTGACGTGCTGAAATCGTATTCGAAAAACAAAGAAAGTGACTTCACGTTCGAAATACGCACGGTTATCACGTTCCACCCCCAAAACACTACCTATATCTACATTTAGCTTTACGAGAGAAGGAGCTTATAAATTCATAAACGAAAATATGATTTCAGAAATGATTTGTGTCTTCAATATTTCAGGTTGAAATGGGTGCTGGTTTTGAATTTGTGCTGACAGAAAACGAGACCGACTTGTTCTATGGTATGTCTTGCAGAACAGAGCGGGGGTTCTACTTGACCCTGGAAGAGTACAGGCAAGACACCTGCGCCAGATGCTACTTCTACCTGCCTCCCTTTGCGTTCCAGGACGAATCCATCAGGCTCAGGTAGGTGAAAATTGTATCGCCTGTTTCAGTGACATTCGTTTGAATTCTGATCTTTGCATCTATGAAATCTTAAAAGATGAGATATGATAAGTTATTTTTTTTATACCAAACTGCAAATTGGGACTACATGTCACACCAACATCCCACATAAGCATAGTCTGTAGCCTATGCAGCAGAGTGGGTGTGTTCGGGTTAGATCCCCCCGAAACAATGGAAAACTCTTTTTGGTATCTATCAATAAACATGATGATATTGTACCATTCGTTCAATGAAGAAGAAAAGGTTGTCGCCACATGTACCAAGTGCCTCGCCCTGCCGGCCACTGCTGAGCACATCTTGGCTGCATGGGCCTCTCTAGAGAGGATTTTTACTCTGTTGTTGTTGTTTCTTATGCCTACACTGGCAGACCAAAGGAGTGCCAGGCCCGTCGAAGACGGCAAGAGGCCAGGTGGGGGGGGGTGCGGCTTCCATGCAAGTGAGCCCCATTGGGAGGAAGTCCGACTAAGCCCGAATTTTTAGCCAACAGATGGCAGCACATCAACACGTCTCGTTTTTACGGTGAGATCACATTTTCACGACATTCAATCATACCCAGGCACACGGTTGTAATATTTTTATCCAAACCAGAGACCAACTATTCCCTGGTTCGGCACCCCCAGAGGTATTGATTTATTATAGGAACATGGAGGACTTTGTGACCACGACAGATTTCTCGTGCACCAGTCACCTTTAGCGTACACGGGATATTTACTCTGATCCCCTTATTGTGCTTTATTTTCTGTGAGTTAATGGACTTATGAACCTTGTCTGACTACGTCAGATACTGGAGAATTACTAACAACAACAGCATAGTAACATCAACAGTAAATATGTGAGACCACTTCAGCGTTTCCTGACAAATAAAAATATACTTACATAAAAAAATATTCTGTGCACAAAACAATCATTTTTTTGCGTGTCTTTAAACCGGTATTGACTTGCAGAAACTTAATATGGGCTGTTACAGTAATATCGATCATTATTTTCTGATCCTATAAAGTGCCCCATCCCTATAGTTTCAGCTCTTCAATTTAGTTTCGCTTCATTTCTTTTCAGCTACGACGAGTCTACGGGTCGTTTGAGAGACCCCGTTAGCAACAGGTCGTACGAAGCAGACCCCGAGGACATGTCCCACCCTGCGTACTCTACCTTCCAGTCGGACCTGTTCGCCCGCAAGTGGATCGCCTGCTGCAGGGCCGCCCTCGATTGCTGCAGCCAGATGCTGTCTGAGCCCCTGCTTGACGAGAATGGTACGTGCAACAAGTTGTTCTTCACAAATCTTCATTTGTGTGCATTTCTCTATGGTGATCCCAGACGAATGTATGGACATGTCGTCAGCTTAGAGCAGAAACTCATTAACAGAAAAATATTTAGAAATATTGTTTTAAAATTTTTCATAAATATTCTATCAAATATTGTATTAAATATTATATCAAATATTATATTAAATATTGTATTAAATATTATATTAAATATAATATTATATATTATATTATATATTATGTTATATATTATATTATATATTATATTATATATTATATTATATATTATATTATATATTATATTATATATTATATTATATATTATATTATATATTATATTATATATTATATTATATATTATATTATATATTATATTATATATTGTAATATAATATCGAGGTACACGTCAGCGTTCATGGTACCAAGTACCTAAAGCAATGGGCCGAGTCCTAAGGAGGAAAAACAACTCCACACCTAGATGGATCCTCCTCCGAATTTCTGCATTGTCCACATACTTTTGTCCTTATAGTCTCTTATTATATTATAAAAATTATGAAAATTTTTATAATTTTTTATGATTTTAGACTCACTAGATCTCGTGAATTTGTGTGTGTAACAAGGTTGTCTCAATCAGACTTAACGAGACCTTATTTTATAGAAAAATGTACATCATTTCACATAACTTTTTAAACTTTAGATTATAATATAAATATTTCTTATCATTGTGTGAAAATAAGTACTTAGTGACAAAAATTAACTGACAAACCGTTTTTTTTTCGTATTGCACAGCGGCCTAAACATTACCCCTTCGGGTGATTGCCACTCGACGAGGTATCTCGTCATTAGAACAAAACTGACCAGATCTTGATCATGGCATCATAAAAAAATTGACAGTCGATAATGAGATACCTCGTAATATGCAAAATTTGTCAGATTTTGAGACAGGAAACGTCAATTCACTTACTTAACTATTGGTTTAAGAATAAAAAAATAAAAAAATTACGAGTGTTTTGACTGTGTTATATCTTTTAAACAGATTATAATTTGGCTGTATTTCACAATATCATGAAAATAAACATTTACGGTCCCCGGAAATCAATCTAAGTTTATTTGAACAGAACCCAATAGTATCAATCGATGGGATGTTGATGAGCGTGAAAAGAGAATGCAACATCAGTCCAACTATGAAGTACTTCGTGGTTGTGAATAGTAACACTGCTCCGCATTGAGCACTTAACCGTCCAAGGTTTAGCCGAGATTTCTCGTCCATCAAGATCTGGCCAGTTTGCAAATGATAAGGTCTTCAAGGCATTGCTGATTTTTGATGATGACGAGGTCAAGATGTGGTCAGTTTCTTCTAATGGTGAGATACCTCGTCTTGGAAACCTCCAGGAGGGTTAAGTTGAGAAATGCACCACATATTAAATCGAACTTAAACGTGACTAACATTCATTCACTCATAAGACGAAAATAGACTGAGTCGTGTGCTGGGAAACAACCGCAATCATTTAAGGCCTGATTACGTCTTTTTGTATAACTAGTTGCTCCGCCACCTTCTCGCCAACCTCGGTGATTTCTATTTAATACCATTTGGTTTGCTTCGAAAACCAACACTCCTTTTGTAGAGTGTTAAATCGCCTGTGATGTCAAAACTATCTTAATTGGTATATTCCTGATTAGACTTTCCGGGCCACGATGTCACAGCGAGGGCTCCTCCCCCTGGCCCAAACCCGGTGACGGCAATCCCAATCGGCTACGCAATCCCAAAATATTTGCTTCGCAAACCAACACTCCTTTCGCAAATTATATTATTATTATTTTTTACTTTAACATTCAATCCACCATAAACTAATATCCGCATCAATATAACGCCTTCTCAATCTTGTTTCGTGTACAATTTTGTTTAAATCATGTTAATCTCGTAATTTTCTGACCTGTACTTTCTCGGGAAACCGTCTGAGAATAGAGAGAAACAAGCAAGCCTTTTGGACTTTCTGCTCTGACGTCACAGCGAGTTTCAACAGCCAAATAAAAAAGTCGTTACTAAGGTATTTGTTGCTACGATAAATTTTTATATCTTGCAAACCCGTTAGTTTGAAATGTAACCTTACATTTACGAGAAGAAAAATTTGTACACTATCGCAAAATTATACTTTTCATCGCATCGAATTTATTAATTTTATTTATCAAAGGTCGATGATAGTAGAAGTTAGATATATGCGGTATAGTATTTACATCAATGTTTCATATACTAAATTTAATTTATACAAGTTTTGTCCAGAATAGTGGGAGATATAAAAATGTACGGTAGAACTCCAGCTATCCGGATTGCTTTGAGAGAAAACAAAATCAGCAAAATCCACATTTAAAAGTTTCTTAACGATGAATGTAAAAAGGAAGAGAACGAAGTATCGTTTGAGGACATAAGAAACATCATTGTGAGAATTCCTGGATGTTCCGAGTGCAGTGCAGGACATAGGCGAGTGGCCGACGTGTGATTTTTCAGACCCTGGATTCCAAATCCTCAGTGACGATGAAGTCATTGATGACCCGGAAGATGAATACGACGTTGCTAATCAACCAGACGCGAGACCGTCAGCTAGTAAGGCGTTTGAGTGCCTTGATACAGCGCTAATGTAGCTGAAGCGGCAGCCTGAGAGAGTGCGACACCATCTACAACTACTCCCATCGTGTGCATGCGAGACTCGGATGCACGGAAACGAGTGAAGACAGCGAAACAAGTGGCTTTGACCGATATGTTCAAGCAATGATACATTTTAATACAGTATTTAATATATATATATATATATATATATATATATATATATATATATACAGGGTGGTCCCGAATTCATGGTACAAATTTTAATGGTAGGTACAGGACATTGTAACAATGATTTATTGTATAGGAATGTATAGTCGCAAGTGACGCGGTGAGGCGTAAACAGGGGAAATAAAAGGAAAGAGAAATGGAGTGATCGGTTGGTATCATTGCCGGTAGAGGGCAGTAGATGTCTAGCCGCTGTTGAACATGATGCATCGCAGTAGGGAAAAGCGCCATTCACAATTGTGCTGCCGTAGACGATGGGTGACTTTACGTATGCAGAAAAAGCAGACATGCATTACATGTACGGCCGTGCAAATGGTAACGGCAGAGCTGCGTTACGAATGTATCGCGCGGAGTATCCTGATCGACGAATGCCGGATCATAGAATTTTTCAACGGTTACATCGTCAACTTTGTGAAACAGGTGCGTTCGACGTCAACAGACATGGCGCTGGTCGAGTAAGAGCTGTACGCACTCCAAGGCTGGAAGAAAGCATCTTGAACATTGTGGCTGATAGACCCGAGTCAAGCACAAGAACTGTTGCGCGTGACGTAGGTGTGAGTCATCAGACTGTATGCAGAGTGTTAAACGAAAATCGCTTACACCCCTTCCATTTTCAGAAAGTACAAGCATTGAATCCGGCAGATTATCCTCGCCGCGTGAACTTCTGCCTGTGGGTGATGCAGCAATGTGCGTTGCAGCCGGATTTCGTAGATTATGTGCTATTTACAGATGAAGCGACATTTTCACGCGAGGGTGTCTTTAATGCGCACAATTCCCATGTGTGGGCAACCGATAATCCACATGCAACGCGTCGACATGCGTTTCAACAACGTTTCAGTATTAATGTGTGGGCTGGTATTGTGAACGACTTTTTGATTGGCCCATACTTACTACCCACGGGGCTCACTGGCGGAAGCTATCTTATTTTTCTGAAAGAAGTGTTACCACAACTGCTGCATGATGTTCCGATCGCCATTCGTAACCGCATGTGGTTTCAGCACGATGGGGCGCCAGCACACTTCAGCATTGATGTACGGAATTACCTGAATGCCACGTTTGGTACTCGATGGATTGGACGTGGTGGACCAGTCCCTTGGCCACCCCGATCTCCCGATTTATCGAGCCTCGATTACTTTTTATGGGGACATCTAAAGCATCTTGTTTATGAGACTCCAGTTGACTCAGATGAGGATCTCGTCGCTCGCTTATCTGTAGCTGCTGCAGGTGTGCGTGAAATACCAGGCATCTTTGAACGTGTACGCCAATCGCTCCACCGACGCTGTCAAGCATGTATCGATACTGGTGGACGCAATTTTGAACAATTACTGTAAACATGACACTTGTCAACAACGCTTTCAATAAAATCTTTGTTTTTCCTTTCGGCCGTTATTTCCCCTGTTTTCGCCTCACCGCGTCACTTGCGACTATACATTCCTATACAATAAATCATTGTTACAATGTCCTGTACCTACCATTAAAGTTTGTACCATGAATTCGGGACCACCCTGTATATATATATATATATTAGGATGTCGAAATTTTTTGTTGCAGTTATCAAAACGCATACCCTCAAATTCTTTTTAATATACTAAGCCTTACTTAGATATGAAATAGATATGAACAACAGAGTTCTATTACTTACGTTTATTTGTACTTTTTTCTGCAATAAATGATCCTTTTTCTTTGATTTTCTAATCACTTACTTATATCAAAATAGTACTTACATGTGTAAAATTTCGTTTTATTTTGACAACTTTTTCTTGGTGCGCAAATTTTTATGGCAATGAGTGTATATAGATAAATGGAGTTCTACTGTTCTTCAAATTAAACTCGCGTTGTATATAGTCTATTATCAATTTGTTTTAAGTAATATTGACACTGAAATCAACGGTAATCATAATGGGTACATTGGTACCTGGAATCTATTGGTATTTATTACTTGACCAACTATACCATAGTTTCCTTCAAAACGCAAATGCCTTATTTACCTAAATGGCAATCTAAGCGAGATATTTTTTTTTGCTCATGGAATCAGGTGATGACAAACCATTGGGCTTTTAAAGATAAGCAAATCCGTTTAACTAGGACAAATCCGGTCTCGTATTAGAATGTACTAATTGGCGACATGTTTTACACAATTTAATCTGTGTGATACCTTCATTTGAAAGTTATTCTTTTAACAAAGCGAAATGTTTTAAACTAACTAGTTTCAAATCTATCATTAACCCCCATACGTGATAGCAAACATTAGAAATGCAACCAAAGTCATTCTAGACAAACGCCGATGCATAATGGACATCGACCTACTACCACTGTTTACTAACTGTTCAGAACGAACTGGGACAGCAATATTGACATATCTTTGCATTCAATCGTTCCATGTCTCGAAGTTATCACGCTCCAAGTCAATATCCAGCTGTTCAGGCATCGACAAACTTGGAAAACTGGCGCCATCGATGACACTCTCGGCTTTCTTACGACGTTAGTCAATTTGAGTTTTTCTGATTCCTTCTGGAATTTTTTTAAGTGCACACATTTCTATTCACTGTCCTCGGCAGGTTTTTCAAAATTATGAAATATTTCTTGGACTTAGCACACTTATCGTCTTACCACTTAACAAATTTTATTTTATTGAAAATAATATCTGTATATCCTGTTATTCTTTACCAATGGCTATCGATTTACGTTGCCCAAACACCGTGTTATGTCAATGGCTTTTTAAGAGTAACGGATTAGAAACAGGAGAGTTGCGAGTTAAAATCCAATCAAAAACCGTCATGCACAAAGGTGGCTGGTGCACGTAAAATATGACGTGGCCTCAAAAGTCCTCACGTTGGCATGGGATGGAAATTTGGAAAGTGGGCTGCCAGCACATGTTTTGACCTCGTCGTCTGGCCATGGTTCAAAATTTCTAGTATCTTCATATCGCGACCAATAGCCTGTCGTGCTAATCTAGTATGGTATGATCTCAACTACATACGGCTGAAAATGCTCGCGTACAATTGACCCAAAGATAAAAGTTGTAAATACAGCCTTCTTGAGGATAACCGTAGTACTATTGACATTGCTGTCACTTTCTGTATCATAACCACAAAATGGCTGTCACAGTCGAGAAATTTGAACTATCCACTGGAACATGAACACCAAAAAAATAAGTTCAGTGCTTTAAAGCGTATAAATAATATCCATTTGATTCGGATTGGATGATTTTTACTTTCCTACGTATAAAAAACTCAAGCGACTAGTAAAAATGGGAGCATGACAGTTATATTCCATCGAGAGTAAAAACTTTGTTTCACTACTGAAAAACGTCGACGCTCTTTAACGACTAGGTGCAATGTAGAAATACATGTAAGGTGAGAATTTAAATCAAAAAGACAAAACGTCACTCCAGGAAAAGAAGTAACAAAACAACTCTTTGGAGTACGAACAAATATACGTCGTTTTTTATTCCATTCCATACGTCTAAAGTCACCCGGTTGACATTTATTATCTTAACTCATGATAAAAGTAGTCAAAACCTACGTTTTGATATTTTCAGGACCTGTTCGGGGGCAATTGTTCAGCGCAGTCATTTGTGAGAGGGTTTTTCGGTACAAAAACCAAACAGACGGAATATGGGATCTTACTTCCAAAGCATGACATTTATCGGGGTTACCTTTTCCTCTCACACACACACCAAATGATTGCAACGAGATGTCTCGTCCATCAATATCTGACCAATGTTGCGAATGACAAGATATCACGTCATCAATATTTTGTAATGGTAGGTGAACTGACGTCTCTGTTGAGGAACATAATGGGTTACTGGCGACTGAATTCATACCGAAGTGATAGATCCAATAGAAAGCGTAATTTTGAAGCACGGTCAGATGACGAGGTCAATACATGAGCTGGCAATCCACTCTCCAGACTTGCACTCCACGCCAACGTGAAGACGTTTGGGAGACCCCGAGAGATTGAACGCGCATCGACCCTACTTACACTACGGTCTTGGGTTGAATCGAGTTTCGAACTAGTAATCCTCCGAGATTATGCGATGATTACGAGAATAAGACCTGGTCAGTTTTCTTATAATGACGAGATATCTCGTCCATCAAGATCTGGTTGTTTCGCTAATGACGAGATACCTCGTAGTACCAGGATTGGGTAAATATAATTTATAATACAAGTACATAATTTATAATACTATTATATAATTTATAATACAAGTACATATATTATAATACAAGTATGTAATTTATAATACAAGTACATAATTTATAATACAAGTATACAGGGTGGTCCCGAATTCATGGTACAAACTTTAATGGTAGGTACAGGACATTGTAACAATGATTTATTGTATAGGAATGTATAGTCGCAAGTGACGCGGTGAGGCGAAAACAGGGGAAATAACGGCCGAAAGGAAAAACAAAGATTTTATTGAAAGCGTTGTTGACAAGTGTCATGTTTACAGTAATTGTTCAAAATTGCGTCCACCAGTATCGATACATGCTTGACAGCGTCGGTGGAGCGATTGGCGTACACGTTCAAAGATGCTTGGTATTTCACGCACACCTGCAGCAGCTACAGATAAGCGAGCGACGAGATCCTCATCTGAGTCAACTGGAGTCTCATAAAAAAGATGCTTTAGATGTCCCCATAAAAAGTAATCGAGGCTCGATAAATCGGGAGATCGGGGTGGCCAAGGGACTGGTCCACCACGCCCAATCCATCGAGTACCAAACGTGGCATTCAGGTAATTCCGTACATCAATGCTGAAGTGTGCTGGCGCCCCATCGTGCTGAAACCACATGCGGTTACGAATGGCGATCGGAACATCATGCAGCAGTTGTGGTAACACTTCTTTCAGAAAAATAAGATAGCTTCCGCCAGTGAGCCGCGTGGGTAGTAAGTATGGGCCAATCAAAAAGTCGTTCACAATACCAGCCCACACATTAATACTGAAACGTTGTTGAAACGCATGTCGACGCGTTGCATGTGGATTATCGGTTGCCCACACATGGGAATTGTGCGCATTAAAGACACCCTCGCGTGAAAATGTCACTTCATCTGTAAATAGCACATAATCTACGAAATCCGGCTGCAACGCACATTGCTGCATCACCCACAGGCAGAAGTTCACGCGGCGAGGATAATCTGCCGGATTCAATGCTTGTACTTTCTGAAAATGGAAGGGGTGTAAGCGATTTTCGTTTAACACTCTGCATACAGTCTGATGACTCACACCTACGTCACGCGCAACAGTTCTTGTGCTTGACTCGGGTCTATCAGCCACAATGTTCAAGATGCTTTCTTCCAGCCTTGGAGTGCGTACAGCTCTTACTCGACCAGCGCCATGTCTGTTGACGTCGAACGCACCTGTTTCACAAAGTTGACGATGTAACCGTTGAAAAATTCTATGATCCGGCATTCGTCGATCAGGATACTCCGCGCGATACATTCGTAACGCAGCTCTGCCGTTACCATTTGCACGGCCGTACATGTAATGCATGTCTGCTTTTTCTGCATACGTAAAGTCACCCATCGTCTACGGCAGCACAATTGTGAATGGCGCTTTTCCCTACTGCGATGCATCATGTTCAACAGCGGCTAGACATCTACTGCCCTCTACCGGCAATGATACCAACCGATCACTCCATTTCTCTTTCCTTTTATTTCCCCTGTTTTCGCCTCACCGCGTCACTTGCGACTATACATTCCTATACAATAAATCATTGTTACAATGTCCTGTACCTACCATTAAAGTTTGTACCATGAATTCGGGACCACCCTGTATAATTTATAATACAAGTACATAATTTATAATACAAGTATGTAATTTATAATACAAGTATGTAATTTATAATACAAGTATATAATTTATAATACAAGTACATAATTTATAATACAAGTATATAATTTGTAATACAAGTACATAAATTATAATACAAGTATATAATTTATAATACAAGTACATAATTTATAATACAAGTACATAATTTATAATACAAGTATATAATTTATAATACAAGTACATAAATTATAATACAAGTATATAATTTATAATACAAGTACATAATTTATAATACAATTATATAATTTATAATACAAGTACATAATTTATAATACAAGTATATAATTTATAATACAAGTACATAATTTATAATACAAGTATATAATATATAATACAAGTACATATAATTTATAATACAAGTATATAATTTATAATACAAGTACATAATTTATAATACAAGTATATAATTTATAATACAAGTACGTAATTTATAATACAAGTATATAATTTATAATACAATATTTGTAGTTTCGGTGACATGCATTCACTTTATATAGCACTGATTAATTAACTATCGGCTTAGATTGGAACACATTAAATAATACGTATAAACTTTTTAACTGTACAGCTATAAAAGAGTAAAAGTTACAAGTTCAAAAAATAAAAATAAGGAACATTTGGTACTGTTAGATATCTATTAGCGGCTAAGTATTTATCATTGATTTAGATTAGTTCATTCAGTTAGATTCTCAAAATAATATTGGATAATGAGTTTTTGCCCTAAGCCAATATGATCTCTCTAATACGATTTCTTACCTTTCAGGTTTAAAAAAAAATGCAAAATCCGACGCAGAAACATTATTTTTAAGAACAAAAGCTCGCATTTTGTTTCACAATTATTTGTTCTCTGAAGAGAATTTCGCCTAATAGCTTTTCGTTTGAAAATATTTTCCAATCGTCCGATGATAATCATGATTAGAACCATTCCTTGTTAGATGAAACTTTTCACTTTCGTGTTGTTGAAAACAAACGACCATTAATTTGATCAGAGTTCTCGAGAAAATTCTAGCGAATTATCTGAAAAGAAGTAAATGATCCTTCTATCCTTAAAATGTTATTTGGTAAACTATTCGAATAACGAGCAAATATTTTATTTTGTTTTTAGTCTGACGAATTATAAAAATATACATATTTTTATGATTGGTAAAGGGAAGACAAAAATACTTTTCAATGCTTTCAAATGTATTCTTCGTTTGGAGAAATAATAAAGAACCGAAAACACGTTTTTTTCCCAACATAATACGTAAAAAAGCGATGATGTTAAAATCAATACATCGTTAAATCTTTATAGCCTGAAATACATTTTTTACACTTTCGAAAGTGTCGTTAGAATTTTTAAAATCATAGACTTATGATGTGAATAAAAGATAAAAGTTTACAGCAGATATTTATGAATATTTTGATAAACTGCCATGCATGTTTAGAATAATTACAATTTTATGATCCTATACTTTCACATTGTGTGAAAATACAAAATACTTAATGAAAATGTTCAATGATCTAAAATTGCTTTTATCTATTTTGTCTTGCTTAGATATATATTATAAGAGGAAAATTGAGTTTATGTGTAAATACTCTTTAAACTCACGTTAGCTGTTTTGTAATAACCCCATAATTTTTTTTTCAAAAGTTTATTCCAATTGTTTTATCTTTTTCAAATGATAATGTCAAATATTGATATGGGCATTGTTGGTATGGCAACAAATCGCATTTTATAAATGTTTTGTAAATAAAAACACCAATTTCAGGAATGTATTTTAATAAGTTTATTTAATAACTTATTACAAAGTTATGATTTCAAAATACTGACCACATATTTAAAAAACAGTATGTCTATAATAACCTATACAGATACAACCTATCGCGATTTAATGCTAATTATGTTCATTAATTTTATCCCTTTTTTCAAATTTTTCGTTTAGCTAAATAATATTCCTTAAAATACCATGGCAATTCATGTATCTCGGAAGTACTTATTAAATTAACTTTCCATTTTCTCTCTTTTGTCTATTGACAACTTTATTTTAAGGATTTATCTGCCAGTTGATTGTTTATTTGTTCGTTATGTGATGTTATATTTCATAACACAATTTACATTTTATTTTACTTCAAATCATCTAAGACTTATCGCATTTGTTTTGTTTCAAATCCGTTGAAAAATTCAGGTTATATTTGATCAGCGAGCAAAGTCACGTGGTGCTTGATCAAATCGTTGCCTTAAAATAAATGCAAATTAGACCTTTTTTTTTGTGCCGCGCAAATACAGACACGTCGATGAGGTTAAACCACCACGAAGAATGAGTGCAACTAGACCTTTATGAAGATGACGTTTTAAAATTGTAGCAGCAGACAATGACACACATATCGCAGAGCTCCACCGTTGTGCTAACACTTGTTGTTAAGGTTTACTGTCCATCACTGAGCGAGATGTTAGTAATTCCGTGGTGTCGTTATACTAGTCTTTCGTCGTTCATTGAAGGATTTTGGATATGTCCTATTCTCATCAATGTACTGTTTCGAAGCAATTTTACATCTTCCCATTGAAACCGAAACGACAATGTGGAGCGTTTCGCTTAGACCCTGAGTCCTATGACTTCAGCAGCACAAAGTTTGACTTCATTCCATGGATAAAAATATGTTCTATTCCCTATTCTTTGCTTGTTTATTGGGTGTGGAATGGAAAGAACCACAAATTGTATCACGACTGTTAAAGTATCCTATCCCTAATATAAATCACTGTACCGTGCATAAAAGCACGACTTCCAACCGATCACTCAGTTAAGTACTCTTAACCGGTGACAATCTGAACTCTGAAGAGTTATGTTTTAAATTTCTCTTTATAAATCTCCCCCCCTTCCCACTGATTTTAAGACCCGTTACAAGTTTGTAAATACTTTTTTTTCTCCGTTTTAAACAGTGCCACTTAAGTTATTATTCACATTGCATGTTTAGATAAGTTGCTTCGCAGCGGACACTCCTTAAGCGATATGTCCTTCCTCCTCACTTTAGTGGTGTTATGTCCTATACCAGCAAAAATCTCGAGGAATGAAAACCTACCTTCACTCAGTCCAATCATTGGTCACAGTCCGAACTGTATTTTGTACATATTGCGTCCTCTGTCACCTACGAGGCAGTAATGCACCTACTAGGCAAAGTGATGCCTAGAGGAATATTTATAGCTCGCTGTCCACAACACAGTACTGTCATTTGTTCAGATTGCGACCTTTGTCACCTATGAGGCACAGTGATGCCTAGAGGAACTTTTATGATTCTCTGTCCACAATAGGGTACTATTATTTGTTCAGATTGCACCCTTTGTAGCCAACGCGTTATAGTAATAGATAGAGGAACCTTAACAGTAAGCTTTGCACAATAATATTCTACCATTTGCTCATATTGCGCCCTTTGTCACCTATGAGACATAAAGATGCCTAGAGGAACTTTTATGATTTTCTGTCCACAATAGGCTACTCTCATTTGTTCATATTACATCCTTTGACACCTACTAGGCAAAGTGATGCCTAGAGGAACATTTATAGCTCGCTGTCCACAACACAGTACTGTCATTTGTTCAGATTGCGACCTTTGTCACCTATGAGGCACAGTGATGCCTAGAGGAACTTTTATGATTCTCTGTCCACAATAGGGTACTATTATTTGTTCAGATTGCACCCTTTGTAGCCTACGCGTTATAGTAATAGATAGAGGAACCTTAACAGTAAGCTTTGCACAATAATATTCTACCATTTGCTCATATTGCGCCCTTTGTCACCTATGAGACATAAAGATGCCTAGAGGAACTTTTATGATTATCTGTCCACAATAGGCTACTCTCATTTGTTCATATTACATCCTTTGACACCTACGAGGTATAGTGATGCCTAGAGGAACATTTATAGCTCGCTGTCCACAACACAGTACTGTCATTTGTTTAGATTGCGACCTTTGTCACCTATGAGGCACAGTGATGCCTAGAGGAACTTTTATGATTCTCTGTCCACAATAGGGTACTATTATTTGTTCAGATTGCACCCTTTGTAGCCTACGCGTTATAGTAATAGATAGAGGAACCTTAACAGTAAGCTTTGCACAATAATATTCTACCATTTGCTCATATTGCGCCCTTTGTCACCTATGAGACATAAAGATGCCTAGAGGAACTTTTATGATTATCTGTCCACAATAGGCTACTCTCATTTGTTCATATTACATCCTTTGACACCTACTAGGCAAAGTGATGCCTAGAGGAACATTTATAGCTCGCTGTCCACAACACAGTACTGTCATTTGTTCAGATTGCGACCTTTGTCACCTATGAGGCACAGTGATGCCTAGAGGAACTTTTATGATTCTCTGTCCACAATAGGGTACTATTATTTGTTCAGATTGCACCCTTTGTAGCCTACGCGTTATAGTAATAGATAGAGGAACCTTAACAGTAAGCTTTGCACAATAATATTCTACCATTTGCTCATATTGCGCCCTTTGTCACCTATGAGACATAAAGATGCCTAGAGGAACTTTTATGATTATCTGTCCACAATAGGCTACTCTCATTTGTTCATATTACATCCTTTGACACCTACGAGGTATAGTGATGCCTAGAGGAACTTTTACATCTCGCTGTCAACAACATAGTTCTGTTAGTTGTTCATATTGCGACCTTTGTAACCTTCGAGGCATAGTGTTGCTTCTTGAGGAACGTTTTCATATCGCTGTCTACAACACAGTACTTGGCTCCTAAACTGCGCTCTATTTATACTCCTGACAGGACAATTTGGATAAAGCTACTGGTAATACTCAACCACTTCAATTCTAATCGTTTACAATTCGTACAATGCTCTTCATATCTTATGAGTTTCAAATTGCAACCATCATTTCCTTCGGCTGTTGCATTTTTCGTACACACTAGTATTCGCGTTTAGTCTAAATGTATCCTTTTGTTATGTGTCTAAATGTCTCCTTCTGTTATGTGTCTAAATGTCTCATTTCCTAAATTATAAATGTCTCCTTTTGTTCAGAAACGGTGCGATGTCCCCGGACATGGGACGGATGGCAGTGCTGGCCGGACATTCCGGCAGGAGAGATAGCAGAAGGACTGTGTCAAGAACATGTGTACTTCATGAGCGAGCCTCCACCCTGTCCCAGTAAGTATGATCTAATTGATTATTTCTCGCACTGTATATTAGGATGCGGCAGAACTGTTGGTAAAGTAACGGATTATCCACCGGAGAGTTGCGAATTTGAATCCAACCTAAGATCGTCGTGTACAAAGGGTGAATATTAAATCTATTGGGACCTCTAATGTCCTCACATTTGTGTGGTGTGGACTTTTGTAGAGGTGAGGTGCCAGCTTAGGTGTTGAATCGTCATCTGACCGTGGTTCAGAATTACGTGGTGGAGTCCTCCAATCTTTCAATTTGCGATTGATCCCGCACCGTCACTAATATCCTGGTGTTCTGTTCCACTTTGAAGTCAAAATTAAAATACCTTCTTACCGTATTGATTATTAGGGAAATATTTAAACTTTTTCTTTCGCTTCAATTTGATATTTTTTGTAGACAAACAACACTTTATTAAATAAATATATTAAAACTTGTCATGATTCCTATAAAAAATATTTTTTCTCTTTTTAAACATTCTTTTAAACAGGAACGTGTTCGGTTACTTCAGCTGGAAATCTTATATTTAATTCAGATCTATATTATTTATTTAACTAATTAATATTTATAGAGCATACTACGCAGTTTTATACTTTATTTAAAAATATTAATGTGGGATTTTTAAAAATAAAACTATCAATCTAAAAACTACTTTAAAAAAAATCTGAGAATATTCAGGAGTATCAGCCGTATTGTTACCTGGGCCTTGGGATTAAATAAAAAACTTTATTGTTTCACTATGCAATAAGCTCCTGAAGACTGCATGTGTAAATAGAGTTTCAATTGCATATCGCCAGCGGTTGCTTTAAAATTCCTGCTTAACCGTGTGGTTTCGACGAGATATCTCGTACTTAAAGATTTGACCAATTTCACTACTAACGAGATATGTCTTCATAATATTCCTTGTTGGATTCCGAGTGATGAAGTTATTGCTGTGTTATGATGATGACGATATCAAGCTTTTTTAAAGTCGAGATATATCGTCCAACAATATTTGTTAGTTTTGCTAATGACGAAATATCTCGTCGAGATAATCACCAGGAGGGTTAAGCGCTCAAGATGTAGCTGACTGTATGCACGTAAAATGAAGTGTTAAATCTCGTCCTCAATAATGTCTATTGGATTCTTAATACTGCAGATATTGACTTTTTGGATGGTGATCAGATCGGTTTTTCTAATGACGAAATATCTAGTCCATCAAGGTCTGGTTAATTTTGCTAATGACGAGATATTTAGTTCATCAAGGTCTGGTTAGTTTTGCTAATGACGAGATTTATATTCCATCAAGGTCTGGTTAGTTTTGTTAATGACGAATATGAAGTCCATGAAGGTTTGGTTGGTTTTACTAATTATGAGATATCTGGTCCATCAAGGTCTGGTTAGTTTTGCTAATGACCAGATATCTAGTCCATCAAGGTCTGTTGAGTTTTACTAATGAAGAGATATCTACTCAGTCAAGGTCTGGTTAGTTTAATTAATGACAAGATATCTAGTCCATCAAAGTCTCGTTAATTTTTCTAATGACGAAATATCTAGTCCATCAAGGTCTGGTTAATTTTGCTAATGACGAGATATTTAGTTCATCAAGGTATGGGTAGTTTTGCTAATGACGATATTTATAGTCCATCAAGGTTTGGTTAGTTTAGTTAATGACGAAATATGTAGTCCATGAAGGTTTGGTTAGTTTTAGTAATTATGAGATATCTGGTCCATCAAGGTCTGGTTGGTTTTGCTAATGACCAGATATCTAGTCCATCAAGGTCTGTTGAGTTTTACTAATGACGAGATATCTAATCAGTCAAGGTCTGGTTAGTTTAATTAATGACAAGATATCTAGTCCATCAAAGTCTCGTTAATTTTTCTAATGACGAAATATCTAGTCCATCAAGGTCTGGTTAATTTTACTAATGACGAGATATTTAGTTCATCAAGGTCTGGTTAGTTTTGCTAATGACGAGATTTATATTCCATCAAGGTCTGGTTAGTTTTGTTAATGACGAAATATGTAGTCCATGAAGGTTTGGTCAGTTTTACTAATTATGAGATATCTGGTCTATCAAGGTCTGGTTAGTTTTGCTAATAACCAGATATCTAGTCCATCAAGGTCTGTTGAGTTTTACTAATGACGAGATATCTAATCAGTCAGGGTCTGGTTAGTTTAATTAATGACGAGATATCTAGTCCATCAAAGTCTCGTTAATTTTGCTAATGACACGATATATAATCCATCAAGGCCTGGTTTATTTTGCTAACGACGACATAACTTTTGTTAGAGTGGCCGAGCGATGTCTTAATTTGGAAGACAATGTGTGTAGTAGTGACCAAGAACAGAGGGACACTGCACATATAAATTGGACTCGCACATTTATTTACACTATAATATAAAGTTTCCAATATATACGCCGTACCATCCAGTGCAAAAACACGTCTCACTCCTCTGAAGTGTACAGCGAATCTCTCTTATTCCTGTTCTTTTTCAGAACAACACCCAACATTTAGTATTCTTGATCGTATCATAACACATGCACTCTCATACATCGATATTCGCCCACTAGGACAATAACAACCAGAACACAAGAACAACTGTTCTTATAACCTATCTGTGTTCGTAATCATCTGACGGGAGATCGTTACAATCTTGTCCATCAAGGTCTGATTAGTTTTACTAATGACGAGATATCTAGTCCATCAAGTTCTCGTTAATTTTGCTAATGGCGAGGTACCTCGTCAATAAAACAGCAGGAGAGTGAAACCCTGGAGAGATGCATCAGACTGATTCCGCGCATAACGGAAGGTTAGATAATTATTAACGTTTAATTTTATACCTACCATTAGTGAGTGATCGTTCGAAACTCACATGACATTCATCCATTCCTGATAGTACTTGTACAGTTAGTGACTTTAATTCCAACGAATAATTCACCAGCGTTTCCTACCACGCTTACCCGACTAAACAACAAATAGTCTCAGATCAATGGCTGTCCAGAAATGTGAATTCATACCAGCTAGTATCTCGAATTTGTCTGCGAAGGTGAATAAATTCGGGGAGGATGTAGGTAAGATAATAGGCCTAGAGAATTTCACTCAGGGAATTTTGGTGTAAGCAAACAAATAAGACGTATAACGGAGATTTTACTTGTGCTACCCAAAGTAACTGTCTGGAAATAATCCCAAGGGGAAAGATCCGAGAAAACGCTCGTCATTTTGAACCAAGCTCAGATGACGGAAGATGTGTTAGGAACAAAATGTGATTAGAAGTCGAGAATCGACTAGATGTTCTCCATGAAACAAAAGGTTGCAGTATTCTTGATGTTATGGGAGCAACATTTTACTTGTACATTTTGAATTCAGATAAACTTTCTAGAGAAATTCTTTCTAACTTGCTAAGTTCTTTTTAAATTTTCGTAGCTTTTCAAGTTATATCGACGAGATATCTCGTCCTCCAAGATGTGACCAATTTTGTCACCCAATATATTGCCGATTTTTCAATGATGACAAAATCAAGATCTGGTCAATTTTCTTCTAATAACTAGATATCTCGTCCATCAAAATATGCTGATGGTTTTGCTAATTTTGAGATAACTACTTAAAGCAACCACCAGGGAAAATCAGGAAGGGACTTCATATACAACCTGAATACAATGGTTCAAGATACAATAAGACATTCTATTTCAATTTGTTAATACATACATCTTTGAATATGAGTATCCGACAGAATTTATGGTTTTCTTGGATTTTATAGCTAAAGATCCAACAAAAACGGACAGAATATACCGAGGACAGGTAATAATTTTAACAATGAACCTCGTAGATATTTATTCAAGCTTTTATAAAGGAAACTTTTTAAAAGAACATACACTTAAGGAGGCAAGTTGCTGTTAATACTCAATGTTTAGTATTGAAACTTTACATTAATTTTGTCATTTTGTGCGCGTATAGTAGTTAGGTTGCCTCTAAACTTCAGGTTTAGTTGTAAAACTATTCTGTTCCAAAGTAAAAGCAGATGGATTTGTTTTTCGGTCCTTAAAGTTTAGCATAGTTTAATAACCCCCTAGAATGGCTTCCGGTATCTTTGATGCATTCTTTGAGATTTAAAGCCAAACTTTTGTTATTTCATTAAACAACTTCTTAAGTAAAGATCATCTGCTATGGTGAGTTTATTGCCCCTTGTTATTTTGTAAATTGTATAGAATAATTTGATGGGGGTATCCATAATGAATTGAGTGATGCTAAATAAATCGGTTTGGTTCTATTAGAGAAGACTTGCTTATTATTCGCCTGAAGCATGCCAGTTAATATTTTCCTGAGGGAATACCTGGCAACTATACTAAGTTGTCTTCTTTATATTGTTTGATTCCAATCAGAACTCAACCTCTTAACTAATGTTGTTGCTGTATTTTAATTGTATTATTTAAAGTAAGTTATTTTGAGACCAATTATAGTACGTTGGCTACCAGAAATATGTCAATCTTCATTTGTTGTAGTCCGATAAAGGAATCTCGTCATATTAGAAAACCTGGTTCGATCTTGATGAACGAGATACCTCGTCATTAGAAAAGAACTGACCATACCTTGATCTCGTCATCATAAAAAAATTGATCATATATTCATGGCGATATATCTGGTCAATAGCAATAGTCAGATCTTAATGGAAGAGATGTATCCCCAAAACAACTTGGAGGCTTACGTAATACTGAGGATAATCGATGGAGCATCTACACTCATTGCCATAAAAATTTGCACTCCAAGAAATAATTGTGCGATCGTAACGAAACTTGGCATGAAGGTACATGTCGGCCAGATATGCAAATGATTAGAAATGCAGCGTGATTGCGCATTGCGTAATGCCACTAGAGAGCGTTGAACTTCGTTCTCCTTGGTGTAAAAAACAGGTAAGCAGAGCTTGTTTGAGTGTACTAAATCTTTTGCAAAGGAAACGCTGAGGTAGACGAAGCCATCGAAGACAAATAAGCAGCTGTCAGAGTTCGAGAGGGGAAGAATCATCGGGATGATGGAAGCTGGGTGGTCAGCTCGGCGAGTAGCTCGTCAAGTAGGCCGTTCTGATTTTACTGTGAGGAGGTGTAGGGACCAGTGGACACAAGAGACGTCATGTACACGGCGACAAGGCTCAGGACGCCCTCGACAGACCAGTCGTTGAGAAGACCGTCACATCATACGAAACGCACGCGTAGAGCCAACTGCCTCATTGGCCGCTATCCAGACACAGGCAGCACCTTCACTATGGGCCCCTGTGTCTTCCCGAACCATCGCAAGGAGCCTGGCTGAAGGACATCTGGTATCGCGGCGCCCATTACGTGTGCTGCCAATGACACCCAACCACCGACGCCTCCGTTTGGAGTGGCGTCGCGCACGACGGGATTGGACTGCAACGGAATGGAATCAGGTCGTATTCAGTGACGAATCTGGAATCAATTTGAGCAGTGATGACAATCGTGTTTGTGTATGGAGGCCTCGTGATGAACGCCTCAATCCTGCCTTCGCTTTACAGCGACACACCGCTCCCACAGCTGGTGTGATGATATGGGGTGTCATTGCTTACGATACACGGTCACCCCTAATATTGATCCATGGCACAATGACAGCCCAGCGGTGCGTTTACGACATCCTTCAGCCACATGTGATGAAATTCATAGCAGGGTTCCCAGGAGCCATTTTTCAACAAGACAATGCTCGGCCACACACAGCAAGGATGTCACAAGACTGCCTTTGCCACATTACCACCTTTCCCTGGCTTGCCCGATCCCCAGATTTGTCACCAATCAAGCATATCTGGGATCATTTGGGACGTTAAGTTGGACACCGTACGAGTTTGGTCGAACTAGAGACGCGTTTACAGCAACTGTGGAACTAGATTTCTCAAGACATCGTACGGAACTTGTATGCCTCAATGCCCGCTCGTATCGCATTGTGCATTCGAGCTAGAGGGGGTCCAACAGAGTACTAAAACTTCCGTTCATTTGTACTTGATCCTTTTTCTTTGATTTTCTAATCACTTACTTAAATCAAAGTAGTACTTACATGTGTAAAATTTCGTTTGATTTTGACGACTTTTTCGTGGTGCTCAAATTTTTATGGCAATGAGTGTATATAAAAAAAGACTTGTACATCTTACCGAACATAAGTACCTACAAAATGAGTAGATGATTTGATCTATGTTTGAGATCTTCTGTTAGAAACGTCTTCATTGAAGATGCAGCACCACGGAAGAGTTGTTGGATTGTTTGGGAAATGGCTGACGGAGAGCTTATTATCATGGTAAACGTAAATTATTAAAATCTGAGCTGGGAATGCAAATATGATGCGGTCCTAATAATGGCTGAAATGTGAAGGAATATATAAAAGGCCTTATGAACGCAAATCCCAAATATTGTGTCTGGATTCGATTGGTATTGCTCTGCAAGTACGTAAACATGCCTCTTAGCGAAACCAGACAACATTATGAACAGTTGAGGAAGTTTGAGTGGGAAAGTTGTTTGGAGTGAAGGGGTGGTTTGACGAATCGTGATATTGCTTTTCCCGTTTGGTAAAACACTGGTACAATTATTATCATGACGCATCATCATGAGTTGGTCGGGTTGAGTTTTTATGGCGTATGAGACATACTTGACCATGATGCGCCAGACACAAGACATACAATGTCAACAAAAGGAAAAACACAGGCAATGTCAGTTTTACTGACACAAATGTCCTCGTTGGGTTAGCGTGGAAGTTTGGAGAGTGGGGTGTCAGCTCAGGTGTTGCTTCGTCATCTGACCGTGGTTCATAATTACGAGGTGTTGTCCTCGTGTCCCTTAAGGGAATGATCCCCGACCGCCGTCAATAGCCCGTTGAGTTGCTCTAGTACAACATTAACAAAAATAATAACCAATTATCAAATGGTTCGTGTTCTGATCCCAGAGATACTGTATTACTTAACATTTTACAAATTTATGTTTGAAAAATATTTTTTTTGGAATATCATATTTTGTAAAAAATACGTTCTGTTAGAACACATGTCTTCATTAATGCGAGTGAAGCGAGCAAGCTTTACGCAGCGAACCAATGATCATTTAATCCTTCTTTGCATGATTTTTTCTTTATTGGTGAAATAAATCAAGGTGATATAATTCACGTTCAAAATTAAACGAAAATGGTTTAAAAAATCTTAGTATATATTTATAGTATAAATTTAGCAAAAAACAATATGATGGTATCATGTGGTATTTTTTATAAATTAAACGCAAACTTTTTCAGAAATTGCTCTAAAAATAACAGAAACACATGTTACAAACCTTTCTTCCACTTATTTTCACTTTTTTAGCAATAGAAACTCTAATATAATAAAACAAAATTAAAAACGAAATCATACGTTTATTGCAACTACAACAAACAGCGGAATGACAACTTCAAGCTCGTTTTACTGATAGTGACACTTGCTTATTTTTGACAGCCATGTTTTTTTTTATGCAATGGACATTAAAAAGGTATCCAGACACGATCAACTTAAAGTGAACTTGTTCTTTTATATAATTTTTGGGCATTGAATGTTATGATGGAAATTTTCTCCACTATGCAAAGAAGGGTTAAAAGTTAAAAATAAATAAAAAGTAAAAAAGTAATTAATTTATAACTAAGACTTTTTTAACTGTCAAAACAAATTTAAAAAAATTAATAAGAACAATTAACAAATACTTTATTTTTAAATTGAATAACATAAAAGAAAATTTTATTTACAACATACATAAAAATACAACGTACTTAAAAATAATTATTGTTAGTAATTTTTAAATATTTATCATTTTATTGGGGTAAACACAATAAACTTTTTTATTTACTGTAAATATATAAAAAATATTGGGATTGCTGACAATTTCGGTGTAATTATATACTCGTGTTTTTCTAAGAAAGTCTTTGACAATGTTTTTGAATGCCAACCAAGCATTATTTTGAAGTTCTGTCATTGTTCCGATGAAATGTTCATCTTCAACGAGCTGTCGAATCTGTGGACGATCAAACACACCGGCCTTTATCTTTTCAAATGACAGGCTAAGAAATGCCGAAATGAGATACTTGAAACAGCCTTCTTCAGTTGACAAAGCTTTAACAAATTGCTTCATGACACCCAATGTTATAAGCAGAGGTGGAAATATATTGCTCTTTCTGTCGACACGTACGTGGATGATGTAGAATGTTTGGATCACCAGGTTTCAGGTCAGATCTTGTTGGCCAATTCGACTGCACCCAATGCTCCTCACGAGCTCTGCTGCCCCACATACACAAAAAACAAGGATACTATGCATATCCGCGTTGCTGGCCAAGGAGGAAGCAGACCATTTTTAGGTCAACACAGATGATCCATTGGTGCATGTTATATTGCGACAAACATGTGCGGTATGGCCATACACAAATCCATCATCACTTCGAAAATTTCACTGTACAAAAGTAACAATCACTTGAGTGACTCTGGGCTCTCGCCAAACCATAGGTGTACCAAATCGAAATTTATCACGTGTCCCCTTCGTCCACGTCCGTAAACTCTCGACACTCTGCTTGCACACTTTGTGAGGGGCCTATGATTTATCTTGATCACCAATTTTCACTTTAAAATAGGCAAAATACGCATTTTCTCTTGATCAAAAGTAGAATACCCTAGCCCCTTTTTCCCGCAAGTTTTCCTCGTGGAGTCTTGATGCTAACAGCTCTGAAGCTTTTTTTGGATAGTACCAAATCTCAAGCCAAATCATCCAACTTATGCTGCTCAAATCCGTTACGAACGAAATCAAGATCGATTTCAAAATCTTCGTCGTTGGGGTCATTTCGATCTTCACCAGACTCGTATTTCTGTATTTCCAAAATAGGTAATTCTTTGAAAACTGGCACTGGGATTTCAGCTGAATGAGGCACTGATCGTATAGCTGATGGTAAACTATTATGCTCTATTTTACATTTGTTTTCACTGTACAAAAGTAACAATCACTTGAGTGATCTCTGGGCTCTCGCCAAACCATAGGTGTACCAAATCGAAATTTATCACGTGTCCCCTTCGTCCACGTCCGTAAACTCTCGACACTCTGCTTGCACACTTTGTGAGGGGCCCATGATTTATCTTGATCACCAATTTTCACTTTAAAATAGGCAAAATACGCATTTTCTCTTGATCGAAAGTAGAATACTCTAGCCCTTTTTTCCCGTAAGTTTTTCTAGTGGAGTATTCATGCTAACAGCTCTGAAGCTTTCTTGGATAGTACCAAATCTGAAGCCAAATCATCCAACTTATGCTGCTCAAATCCGTTACGAACGAAATCAAGATCGATTTCAAAATCTTCGTCGTTGGGTTCATTTCAATCTTCACCAGACTCGTATTTCTGTATTTCCAAAAAAGGTAATTCTTTTAAAACTGGCACTGGGATTTCAGCTGAATGAGGCACTGATCGTATAGCTGATGGTAAACTATTATGCTCTATTTTACATTTGTTTTCACTGTACAAAAGTAACAATCACTTGAGTGATCTCTGGGCTCTCGCCAAACCATAGGTGTACCAAATGGAAATTTATCATATGTCCCCTTCGTCCACGTCCGTAAACTCTCGACACTCTACTTGCACACTTTGTGAGGGGCCCATGATTTATCTTGATCAACAATTTTCACTTTAAAATAGGCAAAATAGGCTTGCCTGACAAATGTATTGATGTTTATCCTTTGACTAGGAATGGTAAAATTGCCACATATATAACAAAACGAATCGGGGCTTTTTAAGCACTTACGACGCGAACTAGTATAGGCAGACATCAGGAAAGGTTTCAGTTCACATACTCGTAAAAATAAAAACTAAACACTGCTAATTTTGTATACAAACAAGAACTCGGACTCCACGTCGGAATGCGCTTCACTATATCAGAGCTACACACAACCCCTCGCTACAGTATCTCAGGCATAACTGAACCACAGCCTAGACAAGTATGCACCTGTCGCTGGTCTCCAACGGCGTCATTCACCCGGCGCCAATCGGAGAAGGTTTATGTCAGCCAATAGGAGAGCAATATTGCTTCGTATGATTCACGGCCGACCAACCGGTTATAGTGGTTAAGGTGTTAGGCTCTAGATCGGAAGGTTTCTGATTGGAATCCAGGTGCGGGCATAGATGTTTGTATGCGTATGGTGTAGAGGCGGCTGGTGCACCTGAAATCTGTCGTGGCCGAAAGTCCTTACGTTGGGTTGGCGTGGAAGCTTGGAGAGTGGGGTTCCAGCTCAGGTGTTGCTTCGTTATATGACCGTGGTTCAAAATTACCAGGTGATGTCCTCGGATCTTTCCCTTAAGGGACTGATTAATAGCCCGTTGTGTTGCTGTAGTACGACGGTAACTAAAATTACCAATTACCATCACCTATGATTCACGCTCGATCCAGCGGAGAGTGGAACCGGTATAGTGGTTAAGGTGTTAGCCTCTAGATCGGAAGGTTCCTGGTTCGAATCCGGGTCCGGGCATGGATGTTTGTAAACGTATGGTGCAGAGGCGGCTGGTGCACCTGAAATCTGTCGTGGCCGAAAGTCCTCACGTTGGGTTGGCGTGGAAGTTTGGAGAATGGGGTTCCAGCTCAGGGTTAGCTTCGTTATATGACCGTAGTTCAAAATTACGAGGTGATGTCCTCGGTTCTTTCCCTTAAGGGACTGATTAATAGCCCGTTGTGTTGCTGTAGTACGACGTTAACTAAAATTACCAATTACCATTACCTATGATTCACGCTCGATCCAGCGGAGAGTGGAACCGGTATAGTGGTTAAGGTGTTAGCCTCTAGATCGGAAGGTTCCTGGTTCGAATCCGGGTCCGGGCATGGATGTTTGTAAACGTATGGTGTAGAGGCGGCTGGTGCATCTGAAATCTGTCGTGGCCGAAAGTCCTCACGTTGGGTTGGCGTGGAAGTTTGGAGAGTGGGGTGCCAGCTCAGGTGTTGCTTCGTCATCTGACCGTGGTTCAAAATTACGAGTCCGAATTTAAACACCGCGCGAAATTACGAAAAAAATCGTCCTCGGATCTTTCCCTTAAGGGGCTTATCCCGGACCGTCGTCAATAGCCCGTTGTGTTGCTCTAGTACGACGTTAACTAAAATTACCATTACCATTACCGAGAACAATACCACATAATTTTAAACCACGGTTTCATGACGAGGTCAAACATGAGCTGGCACCCCACTCTCCAAATTTAAACACCGCGCCGACTTAGACATTTGGGCCCACAACAGAATTTAAGTCAAATGATGATTAAATAAAAATAATTCTGTTCTTGTTTAAAACCATTTCATTCGGTAATATAAATTTAATAAATTATTTTTCGTAGCAACTTTGTGAAGGCCATTCAATTGATTTCTATGTTTTGTACATTAAAACCTTACACACCCTAAAAAAAAAATTCAGTCCATTTGTTCTTTAACTGTGCAATTTGTTTACTCAGTTACCATGAAAGATATTTGGGAATTAAATTAGTCGCCAAGGAAAATATTTGCGAAGCTAAGCATCAGGTAAACAAACACGTTCTGACACTTTCCGATAGAATTCGTGGAAAAAGCTGATTTAAACGAAAAGAAATTTATACGATGATTTTTCAGTGTATAAAAAACACCGGACCAAAATGTTCACAGCCAGTTCTACCCAAATACTCTAGCACAGGCCTCGAAATAGATTTTTTAATGCAGGTGCACCTTGTGCACCTAAGTTTTTAAATTAGGTGCACAGATTATATATAGGTGCACATTTAAAAAAACGTTATATAAGAGCATTAATGTAATGTAAACTACTATGTTAGTTGGGTATGTTTAGTAGGTTAGTAGTAGATCGTAAATAAAAATATTTAAATAATTTTTTTTTTTAATCTGCGAAATTATTACTTCTAATGGAATTTGAAAATGCAACCATAAATTCTCAATTTCTTCGTTCCCATAGCTCTGAATTTCTTCATTGTTTGGCCAATAACATGGCTCGAAGACAGCAAAAGTTGACAAAAGTGGATTCTTAACAATGGAGTTAAATCTGTCTTCAATCGGCGAACTGCACTGTTGGATTATGTGTCTTGTTTCTTTCAAAACTTTCGTTTTTCAAGGTATCCGGAGCACGGCTGTCGCGACAATCGCTTCAACAGAGCCATCTGAAAAATGTTTTGATCATCGGAATGTTCTGGTGGCAGTAGCACAAGTAAACCCTCCTCCTGTATAAGTCCATTACGGCCCAGCTATTTTGTTTTCGCATAGTGTGTATTTAGGAATTTTAATTACGTCCTTTAGAGCGAGAGAGGTTGATACTAATATTTTGTTCAAACATCAAAATAAAATAAAACACTTTTTCACTCCCCTTCTTTTAACGCTAGTTGCACTGCGTGCACCTAGCGTAAAAAAATTAGGTGCACAATTTTATTTTCATGTGCACAGTGCACCTGTGCACCCGGGTATTTCGAGCCCTGCTCTAGCATGGTACATGTAGGGGTAACATAAAATGTAGTTTCATTTTGGCAACATTTGGTGTTAAACGTAAGTTGAGAAAATCGACATTTAGGAATTCGGTAGTAAGTAGCTAATTAATGTCGCAATGGTGCAAAACAAAGATCTATTGGCGACGATCCGGGTAATGATAATGGTAATGGTAATTGTAGTTAACGTCATACTAGAGCAACACAACGGGCTATCAACGGCGGTCGGGATCAATTTTTTAAGGGAAAGATCCAAAGACAAAATAACAACCTTAGAGTTGCGAGTTCGAATCCAACCAAAGGCCGTCGTGTGCAAAGGGTACTGGAGAAATTTTAAATTTTTCGTGACTTCAAATGTCTTCACGTTGGAGTGGTGTGGAAGTTTGGAAAGTGGGGGGCCAGCTCAGATGTTGCCTTGTCATCTGACCATGGTTCAAAATTACGCGGTGTTGTCTTCGGATCTCTACCGTTAGGATTGATCTCAGACCGTCGTCGATAGCCCGTTTTGTCGCTCAAGTGCGACGTTAGTTATACTACCTACCAAGGACAAAATCTCGTAATTTTGAACCACAGACAGATGCCGAGGTCAAGAGCTGAGCTGACATCCACAACACAACAGATTTAACGTGCACCAGCACCCCATGTACACGACGGTCTTTGGATGGATCGAGTTTCGAACTCACGACCATTCGATTGCTGATCCGTTGCTCTTTCAATTGGACTACCGTGGCCTGGCTTTGGACAGGAATCTTGCAAAATTTAACAGAATTTACAAGACTGACATCAACCGTAACCATCGATATCATGGCCGCACAACTAGTTTCTGACGTCATACAACTGAGATCCCAGTCCGTCGTATCCCTCCGCGCTGTGTTTCGCCGGAGCTTATGCGTTTTATTTTTCTACTTTATTAAAACTAGCGTACCTGCTGATATTTTCTTTCTAAGGAAAATAACTTCATTTTTACTTTGGTTGTGTTCGAATAAATCTAACTGCTTACTTTAGTTAACCTTTTAAAAACTTCTAGGTTTGCTATAGTTTAAATTACACTATACATTTATCTTGTTTTAAATAATGACCATAAATACCTAATTGAGATACAAAATGTAAATTTTTAAAATTTAAGGACTTATTTAAGATAAAAAAGTTACACAAATACACTGTTTATGAAATAAAGTACAAGAAAAGAACAAAACCAAATCAGAAAAACATTTTTATTATCAAACCAAACAGCAATATTTCGGTATAACTAAAATTTAAACTAAGCACAAATTATTAAAAATTTAAATGAAATCAACACAGCATTAGATATTGATACATTTAACTAAGAAACATCAACATGGCTAAAACTTAGAATAATAGACTTATGAACATCAGGAAAGAATGAATTTTTAAAATATTTGGTGCATTTAAATTTATGAAAAAAAAAAGAAAAAGATCATATAAATTTGACCAACTTTCTTTGGTTGGAACAATTTGCTTCATTAACTTCAGTTTTCTTCTTACCTTTCTTATCGCTATTCTTTTTTAAATAATTAGATGCTACTACATCATCATTACATTTCTTGCAAAAATTATTAAGAAGGATGTTTGAAGATGCCCATAAAACATTTTTAAGAATAGTGCCTATGTTATGAAAATTCTCACACGTTTCTTCAGATAGCAACATATCATTATCATCTAGTATAGACATAGTAATTGACAAAACAATTTTACGCTGATCTTTTAACTTTAAAAATTCAGATTTAAAATTCGTACATAGCTTATTTACGACAACATAATTATATAACACTGCATTTACTATGTGTTCTTTAAAAAACTTTAATTGTCCTTTATCTAAGTTTTTAACAAAATCATAATTAACATTTAAGTTCAATTTTTTATTACACAAATGAGTTTCTGCACGTGATTCACAGTATTCTTTTTTTAATACTTTATGTATACAATATCCAGCTATATAAATAAATACTGGTACATATGAATTCACATCATCTAAATCTGAATATTCAACAGTAATAGGAAAATGTTTGCCTTCAATATCATAATCATCTATAAAATCACCAACTTCAAAATCGTTAATTACTATTTCACCAAAAGCTTTTGTTGGAATTTTAAGTTGCAATACTGACTTTATCCTCAATTTTTTTTTCACACTCCAATAACTGTTGTAATGAAATATGATACTGTGAACCTGCGAGCTGCCTATATAAACTAAATCTACTTTCTAAATCATCAGTTTGAAATTTACCAGGCAATATATATAAAATGTTTAATTCATCTTTACAATATTTCGTTATTTGAATTATTCCCAGAACAGTAAGTTTTAGTGCTACATGCGTTTCCTTAGAAAACATTCCAGTTGAAGGTTTCATTTTTTCCCATTCTTCTAACCAATCAGCAAATTTATGAAGAAAGACTAATTTGTCATCATTTTCATCATATTTTAATGGAGTCTGATAATTATTATTCATTCTTGATCCTTTTATTGCATATTTGACATTAAGGATTTTCCACCATGTAAGAATTACTGTTAAAAAATCTGCTGTGTCCTGGAAGTGTGGCAACTTGTGTTTATCACCCAATTCAATTAAACCCTGAGCAAGAAATTCATTAAAGACACGCAAAACTAAATCAACATTTTGTCTTTCTAAATTTGTAGGATAAAGTGCCTTATGAGTCAACTTAAAACCAAACTTAATTAGCGAGTTACATTCTGCATCATAAAGAAGACGGACAGTGTCTAAAGAGACAGTTTTGAAATTATGTGGATCATCTGTATTAAATCCCTCCTTAAAATTTGGATAGTAAAAACATTTCCCGGAATTTTTTTTGATTCAGCCAATTATTCTTCATGCATTTTAGTAAGTGAACACTGTCGATAAGAAAAAAAAGTGGCTTGTTTTTATCCGAAGGGTGAGGGTAGACAAACTGAAGTTTTGGTGGTGACAGAAAGAGTGACACAGCTTTTCGATTGATTGCATTATTATCTGTAATAATACACAAAACACTAAATCCTATATTTTCAAGACCTAAAATTACCTTCTTAAGATATATATGCAAAGTTTCACCAGATAATGTTTTGACAGGCAATACATGTACAACATCTTTATATTTTGATAAAACACTTTTAATCATAAAAACATGTGCACTGGAAGCACAAGAATCAGAATCATAACTAGCCCCTACAATAATACCACCTTTATATTCCATAAACTCTTTTAAATGTATTTCATCCACCATTAATATTATTAATTTATCTTGATCATCTAGCAATGAATACTTTCTTTTAATGTAATAAAGAAAATAAGAATCAATTTGTTCACTATGAGGATCTAAATTGTATGAAGTACATAAATGCTGGACAGTATTAGGATGAGGAAGATTAATAACGTCACTTTTTCTAACAAATCGATACGCTTGAGGAGCAATTGTATATAATAATGTTGCAAATATTAAAAAAAAAGTATCACTAGAATATCTAAATGCATTCTTGTTACAACACAGGAAAGAGATTTGTTCAATTATAAATTTCAGCATATTTTCATTAATATTGTCACAATTTTCTAATGAATGTAACGCATCAATAATAAAAGAAATAACAGGTATCTGATTTTCAATTTTCTTCTCGTCTATTTTCTTCTAGTCATTTAATACCTCATTTAATTCATTTATGTTCTTAATATAACATGGAAAAGAGAACTTACTTATTTTGCCCAACTTTAATCCATCATTGTAACACGTTACTTCCAAATCGTCGTTAATTACAACAGATTTTTTAATAATTGGCACTGGCTGAGAAACAATATTTAGAAACATCATGAGAGCGGTACAGTTTACTACAGTCCAATATTCTTTATCGATAAAATTCAAACGCGCTTGAAGTTCTTTCAAAGAGGAGAATGTTCGTAGCTCATCATATTCTTTTTTGGAATCCAGGCCTGCTTCTATAGCTTTGTTCAAGAAGTCGATATCCATTTTACTTTTCTTGCTTTCTGGACTGTCTCTACAAGATGTATTCGAAGATAAATAAGATGGGATATTTGGAAACTGCGTGGGCACAGCATTCGGATGTAACCTATAAGAAACATTCTCTCATTAAAACAATGAAGTTGTATACATGTATAAACACACACAAGTTACGCATAAACACACACAAGTTACACATAAACACAAATTAAAATTTTACTCACCTTCTAATTTTTAAAGCTGCTTCTATAACTCTTCCAGTTTTTTCATTGATAGCTTTTGCACTTGTTATGAAGTCTGTTTCTTTAAAATGCAGTTCACAGACCTGAAAACGATAGTCAAAATCATTAAACTCTATATTTCCCACTGTTTACAAACATAACTAATATAATATCGAAATTCTCTATGCAGAATATAGAATAACAAAACGTAAGTCTTGACTTTTGGATATTATTATATTTTCTGTTTGATCAAATAGCTAATTTACCATACTGAAACGAAATTTAAAATAAGTTCATTCGATTTCGATTTGTAATGAGATGGTCTGTCTTTAAAATGCAGTTCACAAACCTTAGGACAATAATCAATAATTTAAAGCCATCTTTTCTATTGTTTGCAAATATAACTAATAGAATACATAAATACTACGCAGAATATAATAACAAAGCAATTATTGACTGTACTTTTTGGAAAGTATTATTATTATACATAGCTAGAATTTAACTGATAATTTACCATACTAAAACAAAATTAAAATAATTTAATTCACTTTGCAATGAGATAACAATAAGAATAATTAATAAAACATTTCCTTACCTTACTGTACTTGGTCGGTTCAAAATGGTCACGATGTATGGCTTTAATCCATTTTTGGCGGACTTCTTCACTTTGGGGGAAGGAATAAACTCTATATTTGGGCCCATTTCTATTATTAGAGTTGCACAAAGGTACAACACAAGGGGCTGTCATGGTTTCCTAGCTTTAATTGCCTAATTAACGCACAAAAAAAGAACTTTGATCACACAACATACACTTCTCACACATACGCCGTGGATACAACCGTTACAACTGTTGGATCTCAGTTGAGTGACGTCACGACCAGATTTGAAATGACTGTATCGGCCGCTACTATCGATGGTTACGCATCAGCACCCATAAAGTTAGAGTAATTTGCATACTTTATACCAAGAGAGCAGCACACCGGTATAACACGCATCTGAAGGATAGTTCCCAAATGTTTTTGGCTCAGCACCCACAGTGTAAAGACAAAATGTTTAGGCACGCCACTCTGGAAAACTCTCAACGAATAACAAATCGCAAGTAATTTTGTAGCAGGGTTGGCTGGTTTGAACCCAATTGAGTCGGACCCAATAAGTTAAAAAAAAAAAAACATAAAAAAACCCACGTATGTGTATACATTTTGTGTTTTTTCAAAAAAAAAAAAAATCTCAATTTTGCCCATATTTTTAAAATATAAGCAAAAGTTTCAATGATTCAAAAACTACATACAGAATTGTAGTTATAAAATTTTTTTTAAAGAATTGATAACTTTTATAGAAGATTTATTTTTACTACACAAGTTTTGTACACATATTACCTATAACAAGCTACCATTCTTGAGTGTCATTGTCTCTTCAGGAAACGCTGAACTGTGATCAGTTTCCCTGCTTTCTCTGCCCCTAGTCTATTTATCAACTTTGTCCATATGTTGCCATATGTTGAGAACACACTTTCAATGCATGACAAACTTGGTGGGCAGCTGAGGAGTTGAGCGAAAAACCTGCAGAATCCTTCGGGCAACTTCCCAAATTTCTGTGTGTTATACTCCATTAGCAACCACCACTTCGAAGAATTACTTTTGTACAAGTTCAAAACATCTACATTAAAAGTGTTTTGGGGAAACAGCTCACTGTCTTTGATTTTGAAGGCTAAGATACCGGGCATATATTTAGGTTTCATATTGCAACCAAGTTTCCCTCTGCTTCGCTTGATCTGCTGTTAATTTGTTGCCTGTAACATGATGGGTCCATTATATTAGCCAGATAAAAAAAAAATGGTTACATTGCTTTATCCATCATTTGTTGTAACTGATGCTTATATGACAACATTTCGATACACATGGTGAGGTCAATCCAGACCTCCACAGCTGTTGAGAAGTTTTCCGAATCTGCCTGCAACTTATCTAAAGCTACAGAAACTTCTCTTAATTGCTTCTGTAATGCTGAACTTTCGCGGTACAGCTCAACATTACTTACAGTTCTTCCAATATTCGAGTCGACTCGCTGTTCATTTTCATTAATAATTTCAACATATTTGTGAAAGTTTTTGATGAAAGTGTTAACGCATTCATTTGGAATTTGAGGCATGAATCCACCCATTTCCTTTAACAATCGATGAGAGACGTTGTGGTTGCAAAAAAAAGTATTAGTTACCTCCACAATATGTTTAAGGACACTTTCATAACAAAATGTTCTAATACAAATTTGACAAAAAATTTATCTTTAAATTTCTATTTCGGTACTGAATATATTCCTTTTTTAAACGATAAGTTTTAGTGGTTTTTTTTAAACCAAATTTTTTCTGGTAAAACCCCGGATTTATGAGGATGAGCCTGTTGTAGTAAAACCGCTTTGTCTATATTAGGTTACATTTTCAGCAGCAGCATTCTCAAATCTAAGTCAACTAATTGCGTTCGGTATCTCTTAAAAATTTTTTTTTAAAGAAATTAATGACAATGCCTTATTGTACTTAATGTGTCTATAGTCAATAGCATGGTTGCTATACGGCGACAGTTGTTTTAACATCCTATCTCGTACTCTTGCTCCTCAATATTCTCCTATTGTCCTGGGGCCAGCTTAACACCACTAACACTCCTTGAACACCCACCTTTAGAAATTGTAACCTTAAGCAACCGCAATCTGATTTCGGAATTAAAACTCATTTCCCTTCTACACTTGTACGAATATTCTAAGTCTATTATCCTAATTGAAACATAGACAGACTTCATGTTCAGAAACTTCTAAACTGTTTATAATTATCCCCGCATCGCAAAATATGTCGCGCAGTCATTGAATATGACGCCCAACCGGCGAGTAAAATTTATCGGGTTTTAATTTCCCCTTTTGTATTAAACGAAGGGAGTTAGATGTTACTATTATGAGAGGCATTTTCTGTCAAGCTAAATGCAAGTGGTATTTTTGAGGCCGAACGTGTTTTCTGTACGTATTCCGGATGTGGCGTCATTTGGTTTGTTTTTTGGAACATGATTTTTTTCCTTTATTTTTGAGACCCTATCTAGACCAACTCCCCGTTAGGTATAGAGCGTTTTGTAGGGTCCTAGTGGGAAAGGGGGTTGACTCCCACTTTGCATTAGAAAGGTCCAAGAGTCACAACCCACACTAACCAGCGAGCACATATTAAAATCTTTAAAAAATTACAAAGATCAAAGGGACCTACAAAATGCAGTAGGTCTTAATGAAACAGTTTCAAAATGGTGCAACGACAAGGCACCCTGGGAGAAGCAAAGTATAGATGTCAGAGTTCAACTCCGGCTTACATGAAAGTGTAAACCATCAGAGTTCAACTAGAATAAACTAAATACACACAGAAGTACGATACAAATCTGTTACAAATACGATACAAAAGTAGGAGAGGAAAAACGGTGGGTTATAAAAGTCACCACCGAAATACACACAAAAATTAGAATCAATACTAAAATAGCAGAAAAAAACGGGTTCATGATTTCAGCACTTCGCAAATAAAGACAAAGAATGAATTCAGGATTAACGTTTGATAGTTGATTAGCTAATTTGCCTAATGCTAATTGGACTAAATCATAAACGTCACCAAAACGGGAACAAACAGCATTACAACAGAATAACATTAGAACTGTATCCTACAAGAGCAATTGTATTAAAATCCCTCTAGACCAGTGTTTCCCAAAGTGTGGTACGCGTACCACCAGGGGTACGGGAAGAGTTTGGTGGGGGGACGCGTTGCACCGGAGTTTGGTGGGGATATCTGCACTGTGCTTATGGATGAGCACTGCACAGTCCGGAGTGACACGGCGGAAATATACCACACTTCGTTACAGAAACAACGTACTTCATTAACCCTCCATCGGGCGCAACCGGCCTGACAGGCACAGCTTTGATATGAACTTCAATGTTTTCTTAATGATAGATTTGAGTTGAGATATTGTTTACATGACTGGAAATGGCTTTGTAAACTAGCATACTTAGCACAGGCCTCGAAATAGATTTTTTAATACAGGTGCACCTCGTGAACCCAAGTTTTTAATTTAGGTGCACAGGTTATATTTCAGGAGCACATTTAAAAAAGACGTATTATAAGAACATTCATGTAACGTAAACTACTTTATTAGTTAGGCATGTTTATATATATATATAGCAGAGATAGTAAATAAAAATATTTAAACATCTAAATTCTCTCTTCTCCGGCGCACGGCTGTCGCGACTGTCGCTTTAACAAAGCTGTTTGGAAAATGTTTCGATCATCGGAAAGTTCTGGTGGCATTGGCCCAAGTAAACCTTCCTTCTGTATAAACCCGTTACGATCCAGCGATTATGTTTTCTCATAGTGTGTACTTAAGAATTTTTATTACGTTCCTTTGGAGCGAGAGAGGTCGATACTAATATTTTGTTCAAACATTAAAATAACATAAAACACATTCTCCCCCTTTTTTTAACGTTAGGTGCACTACGTTCACCTATTGGGAAAAAATTAGGTGCACAATTATATTTTCATGTGCACAGTGCACCTGTGCACCCGGGTATTTCGAGCCCTGACTTAGCAGATATATTCTCTGTTTTATATTGCCTCGACGTATCGTTGCAGGGCACAGAAATTTCATTGTTTCACGTTCAAGATAAAGTGAACTCTGCCTTCGCAAAACTAAAGTTATGGCAAAATAGAGTTGATAATGGAGTAGACTCGTTTCCCTCTCTTCATGAGTTTATAACAAGTTCTACTTCTAAAATTGATGCTGATACTCTGAAATGCATAACACAGCATTTGGAGAGTTTAAAATTGGGCTTGAAAAACCATTTCCTTGATTTAACCAA
Source organism: Metellina segmentata (assembly GCA_947359465.1). Lineage (NCBI taxonomy): Eukaryota > Metazoa > Arthropoda > Arachnida > Araneae > Tetragnathidae > Metellina > Metellina segmentata. The sequence goes on along the minus strand of OX375877.1, from coordinate 40,720,061 downwards.
AAATATTGGATGGATAAGATATCCGTTTAACATTAACACAACATCCATGCCAGAAGATTTATCGCATGCGAAAGAAGAGCAATTGTTGGAATTGGCTTCAGACGGATTCTTGAAAAATAAACATAAGGAGAGTACTTTAACATAATTCTGGTTATAAATGCAACCTGTGTATCCGGTTTTAACAGAAAAAGTTCTAAAATACAGCTTGCCTTTTCCAACTTCATATTTATGTGAAGTTGCTTTTTCAGCATTTTTAGACATTAAGTCGAAAAAAAGAAACAGACTTATTGGACGTAGAACCACATCTCCGATTAAAATTAACAACCAGGGAACCAAATTATGACGATCTGTTATCTCAGCACAAACAGTTTCATCCTTCTCATTGATCCAAATATAAAATCCAATACCGCCCCATACCATAATACCCGGTGCTGGACCAGTGTGGCATAACGCAGCTGTTTAGCATCCTCTCTCTACGGTGTCTCCAGACTCGATTCCGACCATCGTGGTGTTGCAGACAGAAGCGTGATTCGTCTGTAAAGACAATTTCATTCCATTCTGCCGTCCACATCCTTCTTTCATCGCACCATTGACGGCGGAGAGGTCTGTGATTCTGCGTCAAGGGTAGACGAAGCAATGGACGTATTGCGGACAGACCACTCTGCTGTAAAAGGCGTCGAATGGTACGCGCAGACACTGGATGATACGTTACAGATTGAATGTGCTATGCTATGGTTCTTAATATGGCTGAGCGATCCGTCACTGCCATACGCACAATAAGCCTGTCATCACGTGAAGTGGTGCACTGAGGTGGATGGGATCGAACACGTCGGTCCGTCGTACCCTCCTGCATCCAACGATCACATATCCGCATTACAGTTGTTTGGTTTCGTCCAACACGACTACCGATTTCTCTGATAGGTAATCCACAATCTCGGTATGCCACAATCCTTCCTCTGTCGAACTCGGATACTTGATCAAAATATGATCGCTGTTTTCTACGAGGCTTAATTGATCGTTTTTTTTTTTTTTAAACCACAAGAAAAACACAATTGCCGTACTTGATATCGTCGAAATCTCCAAGCCTTAAATAGCGCTTTGAAGTGGCGCCACAGGCGCGCGTGATGTGCGTCTGCGCTTAAATTCTAATCATTTGCATATCTCACCTCCGCTAATGCATGTTGTAAATTTCATATTATTTGCATGCTTCCTTCAGGGTGTTGCATTTACGGTGGCCAGCAGTGTATAATTTGATTTCGTCGTTATTTGTCGTGTGAGTAGAAATTTAGAACAAATTTATGTCACCCCTTATTAGTTTTCTGGATTCCATTAAAGTAAGTTCGTTTCAGAATATCCTATTGCGTAACCGCAATATCTCGAATTCCCATGTTCTTGTGGTTTAAACAAGCTGTCAATTTTTGGACCTTGCGCCACATAACTCTAAATCTAATCCAATCAGACTCGGAAATATGAAACCCTCTGTTCAAACTTATTAAGGGAATAGAATAATAATACAATAACTTTCAGTAAATTGAAGTTGAGTGGTTTTTCTCCGGAGATATCTAATCTAACTTCAATACTCAATTGTTCAATCTAAGATTGTTGTTTATTGCTACAAGAACTCGTAATCTGCTGAATTATTTATAAAATTTACACTTTTGAAAGTGAAGTTGAGTGGTTTATCTCCGGTATTTCATAATTTTAATTAACGTCGTGCCAGAGCAAAACAATGGGCTCCCGACGACGGTCAGGGATCAATCTCCTCAGGGGAAAGATCCGAGGGCACTACCACGTGATGTTGAACCACGGTCAGATGACGAAACAACGCCTGAGATGACACCCCACTCTCCAAACTTCCACACACAATCCAACGTGAGGACTTTCGGCCACGACAGACTTAAGGTGCACTAGCCGCCTCTACACTATACGCTTACAAACATCCATGCCCGGACCCGGATTCGAACCAGGAACCTCCGATATAGAGGCTAACCCCTTAACCACTATTCCGGTTGGTCGGCACATTGACTTTTGAGCGAATCATATCAAACTTTCATAATAATGCGATGGTGCGTGACATTTCTTAGATATCAGTAAAGAAAATTGATTGCAAGGTCTGAATTGTTTTGAGATAAAATTCATGTGGACGTTTTACTTTCCAGTTTGTTCTTTTATCAGCAATTTTGTAACGATTGCGCTCAAAGTAAGCAATTATTTTTGTAACTGCAGTGTCATTAGAACACTCTGAAGCAACGGAACAATCATTAACAAAATACAGTTTCGAAACTTTTTAATGGTGCTATAAGTTCGTTCTTTTCTTCATGATCCATTCTTAAGAGAGGTTTTTTGTCTTTAGAGCAGTTTTTTTTTAAACGCAGGTAGGGGGTCGTGTTTGAGTGTTGGATCGGGCTACCTGTTGTGGCGTACTCGCCTAACCCTGGGGTAAGGGTTAAAAAATATGCAGGGAACAGTATTACGGATTCAGCCCGGAATAAGGTTAGATTTATTCAGGGTTGCTTGAATAAAATATATGTACAATCGGACTTTATACAGCACATCACAGTAGATGGCCTCCGAGAAAATTAAAACTAGAGTTCACGGTGAACATACAGGAGTTGGCCTCCAATAAAAACACTAGAGTTCCCGGCGAACGGACAGATATATTTTAATCCTCGCAGCAGGCAAGACTAATTGAATTTCTTCAGCCGACCGCGTGGTCTTTCAGGGACAGTTTCCTAGATGTAGATTCCGAAGTTATCTGATCCAAAGATCTAGCAGGCACTTGCGTCCTAATGTGATATGTTTTAGGACCCTAGGTCCGAGGCGATTCTTCCGTTCCACGGGTGGGAGAGTCGCCTAATTTCAAGGCGGGGACGTCGTATGCCGAAAACCTTCTCTCTCGTTGCCGTCTCGAAATTTGGAGGTCCCGACGTCATGTCGCGTTGGTTCTCCCTGATTGGCTGTGACGGCAGGCGAGCGCTAATTCAAAGAACTCTATTATTTACCAGCTCGCTCCCGCCAACAAGTCTGCACCGCCCTTTCTGGTCTGGAGTCGTTCTCAGGCTTCGCGACACCTGTTCGTCAGAGGCGTGCCCGAACGAATCGTCTATAGAAACTTAAGCCCCGTTGACGATTCTCCGTATGCGTAGGCACCGCCTTAACGTATACGACGATAAAGATAGGGTCTGCGTAATCCCGCCCATCTGTCAATCACGTAGTTCTCCTCTATCATTGGTTCGACGCATACGGACATACGGAGAATCGTAAACGAGCCATAAATGTCAAAGTTCAGACATCTTGTCTTCTTGTCGCAAGAAATTTGCGGCTGTACTTGGGGGGGGGGAGGTTGTAGTTGTTCCGAGGGGTGTTGTAGTAACGTGAGAATCAATATTTGATTCCTCACACTGTACGTATTCCGGACATGGCGTCATTTGGGTTTTCTTTGGATAGCGATTTCAGCACAGTGTAAACTAAAAAGTATGGCGGTGCTCGAAGATGTTACTTATGGTGTCCAAATAATACTCTAGCATGGAGAGAGATGTATACATATTTGGGTTACCTTACTATCTACTTAATCACCGGTTTGGCGACATATGGAGTTCTCTAATTGGTGTTGACTTTTCGATCAATTCCAAAATTTATCTTTTTTTATGACCCAGGTCACCCAGCCTACCAATAAAGGTTCAAGGTCAGACAAAGGGTGGTCAGGTGGAGACTCATGGCTCCACAAGAGCCATCTCTAGAATCTAGGTCATAAAAGTCTACATTCATAGAATATTCACGATCATCATCTTCAAGTAGGTACATGATATTAAAAATTTATAAACTTTAAAGGAAACAGACCTCTTTCAAAAACGAAAAACTTCGAATTTATTCTTTGGGAATTTTTATTGGCGAAAAGCTGAAAATGATATTCATTCTACGAAGCTTAACTTTTCTTTCAGAATACGCACAGGAAACACTTTCAAAACCCACGTAATTAATTTAGAATTGATGTAATTATCACTAAATTGGTCGACTTAATTAGCTAATAATTGTTTGTTAGTTATATATAAAGAGATAGCAGAGAGATAAAGAGATGGTATTCATTATACGAAGCTTAACTTTTCGTTCAGAATACGCACATGAAACAGTTTCGAAACCCATGTAATTAATTTAGAATTGATGTAATTATCACTTAATTGTTCGACTTAATTAGCTAAATATAGGTCGTTAGTTATACAAAGAGATAGCAGAGAGATAAAGAGATGATATTCATTATACGAGGCTTAACTTCTCGTTCAGAATGCGCACAGGAAACACTTTCTAAAACCACGTAATTAATTTAGAATTGATGTAATTATCACTTTATTGGTCGACTTTTTTAGTTTATAATAGTTCGTAAGTTAGATAAAGAGATTGTCCAACGGTGATTAAATATATTTTAATGTAACCGCATTTCGGAGGGTTATTCTACAAACACAAAAAAATTCCATTTTTTCTTTTTTGAGTTAGTACATTTTCACACATAATTATGTCTCTACTATGAGCTTAGCATTTTGACAACGGCTATAGATATAAGAAGCTCAATTCTTATAACTTTCAGATAGGAAGGTTCCTGGTTCGAATCCGGGTCCGGGCATGGATGTTTGTAAGCATATGGTGTAGAGGCGGCTGGTGCACCTTAAATCTGTCGTGGTCGAAAGTCCTCCCGTTGGGTTGGCGTGGAAGTTTGGAGAGTGGGGTGCCAGCTCAGGTGTTGCTTCGTCATCTGACCGTGGTTCAAAATTACGAGGTGTTGTCCTCGGATCTTTCCCTTAAGGGACTGATCCCGGACCGTCGTCAATAGCCCGTTGTGTTGCTGTAGTATGACGTTAACTAATAATTACCTAATTCTTATAACTTTCTAGGTACAGCTGCTGTAACGGCCGTAGTCTGAACTCTTTCTTAGCGCGATTCTTATAATTTCCAAGGTTCTGATGTGCTGGCCGTTGTTTAAAGGTTAACTTATCAAGTCGAATCTTTCCCTTCGGGATTGATCCGGGAACCTCGCCAATAGCCCGTTGTTTTACATCATTGCGACGTTATTTTAAAATACAATAACTTAACTTAGCAAGTACATGCGCAGAGAAAAAGTTTACAGAACCTTATGTTGCGTGTGAAAGTATTTAAAAAAGTAAAAAATTGGAGTTATTTTGTTTTTGAAGAGCTATCTGACGCATTTGATAACGCGAAACAGAATTTGTCTTCCCTTTGTATTGTTTGTTTGCACTAAAAATCCCTCTAAATAAATATCGTGTAGACTACAAAAGTTATTTTCTACAGATTAAAAACATCTTGAAAACTTTTCACTTAATAGAAATATCATTCGTTTAATAATGAAATCAAATTTTTAGAATTTGCATCAGAAACCGATTAAAGGGTAAAATTCTAATATAATGGATCTGTTTATATAGGAGGTTTAATAAGTTTTCTTAACTATTCAGCATTCTGTCTTTTAATTAACCTATATAAGACGCGGAGGTATTGTCAAGTATATTAATAGTTTAAGACATTTTTAGGCTCAGAAGAAAGTTCTTGAACTTTTATGAGAATGGAGATGATTAAACTTCTTTTAAAAGTTTTCCTAAAAAGTTTATAATAATTTTTGTAAAAGAGTTATTAATCTTCTAAAAACATTTTGAAAAAAAAAATGTAATTAACGGAAAAAGGTACATAGCATCAGAAGAAAGGAAATTAAATTTGTTTTTAAAATGTTAGAATTGGAAATAAGTAATTGAACATTTTGTTTATAATCTTAACCGGTAATTGTTTAAACTAAAAAAGTTTTCGTAAGACGGTAGCTTGTAGTTTTAAATTGTTGAATGACGCATATGAAAATACATTTATAAGTTATGGTTATGGTATGTGAACGTATAGTTACTACAAAGTTCTGCATGCTAAAACCAAATTTGGATTGTAATAATTTGATTAGTTGTAGCTTGCGGTTATTGATGATGACAGAGCTGTAAGCATCCGCCTAAACATAGATAACGAGTCAAATATTCTTTATGGTTTAAGTGAGCTGAGTAGGATATGGTATTTTTAATTAACGTCGTACTAGAGAAACACAACGGGCTCTTGACGACGGTCCGGGATATATCCCAAAGGGAAAGGTTCGAGGGCAATACGTAACTGTGAACCATGGCTGGATAACGACACAACATCTAAAACCCCGCTCTCCAAATTTCCACACACAGCCAAAGTGATATCATTAAAAGGATAGGTACGTAGTTGAATTCAAATCGAACTGGGGCAACACAACGGACTCTTGTCGACGTCCGGGATCAAATCCGATGGGAAAGATCCGAGGTTAGTATTTAATTAACGTCGCACTGGAGCAACACAATTGACTATTGGCGACGGTCCTGGAGCAAACCGCCGACCAACCGGTATAGTGGTTAAGGTAATTTGGTAATTTTTTGTTTTTACGTCGTACTAGAGCAACACAACGGGCTATTGACGACGGTCCGGGATCAGTCCCTTAAGGGAAAGATCCGAGGACAACACCTCGTAATTTTGAACCACGGTCAGATGACGAAGCAACACCTGAGCTGGCACCACACTCTCCAAACTTCCACGCCAACCCGGTTTGTCGGCATAGTGGTTAAGGTGTTAGCCTCTGGATCGGAAGGTTCCTGGTTCGAATCCGGGTTCGGGCATGGATGTTTGTAAACGTATGGTGTAGAGGCGGCTGGTGCACCTTAAATCTGTCGTGGCCGAAAGTCCTCACGTTGGGTTGGCGTGGAAGTTTGGAGAGTGGGGTGCCAGCTCAGGTGTTGCTTCGTCATCTGACCGTGGTTCAAAATTACGAGGTGTTGTCCTCGGTTCTTTCCCTTAAGGGACTGATCCCGGACCGTCGTCAATAGCCCGTTGTGTTGCTCTAGTACGACGTTAACTAAAATTACCATTACCATTACCGAAGCTGTTAATTCCTACTTTAGCAACTGGGCTACCCACTGTGTTGCGCCGACCAACCGGTATAGTGGTTTAGGTGTTAGCCTCTGGATCGGAAGGTTCCTGGTTCGAATCCGGGTTCGGGCATGGATGTTCGTAAACGTATGGTGTAGAGGCGGCTGGTGCACCTTAAATCTGCCGTGGCCGAAAGTCCTCACGTTAGGTTGGCGTGGAAGTTTGGAGAGGGGGGTGCCAGCTCAGGTGTTGCTTCGTCATCTGACCGTGGTTCAAAATTACGAGGTGTTGTCCTCGAATCTTTGCTTTAAGGGACTGATCCCGGACCGTCGTCACTAGCCCGTTGTGTTGCTCTAGTACGACGTTAACTAAAATTACCATTACCCACTGTGTTGCTCCAGAGCGACGTTAACAACCTACCAACTGGGCTACCTTGGCTCCCATTACTGGTAAAGAACCTAAAAAAATATGTGTAATATTTTTTTATGAATAATACTTAGCGAGCAAAAATGAGGAAATCGAGACAGGCATACTACAAGCGACTGAAGGGCGAGTTGGTCCTATTTTCCAACCATAGTGAGGCGTGGAAGTTTGAAGAGTGGGGTGCCAGCTCAGATGTTGCTTTGTCATCTGACCGAGGTTCAGGATTACGAGGTGTTGTCCTCAGATCTTTCCCGTAAGGGACCGATCCCGGACCGTCGTCAATAGCCCATTGTGTTGCTCTAGTACGACGTTAACTAAAATTACCAAAATTACCAACCATAGTGACTTGAGGTACTTTATAAGAAAAATCGGCGCCTAGAGGAGGCGCATTTGAATTTATTGCAAGTAACAATATTCAATTTTCTTGCTTTCATCTTTTTAAATGAAGTATGAAGCCTTTTTTGCTATAAAATTAAATTGAACTATATACAGTATCCTCTCTCTATTCTGAACACTTAAGGACGCTTAAGCAACCAAAATGTTCAGATTATGGGGGCTCAAAACGGACCTAAGGTTGACTGATATCATTGAGCCGGACCACATATCTTCAGCGCACACATTCCGGGGTCGACCACGTCCACGCCCTATCGTGCTCATCCTGGGCAGATAAGGGTTTTTCGGACGGCGCGTCACTAGGCCCACTTCTAAAATTTCTCATTAGAGGCTTTCCCTAGCATCCACTAATCCGCTGTGGGTTTTCAGTAACTCGGTACGGAGGGATCTGCTTCCATTCGAAGGAAGGAAGGAAGAAGGAAGGGGTGGGGGGTTCATTATAGAGGGAGATTGGGAAATGGATGTACGTAGTGAGCTTATGACGGTATAGAATACTTATACTGATTAGACCTATCAGTTAACGAGATGGAAGTGAAGAATGTTGATTTGGCAGTTAGTGCTAAATTCAGTCGGACCTGTATTCTACCATCTCATTTTTTTTTAAGTTTTACAAAATATACTACTGTACAATAAAATTACATAATTACAGTCTACACTTATTACAGTAGTATACTAGTACTGCATATTATACTATACATGATTAATTATTTCATGCAAAAGTGTGTAATTTTAGTCTGTTCTTGCACTGTCTCTCTGTAAGTGGGGGCAGGGCATTTCTCCCCCGAATTTCTCCGATTGCAAACACGCCGTTCAGTTTACAGAGAGGTAAAGGGGGAATGGGGATCGAAGTAGCTATCGTAATACTGGGGTGTTCAGATTACAGAGAGGTCATCTCATGTTAAGTCTATGGAGTTTCGCCGGGACCATCGTAATGTGTTCATAATACCGGGGTGTTCACATGACAGAGTGTTCAGATAGAGAGAGTTTACTGCATATATTTCTATCCACCCCAAAATTAGTAATCCAAACCAAGATGCTTTACTTACAATGTGGTGGTTTAGTATATAAAAGATCTAAAAATGACCAAGAATTTCTCTCCCCCCCCAGCCAATTTTTAAAGATTCATAGTGTTATTGCATTTACGAAAAATCTCACGAAATCATTCATTTTTTTTTGTCACAAAATGGTGAAATCTATTGTAAATCCATCTTCGAACAGAATAGAATGAAATTGTTTCCAGTTTGACCAAAGGTTCCTGGTTCGAATCCGGGTACGGGCATGGATGTTTGCAAGCGTATGGTGTAGAGGCGGCTGGTGCACCTTAAATCTGTCGTGGCGGAAAGTCCTCACGTTGGGTTGGCGTGGAAGTTTGGAGAGTGGGGTGCCAGCTCAGGTGTTGCTTCGTCATCTGACCGTGGTTCAAAATTATGAGGTGTCGTCCTTGGATCTTTCCCTTAAGGGACTGATCCCGGACCGTCGTCAATATCCCGTTGTGTTGCTCTAGTACGACGTTAACAAAAAAATTACCAATTACCAAATTGCCGACCAACCTGTATAGTGGTTAAGGTGTTAGCCTTTGGATCGGAAGGTTCCTGGTACGAATCCGGGTTCGGGCATGGATGTTTGTAAACGTATGGTGTAGAGGCGGCTGGTGCACCTTAAATCTGTCGTGACCGAAAGTCCTCACGTTGGGTTGGCGTGGAAGTTTGGAGAGTGGAGTGCCAGCTCAGGTGTTGTTTCGTCATCTGACCGTGGTTCAAAATTACGAGGTGTTGTCCTTGGATCTTTGCTTTAAGGGACTGATCCCGGACCGTCGTCAATAGCCCGTTGTGTTGCTCTAGTACGACGTAAACAAAAAATATTACAATTACCAATTACCTGGAGCAAACCCGAAGAGATAACACCTCGTAATTTTTAACCACAGTCAGATGACGAGGTCAAGACCTGTATTGGCACCCCACTTTCCAAACTTCCACATCATTCTAACATGAGGACATTTGAGACCAAAACAGAAAGAACTTGCATCAGCTTCCATGTACACGACTGTTTGGGATGGATCTTCAAACTCATCTCCGAAGCTGTTAATTCCTACTTTAGCAACTGGGCTACTCACTGTGTTGCGCCGACCAACCGGTATAGTGGTTTAGGTGTTAGCCTCTGGATCGGAAGGTTCCTGGTTCGAATCCGGGTTCGGGCAAGGATGTTTGTAAACGTATGGTGTAGAGGCGGCTGGTGCACCTTAAATCTGTCGTGACCGAAAGTCCTCACGTTGGGTTGGCGTGGACGTTTGGAGAGTGGGGTGCCAGCTCAGGTGTTGCTTCGTCATCTGACCGTGGTTCAAAATTACGAGGTGTCGTCCTCGGATCTTTCCCTTAAGGGACTGATCCCGGACCGTCGTCAATATCCCGTTGTGTTGCTCTAGTACGACGTTAACAAAAAAATTACCAATTACCAAATTGCCGACCAACCTGTATAGTGGTTAAGGTGTTAGCCTTTGGATCGGAAGGTTCCTGGTACGAATCCGGGTTCGGGCATGAATGTTTGTAAACGTATGGTGTAGAGGCGGCTGGTGCACCTTAAATCTGTCGTGGCCGAAAGTCCTCACGTTGGGTTGGCGTGGAAGTTTGGAGAGTGGGGTGCCAGCTCAGGTGTTGCTTCGTCATCTGACCGTGGTTCAAAATTACGAGGTGTTGTCCTCGGATCTTTCCCTCAAGGGACTGATCCCGGACCGTCGTCAATAGCCCGTTGTGTTGCTCTAGTACGACGTTAACTAAAATTACCATTACCATTACCAGTTTGACCAAAAATAACCTGGTGCAAATAATAATTTTTAGACTTAAAATCATCAAACGTGAAGGACAAAATGCAAAACTGACTTGTAGACGTGATTTTCTCGTTTTTGTATAATATTTATACATTCTCCTTTAGGTGAATGAATACTTTTCCGTGTCTCACTTAATGTGTCTGTTATATTTCAAACATATTTAGAAAAGCCTTTAATGATTAGAAGATTCCTTTGATGAGAGGTTAAGTAAAATAAAGCCGTTTTGCGGTGAGCTTTTAAATCTTAACTTTAATTGCATCTTTAGAAATTCAATTCATAAAAAATGGATAAGCCGTGTTGGTGGACGAAAAGTTTTGTGACCCAGTGCATATTTCGTACATGAAGATATTAAAAGATTCGCTGGTAATCTGTTTGATGAAATACAGTCCGTACAACGCCTAGGCATGCTGAGGATCAAATTATCGAGCTGATCGTGGGGAAGATCACTCCACTCAGCAAGCAATGTTCTCCGATATAAATAAAAATATTATGTAAACCAAAACATGGAAAAAGATGGGATTCCAGGTATCCTGAAGAGTTACATAACGAGTGGTTTTGTATTAATTTTGTTTTGAAGTGAATATCAGATGTTTGTGACACCAACTGCAATCAAAGTGTTGTGAGATACACTTAAACCTGTTTTTTGTGCGATCTTTTTTTGAGCAATTTTTTTTCTGCGATTTTTTTTGTGCGATCTTTTTTTGTACGGTATATACAAAAAATTATTCAGTACAATCTACTTACAAACCTTTCAAAACTTCAAGCTAAGTACAACATAATTGACGAAGTTGTCAATAAAAATTACTAAAGTAATTTTTTTTAAATATAGCACGTTTTTGTAACGAACTAAAAAGTATAAAATAATTTCTCCTGGCCCCATACAGATTTATAACCCTATACAGACTCCTGACCGCATACAGATTGTCCTGAAAATTTGTGATTGTAAAGTTTTAATAGCTATAAAATTTTTTGTAAGATTTAAAACAAAAAACGTGGGGCGCTTTACACTACGTTTTTCTCCACGCTTTGCCCCACGTTTTTCGTTTTAAATCTTACAAATATTTTTATAACTATTAAAGCTTCACAATCACAAATTTTCAGGTCAATATGTATGGGGTTATAAATCTGTATGGGCCAGGAGAAATTATTTTATACTTTTTAGTCCGTTACACCCGACTACATGGTTAATGAAAAAAAGTCAACTCTAAATGAGTGCCAGGTGTTGTTATTGTTTCTCATGCCTACACTGGCAGACCAAAGGAGTGCCAGGCCCGTTAAAGACGGCAAGTGGCGTGCGCCTTCCATGTAATTGAGCCCCATTGGGAGGAAGTCCGACTTTTGCTCGACATACATGACACATCCGTTTTACAGGATGGTCCCTTTCATATATCCATTCACACATATCTTAATTTAGATCCCAATCAGAGGCCGATAACCCTCTGATCAGGTACCCCCAGAGGTATTGATTTGGTATGGGAACATGGGGGACTTTGTGACCACGACCTATTTAACGTGCCCCAGCCACCATTAGTGAACACAACGGTCTTTAGCCAGGTCGAAGCGCCGATCTCGCAATCATCAGAATTGTAAGCTCCGCCGAGGACAGAACCCACAACCTTTCTGATGCGAGCCCGACGCTCTACTGACTGAGCTACCGCGGCTCAAGTGGAGGTAGTATCTTCAAGTGACAAAAGTGTTTTTGAACCAGTTCACCACAAGAAAATCCGCGTATTGTCAGTCTACGAAGGATAATGATTATACATTTTGAAAAGTTTTGTAGGTGTTTAATAAGTATATGTAGATAAATTATTTAAAAATGTTCGCATTTGTATTATCTAATTGAGATTCCTAAATGTGATTCCAAAAGGTTTGACTAGATTCCAAGTAGTTGCGAAGCCTCGTGTCTTGATTTCGTTTACTGGTTCGAATCCGGGTCCGGGCATGGGTGTTTGTAAACGTATGGTGTAGAGGCGGCTGGTGCACCTTAAATCTGTCGTGGCCGAAAGTCCTCACGTTGGATTGGCGTGGAAGTTTGGAGAGTGGAGTGCCAGCCCAGGTGTTTTCTTCGTCATCTGACCGTGGTTCAAAATTACGAAGTGTTGTCCTCGGATCTTTCCCTTAAGGGACTGATCCCGGACCGTCGTCAATAGCCCGTTGTGTTGCTCTAGTACGACGTTAACTAAAAAAAAAATGATTTCGTTTAATAAAGCAATTTCTAGTTCTTTCGTAAGGTTTTGAGTTATTTTCTACGTGAGACTTTTTTATGCGGTCCCTATTCACTGTATAAAATTTTTTTTAAATGTGTTACGAAAAATATTTTTACAGCTACTTGAGAAGTTTAGCAAGATTTTTTTTATGCGATCAGTATCCACCGCACAAAAACAGGTTTGAATGTATAAAAATTATTTGGATGCCTGAATTCGAAAATATAGAAAAGAATGATAAATTTATAAATGTTGTTTGCACAGATATTTAACTATTTCTGAATAAAGCAAGAAAATCGATTTTCAATAGTTTAAACTACTTTCTTCTAAAAAATACATTACCCTTTATCATTCACATACTTTCAATCGAAATATCTTCTGAAGCATAAGACAGATTCAACAACCAGCAATACACATTTTAGATCGGAAATTCAATTTTGAGATCAATACTCTGCTTTTACATTACTCAGCTATCAAGCAATCGTCATGGTAACGATAGAAAATATATTTTACCAGATAAATGATTATGGAAAAATTTGGAATTCCACAGAACTATTTCATGCTTTGTTAGGGTTGAAATACGTCCAGGTTTGAAAGGCAAGTCACATGGATTCAACATTATGGTCATTTTGTCGAGGTCAGTAGAAAAGCATTGAGGTCTCGTTCTTTTAGATCTTTAATCCGAGGGATTTTCAACTTGAACCAACAAACCAGTTGAAAAACTACTTTAATTCCACAAACCCAAATACTTTCGCATTATACATATGGGCGAAACTTTAAAATGCTGTTTATCACAGTTTTAGTAATATTTATGTTTTATCTAATTGGCATTAGGCAATTAATCATCATATAATAGATTGAAATACATTCTTTAGGATTTATATAAGAGTGAGTTTCTTATTAAGCAAATCAGACAGAATTTGAGGACTACTCAAGTGATCTCACATAATACACATCGAAGTTACTTTAGAATGCCACTAATCACCTTTTTAGCGTTTAATTTGATTGACGTAATACCCAGTTTTGTCAAAGCTTAGTGAAGGCTGCTCTGTCAATTTCTCTTGGTAGTGTTGACATTGAACGTGGCTTCTCAATCTCAGGAAGAGTTTTGACAGGAGACAGAGCATCAATGTTAGAACACACACTCAATGGATTGATGACGGTCAAAAGTAGCTTGGCAAATGTTGACTATCAACCATATTTGGTGCCGATCACATCAAAGCTAATGGATATGTGAAGGGTTGCATATAAAGCCTACAATGCCTACTTAGAAGATATAAAACGGAAGGCACAAGAAAAATTGGAGGACAGAAAAGAAAAAGAAAGACTGGAAGCAGAGAAAAAAAATTTAAAGCAGCTGTCAAAGAAAATAAAAGAAAGGTAATAGAAGAACGTAAACATAAAATTATGCGTAAGGAAAGAGGACGAGGCGTTGGACAGTTTTTCAAAATTGTTAAATGAAGCCAGCAATAGGCTCAAGAAGGCGATAAAACAGATTATAAGAAAGCAGTACTTGAGATCAGGCAATGATTGAAGGGGCCGAAAAAGTCTCAGATGATGCTGGTCAGCAAAGACAGACTGTAAAAAAATGCAGTCTTCTCTTGAGAAGAAAAAGACAAAATTAATTTCAGACTTTTTCAACAACCAAAAAAGTTAGACATAATATTTCAAAGAAAAGGAAGAAATAAAATTGTGTCAAAAATAAACAACATATTTAAAAATCAGGATTTACAAATTTTTGTTAATATCGTTTCAAAATAATATGATTTTTAAATGAAGAAAATAAGTACATTTTCAATGAAAGAAAAAAAAGAAAGGGGTGGCTGAGGAGGATCTTTTCCTTTTCTATCTTTATACTTGAATACATTTGGCAGTATTGCTATTTGTCACTTATTGCCCTTTTTTGTTCGATTAGTAATTTATTGTCACTTTTTTTTGGATTAGTTCTTAAAACCTGCTATTATCACTGGGATTTACAACCGGACAGTTGAGAGTTTGAATCCAACAAATACTGTCATGAAGAAAGGGGGTTGGTGTCCGTTCAATCTGTCGTGTCCTCTAATGTCCTCACGTTGGCTTGGTGTGGAAGTTTGGAGAGTGGGGTGCCAGCTCAGGTGTGGCATCGTGATCTGACCACGGTTCAAAATTACTTACTGCTGTCCTCGGTTCTTTCCCTTCGGGTTTGATCCCAGAGTCAATAGTACGTTGTGTTGCTCCAGTACGACTTTAAATACCTACCGACTTACCTGTTACAGTAAATGTAAGTAGAATTGTTGATTCAATGGAGACACGTAGCGTATTCTGAAGGGGATGTAACCTTTAGCTAATACGATTTCATCACTTGCCCTATAGCCCGGTTGGAAGTAGTGATGCGACATCGACAGCAAAACATCGATGTTTTGAAACATCGATGTTCAAAATTAAAACATCGATGTTGATAATACATCGCCCCAAAAACATCGATGTTTTTAAAATTCAGTGAATTAAAACTTTTCCCCCATTTCTTAAAACTGGTTTATCAACTTGTGATGCTACATCGACAGTAAAACATCGATGTTTTGAAACTTGATGTTCAAAATTAAAACATCGATCTTGAAAACACATCGTCCCAAAACCATCGATGTTTTTAAAATTCAGTGTATTTAAACATGTTTACTCATTTCTTAAAACTGGTTTAGCAACTAGTGATGCGACATCGTCTCCATTATATCGATGTTTTTTTCTAAAACATTAATGTTTAGAAAACATCGATGTTTGAAATCGGTGATATCGATGTCGCATCCCTACTTTTCAGATCCTTCATCCTTGGTCACTTTGGTCTAAAAGTATGTTCAATTTGCTAATTATAAAAGTTATGCTATTCGTTTTTTTTTTAATTTTTATAAATGTACTTTTTGTATTTAAAAATAAAACATCGACAACATAAAACATCGACAAGTATAAACATCGATGTTACAAAAACATCGACCCCAATACATCGATGTTTTTTAAAAAGCATCGATGTTTTGAAAACATCGACATAGATGTCGCATCCCTAGTTGGAAGAGGAACTGATTACCATCCGGAGGGTTGCGAGTTCGAATCCAACTAACGGCCATCTTGGACGAAGGGGGCTGGTGCAAGGTAAATCTGTCGTGGCATCAAATATCCTCTCGTTGGCGTGTTGTGGAAGGAGAGAGAGTGGGGTGACAGTTCCATGTGTAGCCTCGTCACCTGCCCCTGGCTCGAAACTACCGTTGTCTTCGGACTTCGTCCGGCAAACCGGTCTGGTGGTTGAGGTGTTAGCCTCTAAATCGGAAGGTTCCTGGTTCGAATCCAGGTCAATGCATGGATGTAAGAGTATAGTGTGGAGGAGGATGGTGCACCTTAAATCTGCCGTGACCGAAAGTCGTCACGTTGGGTTGGTGTGGAAGTTTGGATAGTCGGGTGTCAGCTCAGGTGTTGCTTCGTCATCTGACTGTGGTTTAAAATTACGAGGTGTTGTCCTCGGATCTTTCCCTTAAGGGACTGATCCCGGACCGTCGTCAATAGCCCGTTGTGTTGCTCTAGTACGACGTTAACTAAAAATTACCATTTCCATTTGAAGATCTGATCAGTTTTGCTAACACCGACCAACCGGTCTGGTGGTTAAGATGTCAGCCTTTAAATAGGAAGGTTCCTGGTTCGAATCAGGGTCAGTGTACGGATGTTTGTAAGCGTATGGTGAAGAAGCGACTGGTGCGCCTTAAATCTGTCGTGGTTGAAAGTCCTCACGTTGGGTTGGGTTGGTGTGGAAGTTTGGAAAGTGGGTGTTGACTCGTCAACTGAACGTGGTTCAAAAGTGCGAGGTGTTGTCCTCGTGTCTTTCTCTAAAGCTTTGGTTTCCTAAGAAAGTGGAGCCGTTATCTAACAGCCGTGATACGTCATGATTCCGCGGGCATAACTAGACGGCCGTCTAAACAAAAATCCCGACGTGTCAACTTAGACGGACAGAATACGTTGGAGAATGGGCAACACAGACGGCTGTCATGGTTTGTTTTATTCGAGAAACAAAACAAAGTGGTTTTTTTATTCTCTAGTTTAAAGATTCTAACTTCGGGATCGTTGAAGGTAGAGTGAAAATTTCAACAGATTTCAAATCAGCGTAAATTTCTACGCCAGATCGATATCAAAAACAGTTTTATTATTCAATTATTTACCATTTGATTATTTAATTATTTATAAAATAATTATTTATTTATTTAAAGAAAATCACATTTAAGGTATCGATCTGGTGTCAAATTTTCCGCAGCTTTCAAATCCGTTGAAATTTTTATTCTGTGTTTAACGATCGCGATTTTACAAAACCGAATTAATCAATGGCAGTCAAAAATGTTTATTTATTTCGCTCCTCTCCGTTCGAATCGTTTGGAGCAGGAAATGAAATTTGGCCGCTACAAGAGAAAAAACGTTCCCCATCTGTTTGAGACCGCTATGACGCCAGTCATGGAAATGGCGGCTCCGATCATTTTTGTTACGCTCACTAACAACGCTCTCTAGGAAACCAACACCATGTGTTAGTATAAGCAACGTTTTAGTGACGTCACCCACCGATACATCACGGCCGCTAGATCACGGCTACGCTTTCTTAGGAAACCGAAGCTTTAGGGGATGATCCCGAAGCGTCATCAATAGCCCGTTGTGTTGCTCTGTGCAACGTTATGCAAAAATTAGTAGTTTTTCTAACGACGAGATGCTTTGCGACATCACCAGGATATATGTATAAAATCTAGATACGTATCACCAAGGAGCGGTGTTAGCCTCTAGATCGGAAGGTTCCTGGTTCGAATCCGGGTCCGGGCATGGATGTTTGTAAGCGTATGGTGTAGAGGCGGCTGGTGCACCTTAAATCTGTCGTGGCCGAAAGTCCTCACGTTGGGTTGGCGTGGAAGTTTGGAGAGTGGGGTGCCAGCTCAGGTGTTGCTTCGTCATCTGACCGTGGTTCAAAATTACGAGGTGTTGTCCTCGAATCTTTCCCTTAAGGGACTGATCCCGGACCGTCGTCAATAGCCCGTTGTGTTGCTCTAGTACGACGTTAAGAAAAAAAATTACCAAATTATCACCAAGGAGCATTTTGTAGAGACAGGCGAGTTAGCGCCACCGGCGCGATAACGCCATCTATCGAAGAGTAAGTGGTACTGCAGAGAACGTCGGAGGTGATTGTAGACTCCGGACATGTCTGCTGGATTCTTAGATCCTGTTGTTTAATTCTCCATGTAAATAGAGTTCTTCCATTTTTAAATAGTCGTCCTGTATTAGTCTGTGCTGTGTTAAAATATACTTGTGTGTTTAAAGAAGTTGTTCTCGATTGGACAAACAAAACACTTCGATTCGGCAATCCTCACACATTTAGGTACTGAAAATAAAATATTTGATTTTGGCCTGAAAGAGATTTTAAGTGGAATTTATAAAAGGAACGTTTATGCAAGTGATTTGTTATTGGCTAGTTTACACTGAAAATCCCTCTCTTTAAAGTGTCATTGTGACATTGGTTAAAGCGACATTGGGAATTTTCCTAGAACTATTATTATATGACCTGTGCCGTTTGGTTGATTGCACAAATTTGCTACGTGCACAATCCACATTAAGAAAATGTTCTTTTCTGAACTTTGTTGCGTGAAAGTGATATGTTCTTCATCAAAAGTGTACAAAGTGATGAAAATTGAATCATACTTTAATATCCTTTTTCTACAATAAATCTAAACTGACAATGTTTTCTACTTTTGTTTTTTCTGAAACTGAATGAATAGCTTTGTAAGAATACTTCTAAATTAAATTTCCTCGATTCAGTTTAATATGAAGCGAAAAATACGCTTTTTATATCATATTACGAAACGAATAGATGGTTGTTTGTAATTAACGTCGTACTAGAGCTACACAACGGTCTATTGACGACGATCCGCGGGATCAATTCCTTAAGGGAAAGAATCGAGGACAACACCTCGTATTTTTGAGCCACGGTCATAGAAACAAATAGAACTTGACAAATGTAAGCGAAAAATCAGTTAGATGCAAATTGGAAAACAGAGATTACTTGTCACACTAAAAATTTTATATTGCATTTTAAAATCACAATATAGTTCTTCTTTTAATAAACTATGTAAGATTCGGAAGAATTTTGCCGTATTTAATTACTTCCTGAGTCAACCAAATGTTATTTAATAAAGGACTATCTGTGTGTAACAATATTTTGTTTTGAGACTACTAATTCGTATATCGCCGATGACACTAAGTTACTCAAATACTAATCAATCCACAAGTACTTAGGTTTTATACAGTTTGATGCATTAAGAAATGCAATAAATGTTTTGATGTAGAGATAAAGCTATTTTAAAAAGGTATCATGAGTACATTTTTCCGCCTGGCTAAATGCATGTATCTGTAGTGTTTCTGTAAGTTATTTCTGTAAATCTAGTGTTTCTGTAGGGAGAGAGAGGAATGGGATGTTTCCTGCATTCCCCAAACGCGTCGTCATTTAATTTGTTTCTCATTACAACTGATGAATCAAAATTGGTTTTCGAATGTTGATTGGTCAACAGTATTTAGATTAAACGACAACCTTGTAAAAACAGCGATAGACTAAATTTTAAGGTTACCCCGATGTACAGCCTGCAAGAACATTTAGTTAGCGAAAGTGAACGCGTCGTTTTCGGACTGTTTTGAAATGAAAATATCTCTCATACTCATTAAGTTATATTCAGTTTAATGGATTTTATGCTCTAAACCAATTATTAGTTTTCTGTTGAGGACACAAACCACAGTTTTGACATTTATAGTCGGGCGTGATGTTGGATTGTGGAATGCGTGAAGCAGAAGTAGGGAGTTTGAACGATTGTTTCTTGTGAATATCGAAGAATTAATTTCTTATTTGAACGATTAAAGTGTGATTTGATATTCATATTGATACATAATTAATTAAAGTCTTCTGTAGCTTTCAAATTATACCACTTTCGCAGTCCCTCTACGCAATCAAAAGTTACACTGACCCAAAGTTCGCCAAGCACCATTGAATTTCGACTTCTACACAACTCCCTCCCCGTGCTTAGTAGACCTGTTCACTCGGTGAATATCAAGTCGGTACCCACATTATTTACTTACACTACTCTATATTAATCTTCCGGATGCTCTCTATAGCTCTGAAATCAACAGACAAAACAGTTGTAGTACTTTTTTATAACATTCGATTTTTCATACCCTATCCCCGTACTTTTCCGATTTTAAAGACGTATTCACGTCAACATGCTAAGCAAAAACAAATTTTGTAAACTTCACGCCAGCTGGTTGTAAAACTATTTTAATATCTTTGGCTTAGAGTAGATACTCGTAAGATGACATTTTTTCGGAGATGTCAAAAGCTTATTTTCATAATGATGGGCAATATACACTGTATAACAAAAAAATAGACGCACCAAGAAGGAATTGTCCAGGAGTTGTGCCAGTTTCAGTCAACTTGGAACGGCTCTGACTGGGGACGTAGTCTGAAGTGATGACTCCTGACGACAACCGCAGACATGTCTGGAGACGTCCAGGGCAGGATCCCCACGTTGCCCTTACTATCGCACGTCACACATGCCCACAATAGGGCGTTATGGTTTTAGGTGCCATTTTCTTTGATAGCCGGACTCATTTGCTAGTCGTTTCTGGCACACACAGAACAATGGTACTTAGACGATATTCTACGACCGGCTGTGTTACCGTTCCTTTTGCATCACTCAGTACTTACTTTTCAACAAGATAATGCTCGATCGCACACTGCGCGTGTTGCTATGAATTGTCTTCTAGCTTTCCCAACACTTCCTCGGCCAGCTAGGTCTCCTGATCTGTTTCCCATAGAGCACATTTGAGACGTTATGGAAAGGAGATTTCAACCTTCCCGGAATATTGATAATTTAATCCGACTGTTGGAGACAATTTGGCAAGAAATTCCGCAAGATACCACCTGGGAACTTTTTCAGTTTGTGTCACGCAGGGTCACAGCTTGCATCCAGGCCAGAGTTGAACCAACGCCTTATCGACTTCCACCCTTTCTATTGGTCAAACTCTGAAAGAAATCATTCAACTGTTCTGAAATTTGAATCGATTGTTTTTATATGTATGTCCTTTACATCTACCTATTTTACTATCGCAATTGTACAACTCCTTCTTGATGCAGGGACTGATCCCGGACCGTCGTCAATAGCCCGTTGTGTTGCTCTAGTACGACGTTAACTAAAATTAAAATTACCATTACCTTCTTGATGCGTAGATTTTTCTGGTATAGAGTTTATTACCACATTGAAATTTGTTTGAAAGATACATTACATTATAAAAGCTATGCTTATAATTTTTTATTTTTTAGAAAAAACAAATAGTTACTACTTTTTAAGCAGTGCAAAGAAACAATTTGAAGTCTGTTAACGAGTTTCTGCTCAAAGCCGACATTATGCTCTAACCAATAATTTCGATTATTTACTTTCATCCTACCACTCTTATACGTGAGTATTTACAGAACACAGTTGTGTGCAAGAGCAATAAATCATACAATACGTAGCATTTAGTCCGCAAAAAGGTTTTCTTCAAAGAAACCACGACCAAAAAAGCACTTAAAATTTCAGTTTTACAGAGAATTGGTTTTCTGCTTTCGCTGCCTAACATAGTAGTTCAAATGTTCGTGTAAGTTCCCCATCTAATCCGTAAGTATTTGCTTATGGCTGGAATGCAATTTAAAAACTCATCTTCACAGAAATGAGATAGCAAAGGGACGGAGCATTGTTAAAGTCTGAGCTAAGCTCGCTGTGGTAGCACATATTGGACTGAAAATTCTTTTTTTTTCTTCATCGTTATGTTTAGTTTGTATCACGAGAAACATGGTAGTGCACTCAGGATCATATGCTGGATAGCTTTGGCATATTCTATTCCTGGATCCTGACATGAAAGGAATTTAATACTTGAACGTCTTTGTTGTCGTTTCGACATTCGTACCTCGCCTACTCCATTTGGTTTGTTGTCATATTTTGATGTCTCATGATTTTTAATCGTTTTATTTGATAAGCTCACATAATTGTTTCTGTAACTCTTTTTTACAATATTATGCAGTTAAGCTAAATGTTTGGTTGGTTGAATTCAGTTTAATTGCGCAAGAAGCCATACTGGATCTTGCTGTACCAGACACAAGACAGACATCAAGTAATGGACATACGCAAAAGGAAAGTTTTATTGACATGAGAGAGATAGATGCAAGGCTAAATTGAACCTACGCCGCCTATAACTTAGAGAGTGAAGTATTAGCTTAGGTGTGACCTCGTCACCTCGGACCGTGGTTCAAAATTATGTGAAGTTGTCTTTGCATATTTCAATTCGGGAGTTGATCCCGGACTGTCTTAATTACACATTATGTTACTACAGTGCTACGTTACGTCTATTCCTAAATACCTAGCTAGTGCAGTGGGCTGAACTACTGAGCCACGATTGCTCCGCCAGCTGAGCTAGAAGTTCTTTTAACACTTAGCATACTAGAATACAGAATATCATCTTATCAACAACGTCCGCTGATGTTCGCTTCAAAGCTAAAAAGATTTCCCAGTTTAGAATCAAATAATGGTCACAGAGAAGGAAATCTATCTGGTCTCTAATCTGAATCGACTTCAGTGCTTCATTGGACACTAAGCACTGAATTGTTGTTTGCACTTAATTTGTTTGCTTAACCCTGAGTGCATTGCTATTACTTTCTAGAGAGTAAATTTCAAAGAGGGTGGAGAGAAAAATCTATTTTGAATAGTTGAGCGAAAGTGTTTACTATCTGAAGAATAAAAAAAAAATAGTTAATATGTTGAGAATCCCCCAGGGACGTAAAGGACGTAAAATTTGGAAAACTGCAGCCATTGAATTTTAAAACAAATCTAGTCTATCCTGACATTTTAAAGAAATATTAGTCCATCCTCAAATTTGAAGAAATACGAGTCATATTCTGATAAATCTTCTATCAACAAGAATCATCAACAGTGTTATGCATCCCAGTTTGAAGGGTACAACATGAAACTCAGGCTGTTGAATCGTTTCAGGAGTACAACATCAAGACCTCATTCCTCTTGATCTGTCGGTCATGGCTCATAACATCCTGACGGAATTTCGCTTCTTTTAAATGCTGTACTGTTTATTGAGCCTTTAAATAGATTTCTTTTTACGGTATAAAAATTTCCCCTCCATTCATACTGGAACTAGGTGAGTGTTGATTTCCAGAAAAGACGACGGGGCCCAGTACCAAGTAGATCATGAGTCTCAATACCAGGATACGAAATGAGCACTCAATACCAATTTATATGATGGATACCCTGAACATATTCATGAGAGGCTCCAATTTAGAGGACCACTTCTAGTTCCATTTTTAAGATGATGATCCTCCAGCACCAGAATATATGACGGGCACCCAGTACCAGACGGGGCCCAATACCAATTTAGATGATGAAACCCCTGTATCAGTTCAGATAACGAGCGTGTCAGTATCAGTGGGTCCCTAGTACCAATTTAGAAAATGGGCCCTTACTGCCTTATTATAGATAGATATTACGGGCCTAAAAACCAATTCAGAAGATGAGACTCCAGTAGCAGTTAAGATTACTGGCCCAGTATTTGACTTGGCCTCCTGCACCAGTTTCCATGGCGGGACTCAATACCATTTAAGATCAAGGGCCCTTTATTAAATTAAAGATACGTATTCCAAGTATAACATACGACGTCTATGAATATTGTGTATTTTACTTTACACATTTGTTCATACCTATAACTTTTGAACTTAGAAAACGGATTTTCGGTCCCCCTTAACTCACCTAATAGTTGTCTTCAAGAGGTGTCTCTTGTCGTTTATAAAACCGACGAGGTATTGATGGACGAGCTATCTCGTCATTAGAAAAAACTGATCAGATCTTGATCTCGTCAGAATACAAAAATCGGCAATATCATGATGACGAGTTATCTCGTCATTGGCAAAATTGATCCTATCTTCATGGAGGATAAATCTCTAGGAAACCACTTCGAACCTCAACTGCAAGGTGCTTGCAAACTCACCATTACGAGGATCTTAAGTTAGTTTATGTGTGTTGGGTATCTAAATTTCAATACCATAACCTCCTACACCAATGATAAACTCATTATGACCTCTAACCTGCAATGTATTTTTTAATACAATCTCTGTTTTATTAGATCACACGCAACACAAACCCCAAACATAAAGCCAATTTCCCCTGCTACAGAAAGGATCTGTTATCCAGCCAAATGGTGTGCGCTTTCGGCTAAACTTCTCTTTTAATTAAATCTCTGAAAGAAGCTTGCTTTTTAATTGGATCATCTCGTGGAATTACAGCTCATATAACATTTCAGATCCTTTGTTCTTCTGCTCGCTAAATCTCATTAAATGTCTGGAAACTTGAGAATGCGTGTCCTCAGAGGAGCCATTTTGTTTTAGTTCTTTTCTTCTGTTCTGCAAGTAGTAAATTGATCATTATATGATAGATAAATTTCTTCTTTTTGGAACGATGATATTGGTGGTTTCCGCCATTTTTTCGTTTTCTCTTTTTTGTGAAAGGAACAAATTGGCCTTTCTCATCAAACCAGAGGCGTATGTCACTTGAAAAGTCCATTAAGAACGACGATGACGCTCTTTCGAATCTGAAACGCTTCGGTACATTTTTCGTTTTTCTTTCGTTTGATTTCTGGTTTAATGGAAAGCGCTGTAGATTACCAGTTGAAAGGAATTTCTTGGATTCTGTGTGGGGGTGGGAAATAAAATGGTGGTGAAATGTGAGTGTTTCTCAAGACAAGCACTTGAGACGAAAAGCAGAATTTTTTCTTCCGGGCGAGATTTAGACCTTTAAGAAATTGTGCGGCTTTTAGTTTAACCCTTTGAAGTGACATGCTGAAAAAGGTTTTACTCGGAAAAAAAATTGAGTTTAGACCTATCGTTTATTTGAACTCATTTCAACATGAAAAATATGTAATCACCAGAGCTTGGATATTGTTAACATAAATATTGCATAAAAATTACCACAAATTATTTTCTAAAATTGAATTCCTTTTTATTCTTTCTCTTTTCATCATTGATAACTTTGCTAATTTATTACGCTTCCATGAAAGAGAATAATTCTTGGCAGCGCAATTTCAATTGATTTTTCAAATGCGAATTTGAAGCTACTCAACGCATACGTTTCGAAACTCTCGATGAAGATAAGTTTATAATAAAGAATAACACTGCTTTTCAAATCGAATATTAGAATATTCAAAGAAATCAACTTTGAATTGAACGTTTTTTCTAGGTATGGTCCGTACTCAAATTTTCATAACATAGCATAATGCAGTTTGAAATCTGCAGAGTTTGCAAATTGCTTAACATAAACGTTTTGTTACAAAATTTCCTACTTTTGTAGCAATACTTTACCCCACAATATACTTAAAAATAAATTATCACATCAATTTCGTGAAAAAATCCGCGGATTTTTCGACCTTTCGCCAAGAAACCGAAACCAAACATCTGCCCTATAAACCAGTCCAGTCAAAGTACACACATTCTGCTCGAGTTTTTTTGAAGCTTTGAATATACTCATTATTAAATGCGGTTCGGATAACAGAAACACTCGGTTAATTGGAGCTCAGATAATCAAGTTTCTTTTGTACTTCTTTCTAAGTGTAAAACTTGCCAATTTTATCGCAATTTATAACACATCAAAAATATATACGCAGGTATAAGACTCAGGATCAAAATATATCCGCAACACTCGGTTAAAAGGAGCTCAGATAATCAAGCTTCTACGGTATTTCTTTCTAAGTGTAAAAATTACCGATTTATGATTGCTTTGGATACACACGAATCTCAGAAATACGATTATTTTGTCCTCCTTGTGTCTAAAATAGAAATCTATCATATCCTCTATCATCTCAACTCGTCTTTATACTTCTGATATGCCGTATTAGCCTGTATGCCTTTCGACTTACCATCGAATAATCTCAACCATTAGTTTCAAAAAACCAAATACAAATTTCTATAAAAATAATCCCAACAAAAAGGATTTTAGATTTCTTGGTTTTAGATGCGGAACATATCTCGACTATCTAGAAGGTTGTGGGATAATAAACGTTCGTGGCTTCCTGGGAGAAGGACGGATGCCCCAGGAGCTTTGAAGAAATTTTATGAACTCAAGTTTAATCTTGCAACTGTATACTAAACAACTCTACAACAGTAAACTCACAACTTCAAAATACGCCTTTCTAGTAGTGCCAGTTCTATGTGAGAGAAAATACACTTTGTTATGAGTTTGTGCCAGGTTTTGAGGGTTTTGTTTTGCACCAATTCTAGTCTTCAACTCTTTTTGAAGATTATAGGAATTTGAAAAAGTCTTTACAGTGTTCCTTCATTTCAAGTTATTTAAATATTTAATTGAAAAATTATTTATTAAAAGAAAATCAAACGTATAAGGTATCTATAGCATCCATCTGTTGTCAAATTTTCCGCAGATTTCAAATCCGTTGAAATTTACAATCTATCTCTCACGATCCCGATTTTACAAAAAAGAACTAAACAATAGCAGTCAATTTTTTTTATTTGTTTTGCTTTCCTTCGCTGGAATAACGAGCGCAAGAAATGGAATCCGTTGATTTCTCGACAGCAAAAGTCAAATTCGTATGGGAAAAAAATAAAAAAAGTTGCAATTTAAAATTAATTTATTTAAGGAATCTCAAATCTTTAGGTATCGATCTAATGTGAAATTTTCCGCAGATTTAAAATCCGTTCAAATTTTTACACTATCTTTCATGGTCTAGGAGATAGGAAAAAAGAACTACATAAAACCAGTTAAAACTTTACTTCTTTTTTTCGTCGGCTGAAATCGTTCCTCCACAAAATCAAACGGAAAGGGAAAAAATAAATTTAGAATCTGTCATCTCTTTATGATGTTGCCATTCTAAGGAAAACAATAATAATTAAATATGTCATTAAATTCATTTTAAAATGTTCTAGATTACATTTTAAAATTCGGGCTTCGCACAAAAATTGCAAAAAATGCGGACTACCTGTGTTCCAAATCTCATCGTTGTAAGTGCAATAGATTTGTAAGGACACTGCGTACACATAAACAGACAGAAAGACACTTCCTTTTATAATAGTAGAAATATACGGACTATAATTATTGTGCATATAACTCCATCAAAAAGTGATCGTAAATCTCTCACTCCTTTCAACAACGTTATATCTCAAAAAACGTGATTTTTCAGGAGAGTGATTTTAAAGTTCAAAATTAGATTGAAATATAGTAAAAATAACTATTACTTCTTCTCTCTAGCGTCGACCAACCGGTATAGTGGTTAAGGTGTTAGCCTCTAGATCGGAAGGTCCCGGTTCGAATCCGGGTTCGGGCATGGATGTTTGTAAGCGTATACCAGCTTAGGTGTTGCTTCGTCATCTGAATATGGTTCAAAATTACGATGTATTTGTTAGGGGCAATGATGGCCCTCCCACTGGGTGCTCCTTCACAAGTGGCCATCACTTTCGGCCTTGTAGTGGCCAATAACTTCGGTCAAAATGTGCCCGCCATTAGAAAAAAAAAATCTTCTCTCTAGCGGATAAATATTGAGCAGTGAGATATAAAATCGCCGATTTTTGAGATATGACGTTGTTGAAAGGAGTGAGCGAAATTAAAAAATTCTTCTAGTTTTCCAACGAATTTGATGTAAATTAAATTTGACACTGAAATTAAAAAATTGATTTTTCCATATGGTGATTTTGAATATCTCTTTATCCCTTTAATTTAAATAAACAAATGAAACAGCATAGTATCTAATGTCACGTTAAAGTTCGACTTCCCACAGATTAATTCTTGTACGTTTCACATCAAATTAATTTAATGCACGTGAGAGACAACGTTTGTAGTTTCCTGGTCGATGTTTTGTGCAACCGACCTATCTGTGAACTTTTCAGCATTTCCTCGAGAGTAAATTGATCTTATTTCCACTAGAACCTTTCAGAACCCCGGTGTCATATGAAACGCACTTAAAAATACTGGAATGCATCTCTAATCCATCGGGAATGAATAAAACTAGTTTACGAGCATCCAAATGCTATATTTCTAAATAATCAATACGGCTTTAGTGCATCGCGTACGACTTCTTAGGAGATTAATCCATTAAACTTGAGTATATGATGTGATACAGGAACAGACGGAACTCTAATAAATTATTTAAAATTTAATCTCTACGTAAAATTTTGGTAAGGAGTGTAAAAAAAGAGAACACCTTTTCTTTTGGGACTAGAATGGGAAGTGATTCCAAAATTGTGATATCCTATTATGCATATTTTTGTGCTTTGAACATTTTCGTTCTGGTTCAGATTGTTTAACCTTGTGTGGCTATTTAATACAAAACCTGTGCTTTACACGTTTCCTGTCTGTTTGTTCGTATACTGTAAATGCTGGAATTAACTTAGTGACTGAACTTCACTGCGTGTCAGTCAGTCTGGATTCCTGAGTCTATATTCGTGTTTGTATGCTTGTGCACGTATCATATTAAATAATTTCGATAAATTTTCATACACTGTTATAAGTTTTATAAAACTTAGAAAACTTAGAGGATAGAATATTAAAATCCATCTATCTGTATTTTACTGTTCCTTTTACGCTATAACTATTGAA
This sequence comes from Metellina segmentata, assembly GCA_947359465.1. Lineage (NCBI taxonomy): Eukaryota > Metazoa > Arthropoda > Arachnida > Araneae > Tetragnathidae > Metellina > Metellina segmentata. The sequence goes on along the minus strand of OX375877.1, from coordinate 40,691,622 downwards.
TACCCTACGCACCAATAAGGTGCTGAATTACAGTGGTGCCGGGCTCTATTAACTTGGAAAGGCGCTGATTGGGGACGTAGAGTCTTGAGTGACGAGTTCCGTTTCCCACTGTGTCCTGATGACAATCGCACACGCATCTGGAGACGTCCAGGGCAGAGTGGGGATACTGCCCTTGCTATAGCATGCCATACATGCCCACAACAAGGCGTCATGGTCTTACTCGCCATCTTCTTTGATAGCCGGACCCCTTTGGTAGTCATTTCTGGCACACTTACAGCACAGCGGTACGTAGACGACATTTTACGACCGGTTGTGTTGCCATATGTTTTGCTACACCCCTGACTTACTTTTCAACAAATAATTCATAGCCACACGTGATCCGCCACACACGGCACGTGTTGCTATGAGATGTCTTCAAGCTTTTCCAACACTTCCTTGGCCAACTAGGTCTCCTGATCTCTCTCTCACAGAGCATATTTGGGACGTTATGGGAAGACGATTGTAACCATCCCGGAATGTTGCCCATTTAGACCGACAATTGGAAACAATTTGGCAAGAAATTCCGCAGGACACAATCCGGGAACTTTTTCATTCTATGCCACCCCGAGTGACAGCTTGCATGAGGTGGACCTTGTTGACCTCCTCCCTTTGTACGGTAAAACTCTGAAATAAATCATTCAATTATTCTGAAATTTTAATCGTTTGTTTTTCTATGTATGTTCTGCACATCCACTTATTTTTATCTCAATCGGACAACTCCTTCTTGGTGCGTCGAGTTTTTTTTATAGACTATATATTGAATATACATCCTTTTCACTTGTTCAAAGGTCATTAAGTATCTTTTAATGTTTAGGCCTATTACCGAGTGCGCTTACATTTTCTTTTATGCGTTAGTTTTATGTCTTAAAAATGTCTCATTACCTTCTTCATCAGACTGCTGATGTGCTACAATAGGTAATTCGAGATAATCCGTGTTTACCATTATTTTTCAACTGCATTGCTTCAATCAATAATAAAAACCTGTCATTATAATGCTGGGATTAAAGTGGCTTCCTCTTCGTGCTAAGTTGAAACTAATGAAAACTGATTGAAAAGCACATCACGCATTACAAATTTAACATCTTGCATGTTAGCGTCCAGTGACATCCAGATATTGTTAATAATTTCTAGAATTTTTTCTTATTTATACCCGGTCGTTGCTAATCTTCAATGTACAAATACTGTCGATTTTTTTCTTCGAGACGTTGGTAAAGTATGGAAAAAGACTTTGACTTATGTTTTCTTTACTAAACTCATTACATAAAACTCATTACATTTGGTTTCAATATTTCAAAAGAAATTACAATATTCTCAGTCTCCACAGGTACGAGTTTTCCATTCAGGAAAGGAATCTCTGAATTGAATAAAAATACAGAAAATAAAACAATATAAAAACCTCCCTCCAATTTCAAAATAGAGTCGTAAAAAGTAGAAAACAAATTTTCTCTCTTACTATCCAAATATTTTCATACATACCTGGCTGAAAATAAAATCTGGACGCTTATTTTAATTAAATTTTATTGTTTGAAACTCATCATTGAAATTTAAATTAAACAATTACCAATATTTATATTTAGAACGTCTAAAAAGATTGTTAGGTTTGAAGTTATTTGAATTAACGTAGCACTAGGAACAACGGGCTATTGGCGACGGTCCGGGATCAATCCCATAGGGAAAGATCGCAGGACAACACCTCGTAATTGACGAGGTGAACACATGCACTGCAACGCAACTCTCCACACCACGCCAACATCAGAAAATTTGATGCGTACCATCTCCCACGTACATGTACTGCCTTTGGTTGGATCTAATTTCGAACTCGCAGCCCTCCGGCTTCTAATATGTGACTCTACCAACTGTGCCACCACGGCGCTGAAGGTTATTGGATTCAGATGATAGGGTAATTTGGTAATTTTTAATCAACGTAGCTCTACAGCAACACAACGGGCTATTGACCATGGTCTGGGATCAACCCCCCCCTAAGGAAAAGAGCCGAGGAAAACACATGTCATTTTGAAGCACGGCCAGACGACGAGGCAACACCAGAGCTGGCACCCCACTCTCCAAACTTCCACACCAACCTAACGTGATGAATTTCGCTCACGACAGATTTAAGGTTTACAAGCTGCCTCTGCACCATACGCTTACAAACATCCATGCACTGACACGTATTCGAACCAGGAACCTTTGATCTAGAGGCTAACACCTTATCCACCAAACCGGTTGGTCGGCGCCAATGATAGGATCATAACATTTTAAAGTTCATAGTATACCCATTGTTTGCTCGACAATTTGCATTAGTTAGATTATTTTGCAAGATATTTTTTAGAAGTTTCTTACACATTAATACTCAATTACTATACAATACCGTAATTTTTTAATGCTCATTCGAGTTGTAGGAAAATATCCTTATGCAACAGAAAAATGAAGTTTCTGATAAACAACCTTTTTATATGCAAAGTTAATTTTGGAAATTTTATTTACAGGATTCGCTTTGAAGCAATGTCTCTCAAATGGATCGTGGTACGTAAACGAATGGGACAGTGAATGGACCAACTACAGCAGCTGTAGCAGAATCCAGGTGAGTGCGAGGTACCAAATATAAAAATGGGAGGAAAATCCTAGCAAACTCTCAATTATAATTCTCGGTATATCATTGAAAGATCGGAAAAATAAAACTCCGATTGATAGGATAGAAACAATAAATCTTTTAGTTACAAACAGCTAAATAAACACTGATTGACAAGAAACAACAGCATAATAAATAAAAATACCTCTTAAGGAGTATTTATACGCTTGAAGATTCATTAAAGTTTTGACTTTAAAATTCCATTTATTACAAAAGTTCATTGGTTTATACTTGAAATACATTCAGTGTGGAACAATACACTTATGCTTTTCATTAGCTATCTAATTTAGATGTAATGAGTTACTTAGTATGTTTTTTCGAACAGTGATTATCTGAAATCTCAATTTGTTCAGAAAGACAATTCCCGTTGTTAAATGATTCCTAATATTTTTTTTTATTCTTCATATGTTGACCCTCAATTAAGTTGCGAGTGGGAATAGGTTTTTACAATTCTTATCAGAAAGACAATTACTGTTGTAAATGATTTCGAATATTTTTTATTCTTTATGGTTTGCCTCTCAATCAAGTTTCTAGTTGAAATATGTTTTTATACACAATTATTTTCACAGAAAGACAATTAATTCCTGTTGTAAATGATTCCTAATATATTTTTTATTCTTCATGTTTTGTCCCTCAATCAAGTTGCTGTGGGAATAGGTCTTTTACATTTCTTTTCAAAAAGACGATTCCTGTTGTAAAGGATTCCTAATATTCTTTATTATCTATGTTTAGACACTCAATCATGTTGTGACTGGGAATAGTTCTCTTATAATTATTTTCAGAAAGACAATTCCTGTTCTAAATGATTCCTAATATATTTGTATTCTTCATGTCTTGACCCACAATCAAGTTGCTTGTGGGAATAGGTTTTTACTATTATTTCCACTTCCAGTTCCACACACATACACACACACGGTCACACTCCAGCTTATAGATATTTGATGTCATGATAGATATAACGTGCGCTATCTATAACGTTCAGGACGGACTTCTAGGCTTTGGTTAGATCACGTTTTGAACTCACTACCCTCCGTTTGCCAACCAATGATCTACGACATTTTGTTCGGGACAGTGTATGGCATAAATGACGCGAAGACTGCAGTGGGCAGATCAACAACAAGTTCCATAACATCCACCCAACTATCTCACTGCTACCGTCATTAAAATCTCGACTGCTAGACGTCGTTCTAACACGTCTTCGCATTGGCCATTCACGAGTCACGCATAGATTTTTAATGGTTGTGGAAACCGCTCCATCTTCTCAGCGTTGCCTAGGACCCCTCTACATAAATCATATCTTAACTTCATGCACAAATCTTAGACATTTTTATCGACAATTTCTTAAAACATCATTGCCAATTTTATCAGACTTGTTGGGTCACCCTCCGCATGCATCACTTTTTGCTTTCATAGGTACGGAATTTTACCATTGTTATAATTCATCAATTTTTATTTACAAGTATATTTCATTAAAAATTTAATAACCGACTATATAAGATGGGAATATCCCATCTTATACATCCCTCCATATTTTTAAATTTTTATCCACCGTTCTTTGTTTTTCCCAATGAAAACCAATATACATTACATTTTTATCATGTACACCCGTCAAAAAGAACGACTCACCCAATTGCAATTGCACAATTTACATCGCACAACAAAACGGAAGGTAGCAATCAATAGGGATTAATGTTTTCTACAAATATCAATACTTAAAATTTGTCTAAGGGGTCTTCAAATTAAATTGGGTGCTTGCTCCGAAAATTTCAATACGAACCCCCATCTTTTGTCACAAATTTGGATTCTACGCACAATTTTAGGCGGTAAAAAAAAGTTTATCGATTTTATTGGATTTTTCACCGATTTTTAAGTGTTTGAAAATAGATCTAATGTTAAATTGGTGTTTCACGTTTTTTGTTATATTGGCTAAAAGCATTAATTTTCCTTGGAAATTGTTTTTCCATCCTCTGCTACCCAAAAACCCAAACACAATCAATAAACATTTTAACTATCAAACTAAATTTTACTATTTTTTATTAATTATGAAATTAATATTCATAAAAATTATGAATCGAAACCTGGGCAAATTTTGACACTATGCGATTTAAATGTTACTGAAACATCAATATTCCAAATTTCAGCTCATCACGTGCATAATCGTATATATCGGAGCTATCCCCAAATTTAATATGAAGATGACCCCTTAGACAAATTTTAAATATTGGTGCGTGTGGAAAACATTCACCTTTATCGATTGCTACCTTCCGGTTTGTTCTGTGATGTAAATTGTGCAATTGTAAACGGGTGAGTCGTTTTTTTTTTTTTTTTTTTTTTTTTTTTTTTTTTTAAATCTTTGACGGGTGTATTTTTTACATTATCAAAGCTACATATTTATACCATAAAATATATCACTGAAACATCATTTTGTTCATCGGTCTATTTTTAAATCTATTTTTACTGATCTTCATCCTGTTGCGATTTGCACAGCTTGTCCAATTTTGTACCTTGCGCTATCAAACCAAAATCAACCAACCGATTACCAACTGGGTTACGGAGACACAGGACATTGTATCAATTTTAATCGACACAATTCCTCGTTGTCATTTCAATACCAGATCCTTCTCTCACTCGCATTCGTTGCCAAATTTCGACAATTTATTTTGACCTTTAATCTTTTAATTTCTTTAGCACGTAATGGAAAGTTTTTGTGAAACTCAATTATATGAGAAATTATCCAGATCATTTTACCTAAATCGTGCTCGGTGTCTTTATTATACTCCAAGCACATTTCTAGGTCTAAATAGCTCCCGCTAACCAAAATAGGAACATCGAGTAAGAAGTCAAGTATATTTGTTACCGCAATTCATCTATTAGCTCATTTCTTTGATCTTCAATACATTAGCATCATTTCCAAAAGCGGAAATTATTTGGTCAGACTCCCGTGCTCACGTCTTGAGTTAACTCTCGCATGCCTTGCGAGTATAATATTCCAATTCCAAAGTTATTCGCTGTCTGTTTTTTATACTACCAGACGCAGAAATGACGAGACGAAAAAAAATGTATAATTCCTAAAGAGATTACAATCTGTGTTGCGAGAACTATCCGAAAATGAATATGATGGTTGTGATTTATCCTGCTTTCATTTGGAAACCGGAAAACATGAAAATATTTCCGAATAATGAAACATGTTGAGAATATCCAGGATTATTTAGTTTCATATAATTTGTGATTACACTGAAGCAAAAATATGTACCAAGGGGATGATGGAATTGCTATCGGAAATATTTTAGGTGAAATTTATTATCCAACTAATTCTGTTAAGTAAAATGGTCATGAGTAGGAAACAAATATATCGGAATCATTTTTGGAAATTTATCTCACAGGGAACTTGACAAACCAGACGTATAACAGTATAATTAATATTGTTATACTTCTATGGTCTGTTGGTAACAAGATAGTTATTAATGCCAACAGACAAACTTGTAAAGTCAAATGAATGTAGCGCGGAAACTACTGAAAATATCACTTCATGTTGACTCAATTGTAGCTAAGGCATGCGCAATGAGCACAATTTGGAACTGATAAATTTACATTCAAATTTGTAAAAATATTCTACTATCTAGAAAATAACTCATTTTCTTTAGTGTTTGTAAAATTAATTTTTTATTCTATGATATTCACAATCGATTTTACTGTACCTTTCTGTTTCATAAATATTTATATTTTTGTTAAAACACTGTAAAATGAACCTAAAATTAGCTAATGCTAAAAATAGAGAAAATGTCACACATTTAGAATATTGTAACTGTTTTACACAATTTATCTACTGGTGTCTAGCGAAATCGGCAGACCTTCTGGAATATAGGAGAACCGAACTTTGTAGTGTTTTTAATTAATTAATCTGATGGGATGAAGGAACATGTCATGAGGATTATCTGCCAACCCTGAATATCTCTTAAATTCAGTTCTGATATCCTTCAGTATGAAAGTACAAATAAAAAGAGTATACGAATTGAACTTTTCACCGGAAAATTACTTTACCTATATGACGAACAGTAAACTGATTCTTGAGTCATGCAACTTTTTATAAACATCGAGCACTATACTAAAACGCATCTGAAATCGCATAAAAAGTATTATTATCTGATAAATACTTGTTCAATATAACCATTTGTAGGATTAATTGTTCAGTTTTTTGCTGTAATCATTTCACTGTCCTAATTCGAATTTTCTTAACATTAATGTTCTTTCAATGATGGTAAAATTCAACTTAAAATTTTGTTTTACTCAAACTTACATACCGCTTTAAATTAAATACTTTGGGTGGTATCACGGTTGACGAAAAGGAATTAATATTATTTAAAAGTAGTTAGTATTTAAAAAAGAAAGCAGATAAACAAACAAAATAAAAAGTGGTAGGAAAAATAAGTTGTTCTAATGATATAAATTCGTGATTCTTTTTTATCTCTTGATCCCGCACAGTAGACACAAAAATTAGACAAAATTCAAAAACACAAAATCAGTTCCGAGTGAAAAAACAGAAAATATCACTGCATGTGGCAAATGAACACGTGCTTCCAATTCGTTGCAAAATATCGCCTGTCTCAAATATTAGGAAATAGCTTAGATTTCGCCAAGAAAATTAAAAAGACTCAAACTACATAAGTATCAGAATTTAAATTCAAAAATACAAACTACAGACAACTAATCAAACTACAGAAATATCAGAATTTAAATTCCTAGAAAAGAGCTTTTGGAAGAATAATTGATATTTCAGCAGTACTGGAAAAATAGTTCATGTAATTTCAGGCTTAATTTATCTTCCATCTACTCCAAAACTCTCATATTATGGTTGTTTTAAGTATAGCTACTTGTAAGCAAAGAAATTTTAAGTAATGTATTCATAAATTAAAATATAATGTAAGTCTTTTTTTGTGGGTTAAAGTCTTGAACATTGCATTAACATATATTGAATAAGTTTTATTTGATTCTTGTTCAAGCACACATTCACAAAACCGAACATAGAACGGGAAAGAGGACGGACTTGCACAACCAAGTTCAGTCACTAAATGAATCTAAGTACTCACAGTATGCAAAGTTTCATGAAAGTATATTTAACCTCTTTTACGTATTACATGCACACACACACACTGATAGACACCAAACGCACAAGAAACAGATTTTGCGTAAGATGGGCCCAAAATAGAAAACTTGAAATGAGTCGAAAATATTCTATGTTCAAACAGACACTCCATTTTTATTCATATGGATTATGTGTATATAATAAATATAATAATACAAACAAATAAATATAATCTAAAAAATCAACATCGTATGCTCCTTGGATCTTAATAAGGATATATAGACAGTGATAGAATTTGGTCCATTAATTTAATAAAACAGATTTACCACTAGCGTACACTCCAGTATGCTGCCATTACATCTTATTGCTACTATTTTTTATGTTTTAATTAATACAGACAGGAGAGAACTCTCTTCCTCGAAAGCGAATGTAGATTTTCTTATACGATAGTATTGAATAATAACAAACCAGGGTACTCAATAAATGTGTGGTTACGTTTAGTTTTAAAAGAATAGAGTTGGCAAAGCAACGTGCAATCTAAGCTCCATGCAAGAACTGATATATATTCCTACCTGTTGATGTTTTGGTTAGTGTTCCTAATGATTATGTTTCTTGTTTCGTGCCATCAGATATCTAAAAGCTAAGTATCGTTTTATCACTAATGAGTCTAACTGTCGCAAATGGTCTCTTTCCAGGGCATGAGAAGACTTCAGTATTTCCACATTGTCACGTACGCTCTATCCATCCTGTTTCTGATTCCATCCCTTGTGATATTCGTCATCTACAAGTAAGTGTCAGAAATTAGTGTGACCTGGATAATCTTGTCTTTGTTTTCTTTTCTGATGCTCCCTCAGGGGAACATCTCTTTGAGGTGTGTACGAGCTGCAAGGATCCGAAGAAGTTTAGCAATAATTTTTCTCCCATGGGGCTTACTGCTATTAGTAAACACGAGAGTCATACTACAGGGATAACCAAGCGATATATTTCCTACTTTCATCTCTCTACTCTGTTTCTCAATCCCTCTTTTTGTTCCATTGACGACATTATAACTTGACACTGTCTTTTCTTTGGTACAGTTTCGCCAAATTGGCCCTTGTGCCATAAAACTCATAAACAACCAACTTGTAATAAAATTACACACTAGTCCAAAATTAGCTCAACGAGATTGCGGGTTTGGAATCCATTTAAGTCCATCCCAGTTTTGTCTTTTGTATCCATTTATTGAAAATGACAGGACAATAACAAGAAACAAAGGAAATCGGAAAATATATTACAGTGTGGTCTTCCTTTGACCACGTACCAAATCAATCTGATCAAATTCCCCATCGGGTAGGGAAGATGAGCGTTTATAATTCCCTTTCATAGGGATTATCAAAAATCTGTGGCTAAGTTGCCACACTACTCACCAACCAACCTATTAAAATTGCACTAAAAGTTAAATTTAAAAGCTCATACACGTCTAACATAGGAGAAATTAATCTCTACAGCGTGGGTCAGAATCGACTGCGGAGACACACCAGCGATTTCTTCTCGGATGTTACCCCGAAAAGAGTTGTCCAGGTTTTTTTTTATCAGACGTGGCAATCCGAGAGTTTTACAGTCTATTTTCGGCCATTTAAAATTTTATAACTAAACAAGTTGTTGTTACATGAGTGTTTACCAGTATCGAGACAAAATGAAACACTAGGGGGATATACGAATCATACGGTCTTACTGGTGGTTAGTTTCGATGAGGTATATCGTTATTAACAAGGCCCACCAGCTCTTGATTTATGAGATATCTCGTCATTAGTAGAATGCTAACCAGATGCTGATGGACGAGATATCTCGTCATTAGAAGAATGTGGCCAGATGTTGATGGAGGAAATATCTCGTCATTAGGTCAAACTTACCAGATCTTAATGGAGGATATATATCGTCATTAGAATAAAACTAACTTAATCTCATCATCATCAAAAAGTCAATAGTATATTGATGACAAAGTATTTCGTCATAATGAAAATTTTACAGATCTTGATGGATGCAAAAAATTGTCGGTTGGGAAGTTGTAAACTACAAGCTGTAGTTACATTGATAGCAGACATGTTCCACAGATGTATCGCCATCCTTCATTGTTGTCCATAGCGTTGTGATAACTTTGTAGAGGTCGCTGCATCAGTCTTCGCCATCCTGCATAGAAAGTGCTCTTTCTGACTCAGTCATAGATTCACTAGGTCCTGCACGTTAATGTGAACAACCTTCTGTGCATTCCCTCAGTACTTATAATTGTACTTGATTTTCACCCAACGTTTGCAGCAATGACCGGTTGTGTTGCTCCAGTGCGACTTGTAACATCTTCCGTTTTATAGAGCTACGGTGGCCCAGTTGCTAGAATCTCAGATTTTCAACCATCTAGGGTCTTGACCTCGTCATCCGACAGTGGTTTGAAAGTACGAGATGCTATCCTCGGATCTTTCCCAAAGGTATCTATCTCTGAACGTCGCCAATAGCGTTGTGTTGCTGCAGTGCATTGTTAATTCAAATATTATTACAAACTAGCCACTGCGTGGCTAGCCCGTGGTGTTGGTTTTCGGAGCAAACCAACACCACGGGCAACGCCGTGATGTCAGGTATTAAGTTGGTGTAAAATATTCTGCAGATTTCAAATCCATTGAAGATATATTCAATTAATTTTTTTTCTATCTTTAACGGTCTAGGAGATAGAAAAATAATGTAACTTCATTAAAAGATTTATCGTCTGACTGGGAAATCAATCGCGCAAAATCAAAGCGGAAACGAAAAAAAATTATTTTATCCGCGTCCTGCGGATGAACAAAACTTGGCATGATTCCAAACCCTGACTGCAAGGTCGCATGAGTAGAAAAAGTTCCCCGCGTTTGAAAAACCGACGGAGAATAAAACTATGAATTCATTTTAAAATCTTCAAGATTGAATTTTAAAATTCGTCGCGACCCAAAAATTGCAAATAATTTGGACTACCTGCGTGCCAAATCTCATTGCTGTAAGTGCCATAGAATCGTCAGTATTTTGCGCCCTTAAACCGACCAACAAACAAACACATTGTTTTATAATAGTAGAGATTCCTTCAGCTGTGCATAAGTTGTTACGTTCAACGCTAAGAGGCATGTTTACGTACTAACCAATGCCAGTTGAATTCACTGACTGTGTTTGGAATTTGCTTTTGAAGGCCATCCGTTATTTCTTCCCTGGTTACATCTCAGTCTGTATAACGCATACGCCATATTTGTACACTCGTCTTATATTTTTTAATCACTTACATTTGCCAATTTATACTACCTGTCGACCAAATTTCGGTCGCCATCCAACAACTCTTTCTGGGTGTTGCGTTTTCAATAAACAGCTGTGTAATTCATGAAATATTTTGAATATTCACCACCCCTCATTAGTATATGTTTAGTCACTACAGGCTTAGAACTTTTCCAAAAATATATGTCCCTAAATATTAAATTCATCAATTATTGAACTTGCGTTTCAAGTTTGAGAAAATTGAAATACGTTTATGTATGACACTGCGTAACGCAGAGTGTCTCCGTAAAATAAAATTAATACCATACGCCATGCACAAAATCTTTTTTCTACTCACTTTAAAAGTTACGTAGAATATATCATTTTTAATCACTATAAAAATACATAAAATCATTCAATTTTTATTTATTTTAATAATGCATGAATCCTTTCCGCTTTCATTCATTTTAAAAATGCATAAGATATTTCCCTTTTAATCACTAAAAATGCATAAACTCTTTATGCATTATTATCTTCATTTTCCTAAACTATTTCTCTTTCGATTCAATTAAAAAATGCGTAAAATATATATCTCTTTTTATTGACTATAAAAATGCATAAAATAAATCTATTTTCATTCCACTTTGAAAATGCTTAAAATCGTTCTCTTTTTCCCTTCTTTTCTCCATTTCCATTTCTAGCCACTCATTTGAATTTTGCTGTATGATCCCGAATTATGACCCCATTGTCAAAAAATGCCCAACTGCTTTGATAAATACATAGCGAACATATTTTTTTCCAAGATCTCTTCCAATGACACCCTAAACTCCGTAGATATGCAGTGAAAAAATAGGTTATTTTCTGCCATTACAACTATTATCTGTGATGCTAAAAGACAAATTTCTTTTACACGCTTACAAAACCAATTAAAAAAAATCAAATATTACATTACAAAGTTTTCAAGTGTTACTTGATGAGCCATCTATATATATATATATATATATATATATATATATATATATATATATATATATATATATATATATATATATATATACCTTTCTTTCGTGGCACACAAAAACGTTATGTGTTATCGCTTTTTGACATCACTGTACGATTATTTATTTTCCACTAAGCCTCGCACCTCCATTGAATTTATAGCCTTATCGGACATTTTCAGGGCCAATAATGATAGTTCAACAAGACACTTGCACTTACAACTTTCAACAACAATTTAAATGAAAAAGTGTGAGTGGCTCGAGTGCTGTTGAAATGTACACACAAACAACATGGTGGGTATTCGATTTCCAAAGTAGCGCTCACATTTAGAGTAAACATTTGCTCAAAGTTTTCATTGTAATTCCAAATTGTTCTAGTTCTGATTGTAGAGATTCTTTATAACTTTTCTGTAATACTATACATTTATATATGAAAAATATTTTTTTTTAATATCTTATTTTGTAAACAATCCCTTCTACTGGGATACATGTCTTCATTGATGCGAGCGAAGCCAGTAAGGTTCGCGCAGCGAACCAATGAGGATTGAAAAGCATTCCTCCGCAGGTTGGCAAGCAGGGGGTGGGACCACTTGTATTTATTAAAAGTCTTATCCAGAAAGTCTTTCGGTATTGATACCGGACCGTCACCAATATAAAGTGTATTCCCTTCGGTATTAATCCCTGGCCGTCACCTATATCAAGTGTATTCTCTTCGGTATTGATCCTTGGCCATCACCAATATCAAGTGTAATCTCTTCGGTATTGATCCCTGGCCGTCAACTATATTAAGTGTAATCTCTTCGGTATTGATCCCTGGCCGTCAACTATATTAAGTGTAATCTCTTCGGTATTGATCCCTGGCCGTCAACTATATTAAGTGTAATCTCTTCGGTATTGATCCCTGGCCGTCACCAATATCAAGTGTAATCTCTTCGGTATTGATCCCTGGCCGTCAACTATATTAAGTGTAATCTCTTCGGTATTGATCCCTGGCCGTCAACTATATTAAGTGTAATCTCTTCGGTATTGATCCCTGGCCGTCAACTATATTAAGTGTAATCTCTTCGGTATTGATCCCTGGCCGTCACCCATAGACCACGTTGTGTTACGTTTTACGTACGTAAAACAGCAAAAATAACGTCACGAGTGCGACGTTAATTCAACTACCTACCTAACAAGAAGTATAAATTCCACCGTTGCTTGGGGCCATGGTTGGCCATTGGTAGTCGCAGATTTGCAAGCGGTGGGTTGCAAGGTCGAAACTCGATCCAAGCCAACTACCGTGTACGTGGGGGCTGATGCAAGCTAAATCTTTCGTGACATCCTATTTCCTCAAATTGGTGTTGCACCTCAAGTGTTGACCTCATCATTTGACCGTGGTCCAAAATGACTAAGTGTTGTCCTAGGATCTTTCCCTTAGAGGATTGATCCCAGACCGTCGTTAGTAGCCCGTTGTGTTGCTCTAGTACGGCGTTAATTAAAAATTACCAATTATTACAGTTTAACTCAAACTGAGACGAAAGCAAAATAGTAGGCTCTATCAATCTTTATTTTTAATGCAAACTTGACTTTGATTTTCAAATTTTTCTTCTGCTCAGCTTCCATCTCGTAGGGTTTTCCAAGAATGAACAAATAAAGAATTATATTAGTAAATAAAATAAAAAAACATTTGCCACTATTTTACTCGGAAGAATAGGATCCTTAACAACAGCATTAGTTGGTGTTCCAACTAGGATGTCCATTAAGATATGTAAATCCCATTGTGAGCGCTCTTTGAACGCCTCTACAAAAAGTTTCAGCGAATGAATTATTCCGAGGACTTAGAAAAAAGTACTTAAGACACTTATCGCATGCATAATTATTAGTTTCGAAACAAAAATAAAAGTGCATGCTAAAACTTAGTTATTTATTTCTCGAATTGTATTTAATTCCCCATATATTTGCATCTCTTAAGCTGCCATTTTTTAAGCTTCCGAGTACATCTTAAGGTGAAAAATATTGGATTCAAAATTTGAGACCAAATTACCAGTTTATAAGAGCATGCCTCATTAATATTACCCATGACTATTTTATTATACTCTCTTCGCTTAGGTGTATTGTTATTGCTTTCCTTTTTTTTTGTGTATGTAGTACCCTTTCTTTTCCCTTCAGAGGATGTATTTATAGATATTTAATCGTCGCTTTTACAGAGTACCTGTATAGTGTAATATATTTTGCAAGTTAAATTAAGAGCGTTTCTGTGAGTATATAATATTACCATACCCATCCATAGCTTTGCTTTCAACTTTCTTTATTGCCTATATCTATTTCTAGCAATGACGTTTTACTCTCATTTTATGTATTATTTAAATCCATTTATGTACATAAGTATCAAAATGCATTCCTCCAAATTAAATAAAATTGATTAAAATGTTAAAACAGCATTTCGTGTAGTTTCCATTATTATTTAATTTTATGTTATTTCTTATTTTCCAATAAGTTATCGTAGTCAGTTTATCACAATTTTAAATTATAAACGACCAGCTACATCCCATTCATTTATTCAAAAGGACATGTTTCAAAATGGTAAAGGGATGTCTAAACCGAATTACGTACTCTCTCACAATTTCTTTTCTGGGCTGATATCTATTTTCCAGATATGCTCCCGCGGACCAACAGGCAGAAGTCCAACCTTTCCGGAGGCAATGGCACCCCTCTTCTATGAATAGTGCAATAAAAAGTGCAATCGACCATGTTATTGCGTCCGGGGTAGCCGACGCGCCAAGAGCTGATGTTCGGGCACTTGGCGAGATGTATGCGACGAAGACACTCAATATCTTACAACTCATCGCAACTAACTCCAGATCATGATTTTGACTGCCAGGCCATTATCGGTTCCCTCTTTCAACTTGGAGCACCCCCAATCGAAATCCTCCATAGCCATCGAGCTCCAGAACTTGCAGATCTGTCACCAAGGTTTTTGGAGGACTCTAAACTTTTGCACTAGTACTGTATGCATAGACACGACAACAACAACAGCAACATCATTGCCTTCTATTACCAGACTACTTAAGTATTTCATTTAGTGAGGTAAACTTTATCGTGTTGTTTTAGCATCTCCACTGCTCATAGCATGTATACGAGGCTGCTAAGTTGGTGAACGAATCCCGTAGTGGTTGACTATGTTGTTTGTATCAATTTGTTGTCATTTACGAATACACTATCTGGCCATTCGTCACCGGTCACCACAAACTATTAAGTTATCATTGGCCAGTGATTAATAGTCAAAAAGTGCCCGCCATTGGACAAAAAAAATACTATTAAGTTAAGCGGACCCAGAACGACTTTAGTGTCGTGTAGGGCCACCTTTCGCCGCACTTACATCAGCCGCTCTTTCAGGAAGACTTTCCACCAATTTACGATACGTTTCTGCAGTAATCGTGCTCCATTCATCCTTTAAATTGGCAAACAGCTCAGTAATGTTTTTTGGTCGGGTTGGCCTGTCTCTCAACCGGCGCTTAACTCATCCCAGAGGTGTTCCCGGGGGTTAAGGTCTGGACTTTGGGTTGGGCAATGAATTTTTTCCACACCTATTTGCTCAAACAACGAGTTAATAACACCCGCTCAATGACATGGAGCATTGTCCTGCTGAAACATATATGGGCCAATATCAAAATGTTGCTACAGTGTCAGCAGTTCAGAATTCAACTGTCCAGAATTGTTTTGTAAGCCTCGGCATTAATCTGCGTTATCGACATTGTGGCAGCACTTTGATATTGACCCCTATATGTTTCAACAGGACAATGCTGAGGGGCTTGCTTCAATGTGCTATATTTAAGGGCCACTGAACATGTGATGACGATAGATTCACCACAATTGACAGCAGGCAAAATCTCTTGTTTTAATGCCACATGGCAGGACACAGCGTTATTAACCAAAAAACTGGCTTAATTTCTCAATTTTTTTCTTAACTAATTAAACTAATTCTAATTTTTTCAGACTCATTTGATTTTACGCCAATGAACGATCATATTTTTTTTTATCTCGCGATTGACGGTCAAAAATGTTATGTTTTCGTGAACAGAAAACTAATTTGCAAAAGAAACAATTTTTAATTTAACATAAGAAATGCGGATCAAACACGAACATTGGAGATGACGTACAAGTGCGAGCATACAGAATTTATAAGGCACCGACTGCTGAACTCTGTTCTGATAGGACTCTGACGCATTTGAAGAATACAGTTCCAGGAATCGAACTGCACAATACATTCCACACATTCTATAGCGGAGCCCCCTAGTAAATTAAAAAAACAAACGAAGCAAATTCTGAATACTTGTTTGATTTAAATTAAGTTTCTGTTCGAATTTAATTAAGATACCACCAACTGCTATGATTGTAGGTTTCTATAACAATAAACATTTAGTGTGCGCATGTGTGCGGGCGATAGAAATCTACATTGTTTGACCAATCCACACCAAATTTTCTACACTTATATTTTAGATTACTGCGGAAAGTATAGGCTAGTACTTTTGTGCCTTCAAACCAATCTATAGCACTTGCAACCATGAAAATTGGCACACATGTAGTCCAAAAAGTGCCCCTCGAAGCCCCAATTTTAAAATCTAAAGTTTGTTTTCCTGCAACATATAAATATTGACAAGGAAACACATTCAACATTGAACTTAACATAGGGAAATGTATTAAGTCATATTTGAGCATTATTAAATTTCATAAATCCTTATCGTCTTTATCAATATTTTTTTAATGTATTTTTTCGAATTGCTCTATTTGAGTCAGGTAGTTAAAATTCGACACTTGGCACACCTTTTGTTTTTTAGAATTCTGCATTTTTTAATCGGAATTTCGTTTTTGTTGGTACATGTCTTAGTCTTTTGCGTATTGCAGTATATGATTCAGGAATTAATTGTATATATTTGCATCTGAAGTAAATCTCTCTATATTAAAAAAAAGTTACCGCCGCCGCAGGATTGAAAACTGTGTTGTTTAGCTCGATTCTTAGACGGTTTCCCGAGAAAGTACTGATCGGGAAAAAACAAAATTTACATGATTTGTTCTTCATCGTATTCCCTGGACAATTATTAAGATTTTTTTCCGATGCGGCTATTAGTTTAGGGTTTATTAAGTGTCAAAATTGAAGAAGCGAAATTTCTTCCGCGAGTGAGCAAAACACATACAAATTTTCAGTCTTCAGCCGTAAGTTTTTTTTTAAGTGTACCTCTCAACGTAAATTTTTTCAGCTCATCCATTTTTTTGTAAATTTCAATTTGGTTCTTGATAATATTTTTTTGAAATTCGGGAAAAATCAGGACATTTTTGTTCCTTTTTTTTAAAACTGGCGTATCTATATTTTATTACTATTAGTTTTTAATTTTTAAAATATCGCAGTATACCTCAGAATGTACTCTTTCTTACGGTACTATTATTTTTGAAATCGGTTAATAATTAAATTGGATGCGATCAAAAGTTGGTCATACAAAAGTTGGCGAGCGTAAGCGAGCAGGGGGCGAAGCCCCCTAGTTGTAAAAAAAGTTAAAAACGAAGTTAAAAAATATTTTCTGAACAACTTAAATTATTGCATTTTTGTAATCACTTTTCTATCAACATTTAACAATTGCAACCCAAGAAACAACATGTTATTCAGCTAGTAGATAATATAAACATGAAATGTATTTTTAACTCGGGGTAGCACAATATTTCTGAATATTCACCCCGGCAAGAAAAGTGACACAACTCAAATTTGCAGAATTTGAGAAACATCAACTTAAAGGATACTATAGAACTTGTATTGAAATAATATAAGCTTCTTTTAAATTTTAGGTAAGTATTTATGGTGGTAACTTCTATTATATTCTATAGAATCGTAATATAACACGTTGGGGCACCTCATACATATTTTTTAATGGCATAACATCAAAATTCTTATTTTTTTTACTTGTGTCACTTTTCTTGCCGGGGTGCGATTTTTAAGTGTGTAAAGCCCTCAAGTGGATAAATAAAGCTATTCGAGGTTTTCTAAGTAGAATTGCAGATTTCCAAATGAATTTATACATGGCCGCCTCTCAGCAATACTTTATTAATGAATAAAGAGTCATAATATTTATTTTCCTAATAGTGTAAAGTACAATTGTTCGAACAAAGGGACGTATTAGGGATAGATTAATTCCCTCCTGGTGGGTATATCAACGAAATATCTCGTCATTAGCAAGACTGACTTGATCTGAATGGACAAGATATCTCATCATTAGATGAAACCAGGTCATCTTAATCTAGGACATCATCAAAAAATGAGCAAAATCGTGATGACGAGATATCTTGTCCTTTGCAAAATTGGTCAGATCGTGATGTACGAGATGTCTCGTTTCAAACCCCCTAAAGTGTTAAAACCATTCAATATTAGTCACAAAACTCGAGATTCGTTGCGTGCAATGGCGTAATATTCATACTAAGCCTAACTATGCGAAACAACATTAAATAAATGAACTTCGAAACTTAAACAAGGAAGTCTTTACTGACTCCCACGAGAGAAATACAGTGAAGTCCTTCCATCTGAATTAAACAGAAATAACTAATTTATAAAGTTAAAAACATTTTATTTTGTGATCGAAATAAATTATTTACACACACATTATATGGACAAAAGTATTTGGACACTGCAGAAATTCGGAAGAGGATCCATCTTAGTGTAGGGTTGTTTTTCCCGGTTAGGACTCTGGCCATTGCTTTATGTACCTGGTACCATGAACGCTGACGTGTACTTCGACACTCTGGATAACTCGACCTTGCCTACACTATGGCAATACTACGTCGATGATAGTTGTTCCATGCAACAGGATCGAACTCCGTGTCATACTGCAAAAAGTATGCTGGTCTGGTGTACTGAAAATAAGGTGAATTTGCTCTACTGGCCTGCTCAGAGCCCCGATCTCAATCCGATCGAGCACGTGTATGACAAATTAGAGCGACGAATACGACACCGCCACGCACGCACATCTTCATAACAATCTCTTCTCACAGCCCTATAAGAGGTATGGTGAGATATTCTTTCCCAGACTTAGAGAACTTGTGAAAAGTATGTCTTGACATGTTGCAGTTGTAATACAAGCAAAAGAAGGGCATACCCTTACTAAATAGAATAATAAACCACGTTTTTGAAAAGCATGCAGTGTGCAAATACTTTAGTTTATATAGTGTATGTACATGTCTTAAACAACGTATTGTTAAGTTGAAACTCAGCGAACAAACCGATGCTGCCCATTTCGCCCTTCTACCCAAGCTTTTCTTTTCCTCCTTTTGATCTTAATGAGAGAAACCGTCCCGCACCATATTAACTAATCCGCATTGACCGGGTAACGTCATCTTGTTGAATCGTCATCTGAACTTTTCAAATGCACACTCGAATCTGACAGGAATTGAACCTGCACCTCCTACAACTCGCATCTTGCTAGGTGAGTAGAGGAAGAATAAAAATGTGGGCTAAGTCTGTTGCATCTTATCATCCTACTGGTCAAAGAATTTTAAATTAAATGTCTTTGGAATGTACATATCCATTTAGCTTGAATCTCAACGCAGACTTGAATTGTGTCAAAAACACAGTTTCAAGTCTGCGTTTCGTTGAATCCAACGCAATTAAATCAGTTGGAGATGCGAGAATATTTAAATGGAACTAGACTTGCAACTTCCCATCGATTTTTCTCGGTCTGATTGACGGGGTTTGTGAATGATACTGCGTTCTTCAATTATTGAATTAGAAAGCGCCTGAAGCACTTTCCTGAAAAAGTTCTGGAACGTACCTACCTTCTTGTCTTCTTTTTAGGTATTGTTACCGAAGACAGTTCCAAAGGCTTGAATAAAGGATTTAATTTCTGCCGAAAACCGCGGGAGCCTCTGCCATCCCCTCTCTTAATTCCATTATTCTATAGAACATGAGATGCGAAATAAGTTAGACTAAGGTTTAAATTACAATTAAGGAACTGTCAAGGTATTCTTAAATGTGGTGTCTTTCAGACTAAATACATCAGACTGTAGTTATGTCTGGTATTCTATATGTCATTACATAAAGTAATTAATACTCTTATCTGAGACAGAAAGAGACCATAACCAGTGTCTGTGTTCTGCCTACCAATATGAATTTGGCTCTTGAGTAACAAGTGTTATTTTATCTTGCATTTGGCGCATATAGTCCCTAATTTGAACTTTATGTGTGACTAGCCACTGCGTGGCTAGCACGGCGTTGCCCGTGCTGTACTTTTGTGGGGATAGGTGTGTCTATTGGGAACGTTTGTAAACCACCGGTGTTTGCTACACATTCCAATTTGGTTTGCTCCGCAAACCAACACCACGGACAACGGCGTGATGGCCTCGTTATTGTGAAATTGGAATTGCAAAGAGAGTGAATGGGTGTGACGTGACATGTGTGATTATGTCGATTTACATAAGGGATAAACCAAAGAGAAAACCATTATAAGCCTTGCGACACAAAACCTTACCTATCTCGAGTAGCAAAAAATGACCGTTGAGAATTTGGTAATTTTAATTAAAGTTGTACAGCCGACCAACCGGTATAGTGGTTAAGGTGTTAGCCTCTAGATCGGAAGGTCCCCGGTTCGAATCCGGGTTCGGGCATGGATGTTTGTAAGCGTATACCAGCTTAGGTGTTGCTTCGTCATCTGAATATGGTTCAAAATTACGATGTAATTGTTAGGGGCGATGATGGCCCTCCCACTGGGTGCTCCTTTACAAGTGGCCATCACTTCTGGCCTTGTAGTGGCCAATGACTTCGGTCAAAATAAGCCCGCCATTAGAAAAAAAAATTTAAGTCGTACTAGAACAACACAACGGGCACTTGACGACGGTACGGGATGAACACCCTAAAGTAAAGATCCGAGGACAACACCACGTAATCTTAAACCACGGTCAGATGACGAGGCAACACCTGAGCTGGCACCCCACTCCAAACTTCCACACCAACCCAACGGGAGGACTTTCGGCCACGGCAGATGTAAGCTGCACCAGCTCCTTCTACACCATACGCTTACAAACATCCATGCACTGATCTGGATTCGAACCGAGTCTAACATCTTAACCACAAGACCGGTTGGTCGGCGACCGTTGAGAAAGCAGCCCACGTAGGCTATTAATTTTTCAAGAGTTCAGAAAAATAAAAACACAAGGTGATCTCCGTTTTCGATAAATTTATTGATTGTGGGAAAATCTCAGAACCCTGTAGTACAATTGCTTACATTTCCTTTTGTCAATGGTCCTGAAGGTATATCTTTTGGTGTAAACGGGTTTCACGAACCAAAAAGGACGACTATATATCTTTTATTTGAGATTTACTGTGTTTAGTTAAATGTCAGGAATTCACACAGGTGTCGCCTCCCGTGATACCCAAGTGATCTTTTGTTGTGCTCATCCCATTGTTCTATTCCCCAATCCCTTTTTTCTCCCCTTTCACGAAATTTCTTGCTAAAAGTTGTATATCTTGTTTTTGGCGTAGCTTGCAAACTACATCCCAAACAACCCCTAAACTACCAACCAAACCCGTTTTCCAATGTAGATAGGATAAAGACATCTCTCTTTCAATTAGGTAAAAACAAAATATTTTCTGACAATTTTCCAACACTATATTTTAATGTCTATTCGGGCTTCTTCTATCTAGCATTTAATGTCAGCAAATGAAGTACACTGTCGTACAAAAACTCAAGGAACACCAAAATATTCGAAGGTTACAACCTAAAAATTAAACGAAACAGGCATGTGGCGACCGAAGATATTCATTAGAAAGCTAGACATATGTACATAAGTGTTGTAATCGTGGCGTCAAAGGCTCTAAGTAAACTGGGTTGTGCTCAATTCAGTATACAAACGTGATGCACAGCCGGCATAAGCGTTCGAGGTAGTACAAAGGCCTACTAAGGACCGCCTCATCTCTTTATTTTAATTTTTGATGGTTCACCTTGTCGATCATATCAAGTGCCGTGTTACCAATGCACATGAGATATACGTAGACTGAACATTGCTATTGAGAGGCGTTTCAAAAAGAGTATCCAACATATCGACTACTAGTCACTTGACTGCTCTTTGAAAAATTGATGGCTGGTAGCGTAGCCATCTTATTCAATTGTTCGTCATCTAGCAACATACGATAGAGTATGTGTGTGAATGAGCATTTCCATGGAGTGGCGACAAAAATGGTGAAATCGCCAAACACTACTGTTTTGCGTGGACCTATCAGATGATGAATAAATGAATAGGCGTTTTCTACAGTCCCGGGGAGTGATAAATGTTCGTTCCGAAGACGAAAAGATTTAGGACATCATCAAACGATGAGCAAAATCTTGATGACGAGATATCTTGTCATTTGCAAAACTGGTCAGATCTTGATGGACGTGATGTCTCGTTTCAAACCACCTGAAGTGTAAAAGCCATTTAATATTAGTTCCTGAGCCGCGGTAGCTCAGTCAGTAGAGCGTCGGGCTCGCATCAGAAGGGTTGTGTGTTCTGTCCTCGGCGGAGCCTACAATTCTGATGATTGCGAGATCGGCGCTTCGACGTGGCTAAAGACCGTCGTGTTCACTAATGGTGACTGGGGTACGTTAAATAGGTCGTGGTCACAAAGTCGCCCATGTTCCCATACCAAATCAATACCTCTGATCAGGGGGTTATCGGCATCTGATTGGGATCTAAATTACGATATATGTGAGTGAATGGATGTATGAAAGGGACCATCCTGTAAAACGCATGTGTCATGTATGTCGAGCAAAGACGGACTTCCTCCCAATGGGGCTCAATAACATGGAAGGCGCACCCACTCGCCTCAGAAGCGGCTCAATCCCATGATAGTACTTTACGCAAGTCTAACTTGATTGGCTAGTTTCACGGGCTTGGCTTCACTTGGATAACTCGCCAATCTGATTGTTGCAGTAACCATTTGATTTTGAATATGCGCGTTGTTTCGTAGAAATACAATGCATACACTAGCTCCTCAGCGTACAGCGTAAGTGTCCGACAAGTTGACTCTGATTTGCTCCTCATATATATGTTGTATGGTTGTTGTTATTAGTATTTCTTGCCAACTTATATTAAGAGTACTTATACTTTAAAGAGCAGATATTCGTGATGCAACGATGGCCTAATGGCTAAAGTCACCCACATTCAGATTTGCGTCGGCAGCGGAGGATGACTTCCCGAGTTCGAACCCAGCTGGCGGATAAATTTTTAGATCCTCCAAATTATTTAAAAAAAATTCCAATTTAATTCCTTTTCATTCTAATTTACTTTTCCTGATTTTCAATACCCTTTTCATATTTTTCCAAGCTTCCGTTGATTTTACATAAATAATCTAAGAACCACTCCTGAACTCACTACCAGCTGATATTTTTCCGCCCCTCTGCCGTCCCCTTTGCTTTAGGATGTTGGTGTCGTATCCACCGCTGGCTTAGGACCATTCTGATGTAACAAAAAGCATACATAAAACACTAACTTATATAATTATTAACTTATATAATAAAGGGATACAATTTTCGCCTCCCACATCTACCCACCCATAGCCATGGATCTGAAAAGAAAAGAAGAAAGCAGAAAGGAAGATATAAATTGCCAACAACTATAAACCTTGATGACATACGTATCTAGGTCATGTGATCCGATTAGCCAATCAAGTTGGACTTGCGTAAAGTACTATCATGGGATTGAGGCGCCTGTCTCGCCTCTTGCCGTCTTCGACGGGCCTGGCACTCCTCCGGTCTGCCAGTGTAGACATAAGAAACAACAACAACAATATTAGTTCCTAACTTAGGTTCGTTTTGTGCTATGGCGTAATACTCATATTTGGCCTAAGTGTGCAAAACAACATCAAGTAAATGAACTTCGAAACTTAAACAAAGAAATCTTTATTGACTCACACGAGAGAAATTTAGTGAAGTCCTTCCATCTTAATTAAACAGAAAGAATTAATTTATAAGGTTAAAAACTCTTATTTTTTTATCGAAAGAAATTATTTACATCCACGCTATATGGAGAAAAGAAGTATTTGGACTCTGCAGAAATTCGGAGTAAGATCCATCTTTGTGTGGGGTTGTTTTTCCTGGTTATGATTCGGCCCATTGCTTTATTTACCTGGTACCATGAACCCTGATGTGTACCTCGACGTTCTGGATAATTCGGCCTAAATTATGGTAATACTACGGCGATGATGGTTGTTGCTGTCAACAGCATCGAGCTTCATGTCGTACTGCAAAACGTGTGATGAACTGGTGTCTTGAAAATAAGGTTAATTTTCCCCACTGGCCTGTTCATAGCCCGATCTGAATCTGGGTCCAGTCAACGGGTGACATTACTACCAGTTTTGGTCACAAGATATTGAAGAGATAATAAAGTTACCACTGCTAACTCTTCTTTTATATTTTCTCTGGTTTCAACACTTTAGAGCAGAGTTTGTTTATCTTCTGTTCCTGTCATCTTTTTGTTCTATTCATCTGTTCGGTTACCTCGATATACCTTTTAATTTATTTTCCCACAAAATCAGATCATTGCAAAGTAGGCAAGTGATACTTGTATGAAAACCTTACTGTTGCTTACGTTTTACACTCCAGTGTATTAAGTATAATCAGTCGACTTTCATATAAATACATAATTAATACACTATTATAATCGCCTAGCTATGCCTCTTATCTCTTACGCCTTAACTTTCTTTGCCTTTTTAGTCTTTTTCTTTCTTGCCACTTAACTCTCGCTTCTATGCCTCTTCTATTATATGGCAATTCTTATAGCAATATTAATGGGAATGCCAAGAAAAGTTTCCCAATTTCAAATACACAAAGAAGTGAAATTTCTTTCATTTCCATGAAACAAAAGCGGTATTCATGAGGTATTACATTTCGGAATGTCTTATTGCATTCCTTCGAGCAATCGCTTTCCGCTTATAAAAACACAAGTGTGTTGGAGTTCATAAAGTTAGGAACTAATTTCATTTTTATTAGAGATTTTTCCCCCTTTTTTTTCGTTTAACATTCCTTATAAAACTTAACGATAGTTTTTAAAAATCTAAGCATAATTAGTATATTTATGAATTATTCATTAGACGATTATCAGATTTAAAAAAAACTTGTGATTGCCTAACTACACATTACAAGTGCGACTGATAATGTGCAAGCAGTGAAAAAATAATTGATTAAACTGCGAATATCAATTCTGAAAATAACCAAGACGCCATTTCCCTTTTTATTACATAGAATATAGAAATTTATAGTGAAGTGAGGTTTTCCCATTAACATTCTAATGAAATAGGCGGATGATATGCAGGCAGTTTCATATTTTTTCTTCCATCGATCGGCTTGATTTGTCAATGGCGATCAAAGAAAAAATGTCAAAACCACTTCAAGGTAGGTATTTTAATAAATTAAAGTCCCATTGGAAATACCACAACGGGCTATTGCCGACGGTCCGGGATCAAACCCGAAAGTAAATATTCAATGACAACACCACGTAATTTTGAAACACTGTGAGATGGAGAGGTCACGCGTCTAAATTGGCACCCCTCTCTCCAAATAACTTGGTGGATTGTTTTGATTCCAAAAGTATATGTTTTAAATAAATATAAAATAGTAATTATATATAGGTATGAAAAATAGCTACGTTGTTATGATAATTTTGATAATCACTATTTTTTAAATCAGTAATGCATAACCAGTGAGTGTGTTTTAGTAGCCGCATCGGAGCTAAGCCTTCTCCATCTTGTTCCCTATACAATTAGGAGAAAGCCATATTAATTTCGTGATTTTCTGATGCCTACTTCCGCGAAGAACAATCTGAGAATCGACCGAAAAATCAAATTTTCAATCCTCCGACCGGCGAAACTATCTTAATAATAATTTCAAAAAAATTGTACCGTACGAAAGAGTACATTCTAAAGTTTTCAGTGATGTTTTAAAAATTAAAAAATAATACTATTCAGCTATACATATGACGTTTTTAACAAAAAATTCACAAAAATGTCCCGATATTCCGAAATTTGTATGACCAACTTTTGATCGCATCGAATTTATTTATAATCAATTTAAAAATTAATTGTACCGTAAGAAAGAGTACATTATATGGTTTCCCGCGATGTTTTCAATTTAAAAAAATTAATTTTAATAAGATATAGACTTGATAATTGTAACAAAAAGGTAATGAAAATATCCCTATTTTTCCCTAATTAAAAAAAACATGAACCAAATTGAAATTTCTAAAGAGACTCGGCGAGGTGCAAAAATTCACGTTTTCAGGTACTATAAAAAAACTATAGCTGAAGACTGGAAATTTGTACGTGTTTCGCTCTCTCGCTTTAGAAATTTCGCTTTTTTCGACTTTGAAATTTAATGCACCCTAAACTAATAAACGCATCAGAAAAAAAAATCTTCCCCATCTCGTTCTCTGTACAATTTTGAAGAAACCATGTTAATTTCGTAATTTTCTGATCTGTACTTTATCGGGAAACTGCCTAAGAATCGAGCGAAAAAAGCGAGTTTTCAATCCTGCGGCGGCAGCAGTAACTATAGAGATATTTGATTTCCACCCATTTTCAAAATTCAATCCCATTTCACGACACTCCCGCTTGTTCGTTACCTATACTGAACACGTACTTATGTTCCTTTTGAACTAGTTCTTTAAAAACAGCAGTAAGTTTTAACCCTCTGAAGGGTTCACACGTTTAAATCTGATCTGGAATTTGTAGTCTCCCTTACATCACAACTAACCAGTTTGGAACTTTTTGTCCCATGTAATCTTTTTATGGATTATATCAACTATTAAATGTGTTTATTTAGACATGTGTGTTTTGTGGATTTTACCAATACTGCATATTGCATCATTTTATTTACTCTATGGCCTCAAATGTCCTCACCTAGGCATGGCATGGCTCCCTAACATCACAACTAACCAGTTTGGAACTTTATGTCCCATGCAATATTTTTATGGATTCTATCAACTATTAAATGTGTTTATTTAGACATGTGTGTTATGTGGATTTTACCAATACTGCATATTGCTTCATTTTATTTACTCTATGGCCTCAAATGTCCTCACCTCGGCATGGCATGGCTCCCTTACATCACAACTAACCAGTTTGGAACTTTATGTCCCATGCAATCATTTTATGGATTCTATCAACTGTTAAATGTGTTTATTTAGACATGTGTGTTATGTGGATTTTACTAATACTGCATATTGCTTCATTTTATTTACTCTATGGCCTCAAATGTCCTCACCTCGGCATGGCATGGCTCCCTTACATCACAACTAACCAGTTTGGAACTTTATGTCCCATGCAATCTTTTTATGGATTCTATCAACTATTAAATGTGTTTATTTAGACATGTGTGTTATGTGGATTTTACCAATACTGCATATTGCTTCATTTTATTTACTCTATGGCCTCAAATGTCCTCACCTCGGCATGGCATGGCTCCCTTACATCACAACTAACCAGTTTGGAACTTTATGTCCCATGCAATCTTTTTATGGATTCTATCAACTATTAAATGTGTTTATTTAGACATGTGTGTTATGTGGATTTTACCAATACTGCATATTGCTTCATTTTATTTACTCTATGGCCTCAAATGTCCTCACCTCGGCATGGTATGGAAGTTTGGAGCATGAGGTACCTATTCAATCGTCATCTGACCGTGGTTCAAAATTACGAGGTGTTGTCCTCGGATCTTTCCCTTAAGGGAATTGATCCCGGACTGTCGTCAATAGCCCGTTGTGTTGCTCTAGTAGGACGTTAATTAAAATTACCTTACCTATTTATTACCACTTATTTAAGCCTCCGTGTGTTTTCGGCGATCTATCTCGTCATGTTATATCATCAAGGCATAACATCAAGATATTGCCAATTTTGGGATGAAGTTTGAACAGTTTAACAGTAAGACGAGATATCTCGTCCAACAAGATTGGCTCAATTCTTCTAATGAGATACCTCATTAGGAAACTCATGTGGATGTTTAAACCAATAGCGCGATACAGCATTTTTACTTATATGGTCAAATAACCTGGACAGGGTGTCAAGATTTAAATCAACGATTAAAATCATGATTTTATTCAAATAATTTTTTTTAAATCATTGATTCAAATCGCCACCAATCTTACATTTTTATAACTAAGGAAATACGCCCCAGGAAAATCACTTAACTCCGTCAAATGCTTTAAACTTTCTGCACTCATGGAGATTTCAGCACTAATCTTTACGCTGTGGCAGGTAACTTGTTACCAGTAAAATTTCGTTTACTCCAGCGGCACGGTATTGATCTTTGTACTGTGGATGTTATCCCACTTTTAAGTGACCTCTGGCATTTTTCACCCTTTGCGAGCTGTCAGAAACTGACCTTCTAGAGGATCCCTCCTTTTGTTCTATGCCCCCCTACCCTACCGACCGTGAGGTGTAAACGCTTTGGGAAAAGCAGAAAGTCGCTCCGGTGATATCTCTTCTCACGCCAAATTATACGCCACTCAATACTATGAAAGGAAAGCGTCTGTCGTAAATGTGTGTGTGCCACTCACGGCCCTACCTCTCAAGTTAGGTAATTAGGTAGGGGGCTCGGAGAGTCAGACAAAGAGCCGTTATGCGAGACGATTGAAAAAATATAAGTGCCGCATTGTAAAGGCTAATGGCTACACGCAGTACTGATCAGCTTTTGAAAAATTGTTTGGCACTGGACACTTGCAAATAATTTGAGGTGTCTATGGACTCAGTAATATGTTGAGTGTTGAGTCAAGGATTCTGCCAAATAGTAAATTAAAAAAACAAGTTGACATTTATTTGAAAGTTTTGATAATGTCCATACATAATTTTATAATATGTTACGAACAATAAAGCATTCATTCAAGTGTGGGAAGCATGGAAAAATAATGTGCATTAATGTTATACTTAGAAAAGTCTTTTGCTTTTTATATTGACCATGACCAGTAGGCCTACTTCTAAATGTCAAAACAGCCAAAGAAAAACCCCACTAGTAGACCTAAACTACTTGTTACCTCTTTAACAGAATCTGTCGGCACAAAAGAGTTGAACATTTTAAAACAACTTCTAACAGCCAAAACTACCTCTGCTGGAGTGGAAAGAACGTTCTCGTTTTTTGGATTGGAACATTCAAAATTGCTAAACCACTTTGGGGTGGATAAAGCAGCAAAGTTAGCGTACCTAATGAAACTTACATGATTAAATGCTAAATCCTAAAGTGGTTTAAGAAGTGAGAGTTAGAATATAGTCCTATTTGTTTTCATAAATGACTACATACATCTTGTTAGAAAAAGACATAGGTTCATGTAAAAAGGCAAAATGCAGTGACACACAATATATTTTTAATTTATATTAGTAATGATCTTTAAATTATATTACTACTAGGAATTTAAACTAAGAAGTGAAAATTAATTTATTATTGCTGCTTGGCAGTTTTATTGCCAGAATTTACTATCTGATTATTTCTCAGTCCTTTCTTCTACTTCATCTCAACGGACTCGGATTTACGTGTGATAGAAAGGCAATTAAAGCAACCTTTGACAGTTAGCAGTAAACAGATACAATCAGGCAACGTTAAGTTTAAATTGCCCCGGGCCACCAGTACTGTTTTTATTTTAATAAGACTATAATTTATAGGTTTGTCACTTACACTTACTGATAAATTTGTGACATGATGATGTAATTTACTAATGAAAACTTTGTGGGATGTCAACTTGTGTTTTAAACTTAAACAAATGCTTTTCCTTTTGCTTTTATTTTGAAAATTCAGTTTTTAAATGTATTACCATGTAACAAATTATGATTTTTATTAAAATAAATATTAATTTACCATGTCACAAATTCTGATTGTTTACTTAAAATGAATATTAATTTACATAGCGTGTCAAAAACTCAATATTTTTATTTAACAAATTTATATATTATTATTAAAAAAACAACAGTGTATGGGGCCTACAGAAATGTAAATAAAAAAAATCAGATTTAAATGAAAAAAAAATCTTATTTAAATTAAAAAATCCGATTACTTGATTAAAAAAAAATTATGATTTTTTACATCTTGATAGGTACTTTTTCAAAAGTTGACTGCTATGTTTTGAAAGTTCCTTCTTGCTGAAAGCCATGGATTCCTTTGGAGCCGGTACACTTTGGAAAACTCTGCCTTTTTAATTTCGATTTTAAATGTTGTAGTACTTAGGCTTTTAGTAACACCCGTATCCTGTTAGACCACTGTAACTGAAATTGTCTAAATTTTCTTTAAATTCTTAAACATTTTCACATCTTTGTAATAAAGCACTTTTAGAATCGTATCTCCTGCGCAACGATATGCGATTTTCTTGCTAGTAACCTTTCTGGCCATAATGACATCCCATTACGGCAATTGAGGTGATAAAGGAACTCTTTTTGCCCATAAACATTTATAGGAAGAATTATTGCTATGGATAATTGGCCCAAGAACATTCCTTTAGAGAGCCATTTATTGGATGGGCACACATTAGAGATATTTTCTTAAGAACAAACGTGAAATTCCTGAAAAACCTCATTAACCTTGAAAGCAAAGTTTCTCGTGAAAAAGGGATTCACATTTCGGTACGGCAATACCAGCCGTTGAATAAGTAGCTACAAACCTAAGTATACTGTGAAATTTTATGAAAACAAAGCTGTTTTCCTCACTGACAGGCTGCTAAATTTGCTTTAAGTAGTGCTGGGCCCAGTGGTAACATTATAGTCCATGCCTTTAAAAGACTCAACTAAACTTATGAAAGCAGAATGGTAAGTAGTTGAATTATCATTGCACTGGTACAATACGGCAGACTATAGGCGACGTCCGGGTTCGATCCTGAAGGGAAATATCAGAGGACACCTCGTCATCTCGGACCACGGTTTGATGACCAAATCAACACTTGAACTGGCACCTTATTGACCAAGCCTACACACCACTCTAACGTGAAGACATTTGAGATCACAACAAAATTTAACGTACACCGTTTGGTTGGATCTAGTTTTGTACTCGTAACCTTCTGGTTGTTAATCCCCGTTTGCCCAACTGGCTCGAATGCAGAACGAAATATTGTATGCAAGTGAATCCCTAACCATTGCGGAATCGCTGGAAATGGGGCAGTGGGCATCGCATGTAGGCTAACTAGCGAAAGGAAGCAGTGGCATGCTTCATATTGAGACCCTATAATTTACCAGCAAGTTAAAGTGAAGCGTTTCATTGCAATTAAATTAAATATAAATTAAATAATGGAGTGAGCATCGGTCAAAAGTTGTTCGAAAATCTTGGAAGTAACTGCGGGCTGATGTGTGAAATTCCAATGAAGATCCCAAGAGATTTTACAGCAAAATTTAGATTGATGTCAGGACACAACAATTCGCGGACACATGTGATACAAACCGGTATAAAGAACATTAAATCCTCTCCACTTGGAGACTTCAATGCATTTATGAAAGCCTGATCATTTAAAAGATAGTCTTTATCTGATCTTACTTCAAACACCGTTGTGTTACTCTAGTACGACGTTAATTAAAATTATCTTACCTTACCTTACTTCAACCACCTTTCCTACCAAATTGGACAAGAGTTCGAGTCTCTAGTAGACGCCAAAAAAGAAGTTGATAACCTTACTTCCTTTAGCATAGCAAAATGTGTTAGGTTGTGTCGATGACTCAAATCGTAATACGAGAAAACTCGAATCTGATGTTGGTTTGTGAAATGAATAGATGTATAGGAATAACATACATTTTTTGATTGCATAACATACATTTTTTGATTAGATTGATTATCGTGAATATTCAACAATTAATTTCCAGTTTGAACGATCAAAGTGCTGTTCGATTACAATAATACGAGACAATATATTAGCCAGTTGGAAGAGCAACGGTTTAGCAACCAGAGTGTTGCGAGTTCGAAACTAGGTCTAAACAAACACCGTCTTTTTCTGGGGGGCTAGTGCATGTTAACTCTATTGTGGCCTCAAATGTCCTCACCTCGGCGTGGTATAGAAGTTTGGAGAATGAGGTACCTATTCAAGGTTTATTCTCGTCATGCGACTGTGGTTCAAAA
The DNA here is from genome assembly GCA_947359465.1 of Metellina segmentata. Lineage (NCBI taxonomy): Eukaryota > Metazoa > Arthropoda > Arachnida > Araneae > Tetragnathidae > Metellina > Metellina segmentata. Next base: position 40,659,558 of record OX375877.1, on the reverse strand, counting down.
TTACAAGGCGTTGACCTTGGATCTTTCACCTAGGGATTGATCCCGGTGCGTCCGCGTTGTGTTGCTCCAGTGGGACGTTAATAAACTACCTTCTTTGGTCGAAATACAGATGGATAATTTTATTGATCAAAGACCTACGATTGCAGCATTGTTTGGTAACTTTGGAATAGTACCACTTACGCAGTCCTCACTCGATGTAAATGAGTCGCACTGGCCCAAATTTCGCGCAACACCGTAGAATTTCGATGGATTGCTGAACCTATCTTCACTATATGTGCGCATGCGCAATCGGGTCCAAGGTCATGACAGGAACGGACATTCTTCGTCTACGACGCTATACTTAGTTTTCTGTGTGTTTCTTTTAGTTCTGAAATCATACGACAAAACAGTTGTATCGCTCGATTTTTCATATATGACTTAACACATTTTCTGCCAAAGCTGATATGGTGCGTTGATAGTTATTGTCCCACCGTAGAAATGGGTTTTTCTTAGAAGCCAATACCAGAATAGATTGGCGAAAGCTCAGCCAACAAATTTGCAATATATATATATATATATATATTTTTTTTTTGGGGGGGGGGGAGGGCTGAAGGCCTTGCAGAACTATCATCTCTACAACTCATATTACAAGATTTTTTTAATAACTAATAAAGAGCTATATATTAGAAACCACATACCTTTACAACAAGCTTCTAACCTTTACTCTACGCCAATACCACTCCAACACCTAACATATAATGCCGACTGAAGCGGAGAATAAATGTTAAGGCACAGCACTTCCCGCGCGAACGCGTGACTTGCTACTGAGACGTCACTCTATACCACGCGCTAGCGTGTGATTGACTCTTTAGGGTTGACGACACATCACGCGCTGTCGCAAGATCGGCAGCGAAAGTGTTAAGATCTGGTAACTTTTGTTTAAGATGAGACATCTGGTCCATCAAAATCGGGTTCCTTGTACTAATTACGAACTGTCGTCAAGGCAACCACCAGGAAGGTTAATATTACGAGTTATTGTCTTTGTCTGATGGTCTGTTTGTTTTGCAGGCAGCTCCAAGTGTACCGCATCACGATGCACAAGAACTTGTTCACGGCCCTGCTGCTGAATGCGGTCATGTGCATCGTCTTCAAGAGCTTCGTCATTCTGGAGCAGCTGGATCTTCCCTCTGACAGGAGCACAGTGCTGGAAGAGAACGGGGTGAGTGTTCTTGTTCAGTGCCAGCCAACAGGTGTTAACCCTTTTCTACTTTACTGTAACTTTCAGAAAGCTCATTGCGTACATATCTCGTAAAGTAATGGAGTTTGTTGTAAGAGAAGCGTCGATCTTCAAACCCCCTAACGCTCATGTTTTATTTTACTGGTAAAAATAAATCAGCATTCAAGACAATATTTAATTATAACAGAAACTACACCGAAGGATTCGGAATGGGCGTGCAAATTTAAATACTTTGATCCCAAGTTCTCGCAGTTCAACAGTAACTATCTTTCTCGCGCATGAAAGACTCGTTCTGTAATTCCGTGTTTCTCAAGTTATTCCGCTTTTCTATAGTGTGCGACCACAGTGGTGAAATCTACTGCTATGAGGTGATATATGAATAGACCAATCAGGTGATGAATCGATCAAGTTGAGTCTTCTCTCTTCCCGTGGACCAATCAGATGATAAATGTTAGGCTCCCACAGGTGACGAAATCAGACTATATGTCTACTAGTTTCGGTCATATCATACTGAGCGCATAAATTGTTACCATTGCTCCCTCTACTTTTATATTTCCACTATGCATAAATCACATGGGATTACGAAACGAATAAACCGATTGCCTATCGAAGCGTAGACTTGTGTTTTTAATCATACTGAATACTCACTTTATCCAATCAATAATCTGTCCTACATAGAATGTATGCCTTTTTCCGCAACCGCAGTGGTCATCGGTAGCCCCACCCTATCTGTGTTAGATTTGCAACTCGTATTTACATATATTTGCACAATAGACTCGTCCTAAACAACATGACTCAAATGCCACCTCGACAGAGTCAAAATAAAATCTTGTTTGGATTTTACATCTCAGAGCATCTCCAACAGTGCCAGGTGAGAATTATTAAAGTATAGTGAAAGTGAAGTCTATTGTTTTTTTTAATACCACTACAGCACATCGCCAGCAGAAATTACAAGGAACGAATTACGAATTGATGTATGATAGTTGATTGATTAACTTCAATTAGATAAAACACAAAATGTCTGTATATTGGCGATATTGTAGGTAAACCCAATATGTTATAAGTAGGGCAACTTTTTTCAACAAATGCAACTTTTTTTCACACGTTCTACGCTGCATGTAGAGTTTCTAAAACCTAAATTCCTCCTACATGGAGTGTATTGTAAGTGAGTTATAACCGCAGCATAAATGCAACTTTTTGCATAAATACAACCACCCGCAACTTTTTAAAATGTAGCTTAAAATGAATCCATATGAAATTAATATATCATTTTTTACCCTATGAACCAACCCTTCGATCGCGTGTGTCTGATCTTGCGAACGCCGAAGTATTGCAGGTCAACCAAAAGTTCGTGGAAAGAAGGTGTTAGTCCTAAGACGAAAGTGAAATAAATGGCAAGAAGTCCTTTAACACATTGGTTGGCACTCTTGATAATCCAAAGGAAACTTGCGTAATCGACTGCAGAGTTTGCGAGGTGAGTGTCGATCATCAATATGTTGTTCGTCTTGTAGATGACGTTTTAAAATCTCCGAATGTTGAGCAAAAGGATTTTGTGCTTCTGCTATCCGATACAGCACATTATATGACTGCGGCTGGCGCAGTTTTTCAATGTTAAAGAAATTACTGGCCAAGGATCGACGATTCAACGTTCTTCTGTATTTAAGAATGTATTACTGTATAATACTGTTGTACACGACTAAAATTGTCAATATATTTTGAATTTTTTTCATTTTTTACGAATAATTTATTTTAGAATTTAGTGTATTAAAAATAAATGCAATTTTATTACCATAAATGCAACTTCAGGGAATGATAACGGCAACTTTTCCCGTTTTTACTGCAACAAAAAAGTTGCCCTAGTTATAAGAGAATTTGGGTAGCGGAAGTAAAAGTTGTTATGGAATCTTTCCCTTTGCGATTGATTCCGTACCATCACTAACAGTCCGTTGTGTTAATCCAGTGCATCGTTAATTCAGTTAATTCAGTAATCTAGGCAGCATGTGTATCCTCTGCCAACTTCATGAATACGAATCTGAAATTCCAATGAACGGCACAATGATGCCGTCAACTTCAATGGATCGATTCCCTTTGACGGTAACTGACTGGTGAAACTCTAATTTATCTGCCGTTGTTTACAATATGGTCCTATTCAAGGACACATTCAACATTTTGAGCCAATAGTTATGTCCTAAATTAATAAAGTCGAAATAGGAAACAATCCTATTTGCATCGGAATAATATACATGTATATGACAACGGATATAGGTGGTTGCAACATATTTTAAAACGAGGATGAAACCACCTATTCAATGGTAGACTGCCTAGGCAATTACCACGACCAGTCGACTTTCGTTAACTTTGAACCCCATGGATGAATAAATACCTTTCAATATCACCCAGAGAGTATTCAATGTGCTAAATGTTTCCCAGCTGTGTCACACACTCGTTGAATTCCCCTCTTGACATCATATGTAAGATGGAGAAGCTCTGTTAAGGTTGTTATAGTGTGACTGAATTTATTTTCTATTAAAAATAGCATTTAATGCTTCAAATAATATTTGTTTTAATTTTTTTGCGATGCTCTCGTTTTGAACGTAATATTTATAAACACTAGGCAGATCAGCCCCCTGCTCGCTTACGCTCGCCAACTCCCAATGATTGCTAACGCAATTCCATTTGATTTGCTTCGCAAACCAACACTTCTTTAGCAAGCGTTTTTCCAAGGCCTGCTAAAACGATCTAACGTTTCATCTCCGCGATGAAAAATTTGTACACGATCACGAAATTATACTTTTTATCGCATCGAATTTATTGATGAACCAATTTTTCAACTAATTATACCATAAGAAAGAGTGCATACTAAGCTTTCACGTGGTATATTTAAATTTTAAAACTAATTAAGCTACAGTTATGAAAGTTTTAATTTTGTATCCGAAATTACGATCTAAAGGTTCCGAAATTTGTATGACCAACTTTTAATCGCATCAAATTTATTTATTAACCAATTTTAAAAATAATTGTACCATAAGAAAGAGTACATTCTAAGGTTTATTATGGTGTTTCCAAATTTTAAAACTAATAGTAATAAGCTATAGTAATGACAGCTTTAACAAAAATGCAACGAACATTTCCCGAATTAATAAAAATATTACCAGGAACCAAATCGAAATTCTAAAAGTATTCGGCGAGGTGAAAAAATTTACGTTTAGAGGTACTCTAAAAACACTCACGGCTGATGTACGGTTTTGCTCACTCGAGTTAGAAAATTTGCTTTTTTCGACTTTGACAATCCACTCTAAACTAATAGCCGTATCGGAAAAAAATATTCTCCAAATCTTTCCCTGTTGAATTTGGACAAAACAATGTTAACTTCGCAAATTTCAGATCCGTACTTTCTCGGGAAACCGTCTGAGAGTTAAGTGAAAACAGCACGTTTTCAATCCTGCGGTGGTGGCAATAACTTATTTTTAATATATAGATTAAAACGTCTTCATACGAGCATTGTTTGCAAATTTGAGAGGTAGCTTTTGAAAATCAAAACGTAGATATTATAGAATTTTACTCCTCCTTGTGGTTGTATCAACAAGGTATCTCGCCATTTTTAAAATCAAGCATATCTTGATGGTCGAGATATCTCGTCATTGGAAGAAAGTTGGCAAGTTCTTGACCTCATCATCTAAAAAAATTGGGCAGTATAAATCGTGATGACGAGATATTTTGTCGTTGGCAAAATGTATAGGGTCTTGATGAACGCGATATCTCGTCGAAACCAATCGAAGGGTGAATCATAAACATTTTTATGAAACAGAGAATATGTTCAGAGGAACTGTCTTAAGACCCCAGAAGGTTAAATCGCGTGGGCTTACGAATCGACTTAATTTTCGATTAAGTCGATTCGTAATCGATTGGCCATCGAATCACAGTCCAGTGTTTTTAATCACGCTGTATAATCACTTTAACCAATCGATAATTTGTCCCACATTAGGATTCATACTCTTCCCCACAACCGACAGACCGTAAGAAATACAATGACGCTGCGAGTGTATATCCGATTATTTCAATAGGTCAATGTGTTTTAGTAGTAGAATGAGTGTAGGATGAACGGTGTAAGTCCTCATTAAGCCCAGGTGCGTTCTGTCAATCATACATTAATCAATTAATTAAATATTCTTTCCAAATGTAATTCAAATAATTTGAATGCATAAGTGTAACGTTATGTAACAATTAGGCATACAACAGATTAAAATTAAATATTTATATAAAGCTACACTCTATAACAAAGCAATCGACGCACCAAGAAGGAATCATCCGATTGCTTTGAAATTTCGAATACAAAAATGTTTTGACCAAGTATGCAAATGATTAAAATTTGGTGTCCAATGAATGAATAGTGCGATCTCCAGCGCATCGGAACTGCGCATCCAGCAGATGTATATAAGGAGTTGTTCTTGAACTGTTGTTAAAAATTTCTGCTGCATTGCGATTTAGGATACCTTTCAACTAATGAAAAAATGCCTCGCCGCAGGATTCGAGCTCATTACGAGCAACTTTCAGAGTTTGAAAGAAATCGTATCATTGGATTGAAAGAGGCAGGTTGGGCAAATCGGAGAATCGGTCGTCATGTGAGTCGAAGCGATGCGGCGATTAGAAGATGCTGGCAAGAGTGGGTGGACAATGGCAGATTTCATCGTCATGATGGTAGCGGTCGACGTAGGGCCACAACAGATCGCGAGGACAGAGTGATTGTCAGATCAGCTGTCACAGCGCCTGATTCATCGCTATCAACCATCAGTCGTGCGACCCACACGCGAGTGTCCACCATGACCATTCACAGACGGCTGAGAGAGCGAAATCTACGCTCGTACCGACCGTTACGCCACCTGCCACTCACGCCTGCACACTGTCGAGCCAGATTACGGTGGTGCTTGGCTCGATCAGGCTGGAATGATGCTGACTGGGGACGTATAATCCTTAGCGAAGAATCCCGCTTCCAATTGCGTCCTGACGATCATCGAAGACATGTCTGGAGACGCCCAGGGCAGGGTTTCGATCCTGCTTTCACTATTGCACGCCACACGTGCCCTCAACAAGGAGTTATGGTCTGGGGTGCCATTTCCCTTGATAACCGGACCCCTTTGGGAGTCATTAAAGGTACACTTACTGCACAGCGGTACGTTGACGACATTCTGAGAACTGTTTTGCTACAGTTCCTTTCGCAGTACCCTGTGCTTATTTTTCAGCAAGACAATGCCAGACGACATACGGCACGTGTTGCTATGAGCTGTCTTCAAGCTTGTCAAACACTACCTTGGACAGCCAGATCACCAGATCTCTCTTCCATCGAGCAGGTCTGGGATATGATGGGAAGGCGGCTGCATCCGGTAGGGAATGTTGATGATGTAGTCCGACAATTGGAGCAAATTTGGCAAGAAATACCGCAGGTAATGGTAATTTTAGTTAGCGTCGTACTAGAGCAACACAACTGGCTATTGACGACGGTCCGGAATCAGTCCCTAAGGGAAAGATTCGAGGACACCACCTCGTAATTTTGAACCACGGTCAGATGACGAAGCAACACCTGAGCTGGCACCCCACTCTCCAAATTTCCACGCCAACCCAACGTGAGGACTTTCGGCCACGACAGATTTAAGGTGCACCAGCCGCCTCTACACCATACGTTTACTAACATCCATGCCCGGACCCGGATTCGAATCAGGAACCTTCCGATCTAGGAAATACCGCAGGAGACCATCCGGGAGTTTTATCGGTCTATGCCACGCCGTGTGGCGGCTTGCATCCAGGCTAGAGGCGGTTCAACACCTTATTGAGATCGTTACTGTAACTCTGAAATAAATCATTCAATTGTTCTGAAATCTGAATCATTTTCTATTCTGTTCATATTTTCCTATCCACCAATTTTTGTCTCCATCGGACAACTCCTTCTTGGTGCGTCGATTTTTTTTTGTTATAGAGTGTATTTGAATAGTATTTACAGTTATGTTTACATTAATTCAAAGTCGTGGCTACAGCAATTGACATCAAACCACTTAGGAGCCAGGAGCGTGACTCCAAAAAATCAGCGTCTGGAGGATGCGTCTGCTCCTTTCGAACGTCAAATTTCATTCCTCGAAAAATCTTGTCAGAGCCAAAGCTTAATTGCCAATCCAAACATCTGCGAAGGGGGTGTTTTAGATCGTACTCCGGTGACCTCACATCTGCAAGAAAAGTTTTTGAAGTTTCCCCGGTGTTTCGCCTGTGGAGATAATAATCACCCAAAATGCAGGTGTTTGAAGGCTTTCTTATCGCATCGGGGTTGATCTGAATTCCAGATGTGGGGATATGAGCCGACCGGTACAATATAAATGATTTTATGACATTAATTTCTTTTCACTCGTATGCCGTTTTAGTTTAGCTAAAAATTGATGCAAATCATTGAAATAGTTCTACCTAGCATTTATTTGTTTAGTCATACTTATCGATTTATACAAAAATCGATTTATTTTCCTGATATGGGGCGAATTGGCATTTGTCACGTGGTTTTGAACGAGTTTGAGTTTATTTGCATAGGGGAGGTATGAAAGTAGAGTCCAGGGTCATGTGATCAAAACTAATAGAAACACGACTCGGACTACTTTCGTCTCCGGTGGAAAAGTACCATTCATCATCGGATTGGTCCATGGGATGGGAGAATACGACCATCATTGATTCGTCATTTTATTGTTCCACACGACATAGTAATACACTTTGGGCGATTTAACCATTTTTGTGACCACGCTAGAGATGTACATTCACACATGTTATGACACGTTAGATGTGATAAGATGTGTGAATGTACTACCATCTTACATCAACACAACTACCATCTTATGACATCTACCGTGTCATAAGATGATAGTTGTGTTGCACCAGTATGATGTTAATAAAACAAATACCAAAGTATATTGCCAAAAAAAGGCGATAAATATCAAATTTTGCAAAAAAATTAATTTTTTTTCAATGAGCATTTACATGACTACTAGTCGACTTGTTGGTTACACAATTTGAAGCACTTCTTAATTTAAATTTGCATTCCACTTATATTTCAAGTCTATATTGTATGAGTTAAATTTGGGCCACGTTATTACGGTATTAAAGTAAACAAAACTATTTTACATTTTGCATCATTAACCCTTAACTGCTGTGTCACAAACCGTCTCGTAAGTAGTGTGGCGGGGTCTCTCAGACCTCGCTCACTAAACTGCGTATAAAGTTGATTAATATAATATATTAATGAAAGATTCTTTAGATAACTATTATTTATACATTTTTAATTTGTATAATTAAATTTTCAACATGAAATATATTTTATATTACTATACAAGTTAAGTAGATTCCATGCTTTCGGACCTAATTTTGCAGGACGTTTCAATCCTGGAAACTGTAAAACTATGTTGTGTTTTGGTTTTCTAACGGCACGATTAGGTTATTATTTTTTTTCGTAGAAATATTCTTCCTGTGGAGACGCACTTGAAATGTCTTCATCTTTATCTGCATAAATTTCCGAATCCGTTTCGTTTTCGCTTTCAATAATATTATCCGAAATTTCACTGTCCCAGTACGCTATTTCCGACTAATTATCAACAATATCCTGAATTTCTTTTTGTGTAAGATACACAAGTCGTTTTTTGTAAAGTTAGTTGCCATTGTAGGTTCTTTGCCGAAATTCGCAACTCCAACTTAGACGGTTTCATTCAACAAGAACGGTAACGCAAATGCCGCGAAGGGGTCTAAGAGACCACGCGGGAAATGCAAATAGAGTAAAATACGAAATAGTTGGGGCAGCCAAACCAGTCTTGGAATGTGGCTTCTGTTGGACGTAGTAGGAAGGTACCGAATGGGACAGTGGCCAATATTCACTTTAAGGGGTGGAAACGACCTGTCAAAAATGACTCGGGGTCTGTGAGACCCATGACAGCAGTTAAAGGTTAACAGGGATTCTGATTCTGAAGTTTATGGTTTAGTGCCGAAAGTGAGAGCAGTTATATACCGAATTGGCAGGAGGAAAACGTACACAGCGATCGTCATTCATGTTTTAGCGTATCGCAGCCTTTCTCCAAAGCGCTTCCACACTCTTTCAAAAATAAATTGATCCGAGGTCTACTCTCATCTTATCTATGACAGGAGGGAATTGTACCCGATTAAATAGTGGGATGACAGAAATTGTAACGTAAGAACAAGATCTTTGGGTTTCACCACGACAGCATTTATTCTAGCATCCTACAGCTTTACAGATATGTACAGCAAATTAACAGAAATTTTGGGACTAGAAGGGTTCGGCAGAGGTTAGCGAACGAGTCCCCGCTCTCTCAGTTCTCAATGGTCTCTGGCATGGAATTTTGAGTGTTCTCAAGGGGCTTGAGATTTAGGAGATCGTAATGTCAGTGCAACGACAGGTGAATAGGGTACATTTCAAGTGCCCAGAACTTTATGACCGATGTAATGTCATTGTAACAACAGATGAGGGGGGTTTATGTCTAGGGCAACTTTTTTGTTCTAGTAAAAATGGGAAAAGTTGCATGTATCATTCCTAAAAGTTGCATTTATGGAAATAAAGTTGCATTTTTTCTAATACACTAAATTCTAAAATAAATTATTCGTAAAAAAAATGAAAACATTTAAAATATATTGACAATTTTAGTCGTGTACAACAGTATTATAATATATTCTTAAACACACAAGAACGTTGAATGGTCGATCCTTGGTCAGAGTAATTTCTTTAACATTGAAAAACTGCGCCAGCCACAGTCATATAATGTGCTATATCGGATAGCAGAAGCGCAAAATCCTTTCGCTCAACATTCAGAGATTTTAAAACGTCATCAACAAAGCGAACAATAAATTGATGATTGACACTCACCTCAGAAACTTTGCAGTCGATTACGCAAGTTTCCTCTAGATTATCAAGAGAGTGCCAACCAATGTGTTAAAAGTTACTTCTTGCCATTTATTTCACTTTCGTCTGTTAGGACGAACACCTTCTTTCCATGAACTTGTTTGATTTGTAATACTTCAGCGTTCGCGAGATGAGACACACTCGATCTAAGGGTTGGTTCAGAGGGCAAAAAATGAAATAGTAATTTCATATGAATTAATTTTAAGCTACATTTCAACCCTTCTTTGCATGATTTTTTCTTTATTGGTGAAATAAATCAAGGTGATATAATTCATGTTCACAATTAAAGGAAAAATGGTTAAAAATATCTTAGTATATATTTATAGTATAAATTTAGCAAAAAACAATATGATTGTACCATGTGGTATTTTTTAAATTAAACGCAAACCTTTTCAGAAATTGCTTTAAAAATAACAGAAACACATGTTACAAACCTTTCTTCCACTCATTTTCACTTTTTTAGCAATAGAAACTCAAATATAATAAAACAAAATTAAAAACGAAATCATACGTTTATTGCAACTACAACAAACAGCGGAATGACAACTTCAAGCTCGTTTTACTGATAGTGACACTTGCTTATTTTTGACAGCTATGTTTTTTTTATGCAATGGACATTAAAAAGGTATCCAGACACGATCAACTTAAAGTGAACTTGTTATTTTATATAATTTTTGGGCATTCAATATTATGATGGAAATTTCCACCATTATGCAAAGAAGGGTTAAAAAGTTGCAGGTGGTTGCATTTATGCAGAAATTTGCATTTATGTTGCGGTTATAATTCACTTACAATACATCTCATGTAGGAGGAATTTTGGTTTTTGTACTTTACATGCAGCGTAAAACGTGTGAAAAAAGTTCATTTGTTGCAAAAAGTTGCCCATTTATGTCAAGTGCCCAGAACTTTATGACCGATGTCATGTCGATTGGAGTGTTGTAATAGTACTTCTAGAGTTAGTTATGGACAGTTGATCACTTGAAAGGAGTTTTATGATCTCCAATTAAGGAATTCTCAAATATATCTGCCTTATGTCGTCTTGATCAGAGAAGCCGCCTTTAGAATGTTGGTGTTAGGAGTGTTAGGAGATTTATGAGATCGTAATGTCAGTGTAATATCAGATGAAGAGTGTTTATGTCAATAGCCCAGAATTTTTTGATCGATGTAATGTCAAATGGAGTGCTGTAATATTACTTCTAGAGTTAGTTATAGACAGTTGATCACTTGAAAGGAGTTTTATGATCTCCAATTAAGGAATTCTCAAATATATCTGCCTTATGTCGTCTTGATCAGAGAAGCCGCCTTTAGAGTGTTGGTGTTAGGAGTGTTAGGAGATTTATGAGATCGTAATGTCAGTGTAATATCAGATGAAGAGTGTTTATGTCAAGTGCCCATAATTTTTTGATCAATGTAATGTCAAATGGAGTGCCGTAATATTACTTCTAGAGTTAGTCATGGACAGTTGATCACTGAGTTTTATGATCTACAATTAAGAGATTTTTGAATATATCTGCTTTATGTCGGCTTGATCAGAGAAGCTGCCTTTAAAGTGTTACAGAATGCATAAAATACAGAAGCCAACACAAAATGCATACCAAGTAATAAAACACACAATCCAATAATATTCCAGCAATAGTGGTTCAGGTCCTAAAAGTGAGTAATGTGTATTCAGTGAGTATACATTTCAATCCACTTAGTTTCTTCGAAAACATTTTATTTTATCTCATTCCTGTACTAAGTCTATTATATGTAGACCGACTTTTATCCAAATCGAATCGGCGTTTTCTTCTCTTTCTGTTCTAATAAATATAAGTGCAGATCTAATGACCACTTCCCTCCACGTGTCATTCTCTTTCCGTGTGTTTAGGCGTTTGGTAGAGTGCAAGGGGGCGCAGAAATCACGAATGAAACGAATCAATGCCCTGTTCAAACACAGCGGATGACGACAAAATGACACCTTTCCGCCATTCAGAATCTCCCCAATTACTGGATCTGTGGACATTCGATGTCCTGTCAGGGTCAATAAGTATATAAATGGAATCCTGTCCTGATGGCTTGCGGTGATCGTGGGTTTCTGTCACGGTAGGTGCTTTAGCCGTCAGGATTAGATTTTATCCATCTCTAAACTAGGGGTGTCCAACATTTTAGCTTCTCAGTGCCGTATTGGAAGAAGACGGGCTGTTTTGGGCCCCGTATAAACCACTAAGATCCTGTTCACGTGAGTCGTTTTCTAACGCGCTTTTTCCAATGTAAGCTTTTCTTATACATTAAATTATGTTTTTTTTCCCCTAATTCAAGTTTCTGTCTTTGTGATCGTTGAAAATAGAGTTAAAATTTCAACGGATTTGAAATTTGCGGTTGATTTTACACCAGATTTATATTTGAAGTGTGATTTTCTTAAAATAAATAATTAATTAGTTAATAAAAATAATTAAATAATAAATGTAAAATAATTAAATAATAAATATGTTTTGGTTATCTATACCTTGAATGTGACTTTCTTTAAGAAACATTTATTATTAATAATTTACATAAATTATTAATTTGTTAATAAATAATTAAATAGTCAAATGGTAAATGATTAAATAATAAATCTGGTTTTGGTAACTATCTGACGTAGAATTTTACGTTGATTTGAAATCCTAATAAATTTTTACTCTATCTTTCAACGATCGCAAAGATAGAAACTTGAATTAGGGAAATAAAAAAGATAATTTAACGTATAAGAAAAGTTGACCTTGGAAAGGCGTGTTAATAATCCCCTCATGTGGCGTTACACACTAGCTCTGGCGTTAGTTGTGGGAAAACAGACACAATATACAGTTAAAACGTTTAAGTAATTTAAACTTCATTTATTTATGGATATTTTTATTATAAAAGTGAAAGACATGACGAGAACACGAATTTAGTGGGATGTTTGACATTTGTTTTGAGACGATATTTGTTTCGATAGAAACAGTTGCAACTCTCAGTAGTGAGTTCTCAAGGTGCTCTTTAGATATTTTGGTTCTCGTTTTATTCATCGTTCAGAAGTAACTATTCGTACGGGTGGCACTTTTGAATAAATACAATAATTGGAGGAGTATTTTATGAATCTTTGGTAAAGAACATGTTGAATTAGAAAATTAATCGCTTGTATATTAATAGCTTTTTAAAATTGTATTTTGTGTCATCAATCTTATAAAGTTCGTAAGCTTAAGATATTTTGTTGGGCCGCATTCATAATCGTATTGGGCCGCGTGTTGTAAAAACCTGCTTTAAACCGTATTCCCACAAACTATATTCAATTGTCTTAAAAGACACCTTTTATAGAAATATATAAAAAATAGGCACTCTGGTCATTGAACGACTTTTAAAAAGTCACTCCGTATGCTGATGTGTTCCAAAAAGGTATGCGTAGAGGAAAAGAAAATTTTTCACCTGAAATTGTGGAATTTTTCTGTGCCTCTCTACGTTCAGTTGCAGGGTACAAGTCCTATCACCCTCTTTTATTCGCGTGTCTTTCATGATAAAACGAATTCAAAGGTATCATTTAATTAAAATATAAATTTGTATGCATGGATTGTGCACAAGACCGTCTTCATATCAAATTTTGCTACAGCCGTGTCTAAGTGAAAGTACTCACTACTCTCTAGTGGCCTAGAGTTAGTTGTAGGTGGCGCAGGTTCGATTTCTAACTACCCGGATGTATTTCTGTCGTCTGTATTAGCAAAAACTCAATGTGTAAAGAATATTCTTTTAATTAAAATTAAAAACCTTGCGTAGAGCAGCTTGACTCGATCTGACACTTGTGCCATTGAAAAATATCACATCTGAGCTTAAACTTTACAATATCCAAAGACAAAACAGATTTCAAATCCAAATTTCGAATCTATATCATAAAACTCTCTCAAATAAAAATTCTAAATCATTTGGTTCAGACGTTAGTTGGTTTGGGGGAACAAAAAATGTGCAGCAGTTAATTTTTATTTAGCTATCTAGACTTTAATTCATATATTCTTGACATGTGGAAATATTTTATACTAGCCATGCGTGGCCAGCACGGCGTTGCCCGTGACAGTTCTTTTCGTGGGGTCAGGTGTGACCACAACTCGACAACCCCCGGTGATTTCTACGTGATCCCATTTGGTTTGCTTCGCTAACGAACTCCACATGCTACGCCGTGAGGGCCTCGAATTAGCTATTATCAACAACATAAATCAAAACACTCTATAAATGGAAATTTGGCAGGGCTCCAAAGCTGACATCAGCGTTCGAAAGACCCAAAAAACGTTCCTTCTTCATTCGAGGTTCGGGTGACATCACAATCTGAAGAAAAGAAAAATGGCGAAATAAACAAATAAATTAATTTTAAAATGTTCTAGATTAAATTTTAAAATTCGGGCTGCATACAAAAATCGCAAAGCATTTGGACTACCTGTATGCCAAATTTCATTATTGTAAGTGCCATAGATTCGTCAGGACACTGCATACCGAGGAACAAACATTTCCTTTTTTAATAGTAGAGATTACGTTTCAGTAACTGAAAAAAAATCTACCCATTTGTTGCATGTTTTCTTTGAATGTTTATATTACGAGTGTTGTAAGTAACCAATGTTTATATCAGGGCTCGAAATACCCGGGTGCACAGGTGCACTGTGCACATAAAATAAAATGGTGCACCTAAATTTTTCCCGCTAGGTGCATGCCATGCACCTAATTTAAAAACTTAGGTGCACCTTGTGCACCTGAATTAAAAAAATCTATTTCGAGGCCTGGTTTATATTACTATTTCCTTCGTCTTATGAATTCATGTGTTTACATTACCGTTTTCTGTATACGCATTCTTATTCCATAGTCTCCATGTATTAGCTTACTTACTTGCATTATATTACGCGATAGAACCTGTATAACGGACAAAGCGTCCATATCTCTGCAACGAGGCCAAATCTTTTTTTAAGGTGACATTCGTGTTCATGAGGTAACCAATCGTCCTCTTTTAGGGAGGACAGTCCTTCTTTTGTAGGTTCTGTCCTTCCTCGAAAAGTGTCCTCTTACCTATCCTCCTTTTACGATAATTTCCACAAAACCATTTACAAGATTGAAGGAGAACATATTTCAGCTACAGAAGTTAAGTCTTATTTTGAACGATTTTGTCCTCCAATATAAATCACAATTTGAAGAAAAATTTATTCCTTTAATAATAAAAAAATTGTCTAACTTAGAGGAATCAAATCCGGGCATAATGGAAAAGTTTACCCAAGAAGTGCAGAATTTTTACTAAACATGTTACCAATAAGTCGAAGAATGGTCTGAAACAAATATCGTTGGAAACCACAGCTTTCAATGGTGTTTTTTGACTTCATCGCAAGTAAATCGGGCAGATATTGAAAATTGTGTTGAGTTTTCATCGAAAGAAATGCCTGTTATTAAAATCCATGACAATTGTCTGTTTGAAGAAATTAGAAGACTGAATGTATATTTAAATTCTGGTAAATTAGAACAATGGGAAAATCAACATGTTGAAATTGATAAAAGATGGGTGGATATATTTAATCATTTCAAAAATAAACACATTCCATATGAAAATTTAGTTATTCTTGTTGAATTTACGTTGTGCTGCCCTGGAACTAATGCAGCAGTTGAAAGAGTTTTTTTAATTGGTAATGATTTTTGGACAAGTGAGAAATCAATATTGTATATTGATACTCTATTTCATCACTCACCGTAAAATTCAATATGAAGGATATTTATTGCTCCGAAATTTCCAATATATTTTACTGTTAGAAAATGATATATTAACAAAAAATATTCATTCAATGGAAAAATACTCGTTTAAGTAAATAATTAAAAGGGATGTAAGCATAAATAGTGTATTTTTGTTTGAATTAATAAATGTTTCATTTATTTACTTTGTAATGTTTCTTAAATTTTTCGTCCTCCTTTTCATTGTAAAAAAATTGGTCACTTTAGTGATCAGAACAATGAAATCATTCATTCTTTCATCTAAGAAACAATTTAACTGTTGACCAGTGTTATTGCTTTACTTCATTATATAAAATATCATAAATCGATTTCAATCAAAGCTGTATGAAGATCGTTATTCTTAACGTTTCCAAGTATCAATTTATACTGCTGTTTGTAAAAAATGCAACACCATGAAGGAGTCATCAGAATTAAATGAAATTTAATACACAAACGGATTGTACTAAAACAAATACATGAATAAATTTTCAAACCAAAAAAACAATATTAAGTGTCCGAAATTAGTATTTGGTGTAGCCACCACGCGCTGCAATTCCATATTGTTTGTATGCGCGCCCAAAGTTCGTCTTTTGAAGCTGTAGGACGCGGATCACGAGCGAGACGCCGACGAACCAAATCCCACAAGTGCTCAATAAGCGACATATCCGGCGAATAAGCAGGTCAAGGAAGAAGTTGCATGTGTTGGGCTGAAAAGAAGTCTCGAACATTCCTTGCAACATGTGGTCATGCATTACCCTGTTGAAAGATGTTCTCCAGTGATGACTTGAAGGAAGGGAATGAATTCGGGCTCTAGCACTTCACGGACATACCTGTTGCTATTCAGATTACCCTCAGTTCGTAGCAGCTGAGATCGTCCATGATACGAAATCACACCCCAAACCATAACTCCGGATATTCGGCCACTATGACGTTAGATAACGCATTCTGGAAGGCAGCGTTCACCGGCATAGCGTCTAACACGGCCATCATGGTTCTACAAATTAAAGTGGGATTCGTCAGAAAAACAACTTGTTGCCAATCAGCCCGCCAGGCTCTGTGCTCATGAGCCCATTTCAGACGCAGCCGTCGATGGTTTGGCGTGAGGGGGATAGTGTATAAAGGAATCCTTGCACGCAGTCCACGGTGCAGTAGACGGCGGCGAATTGACGGAGCCGACATTAGACACCTCTAGCAGTAGACCAAAGTGCTACCAACTGACTGGAGGAAGATGTACGGTCATTCACCGCCATGCGAACCAGGTGTCTATCATCGCGCGCTGACGTCACTTTCCTTCGTGCACTCCCAGTTTATCGAGCTGTCCGGTGCTCGTCGGTACACTGCTTCCAAACTCGCATCACTGTGGAAGTGTTCTGCTGCACATGAGCTGCTATTGCGCGATAGGAAAATCCTCCTTCACGAAGGCCGATAATTCTCCACCGTTCAAACACCATAAGTTGTTGAAATTTTACCCTATTTCATCGTGGATGCATACTTAGGTCTCACTAAACGTTCGCCACTAAAAAATTACCATGCACTATTTTCAACGTCCCGTTACAGCCCTCTATTTATACGATTTTAGCATCAGTTCAGAGGTCGCTGCTCACACCACGAATACGTGGAGGCTCTGAAACTTTACTACTTTGCATAACATCCTTTAATTGACATTTGCTGCAAATTGCATTTCATTCGGATGATTCCTTCATGGTGTTACATGTTTTACAAACAGCAGTGTATAATTAATATTGCATGCGAAAAATCACTTTAAAAGATAAATATTTCTTAAATTTGTAGTTCTTATTAAGAAATTTGTGATATATTAAATCGTAATAGGAGGATTAGTTTTGAAGATATGAATAAAAGTGTGCGAGAAGCTCTTTTTACGTACGTTAAATTATCCAACGTTAAATTATCGCAAGTTATATTTTTGAAGTACATTAAATTATCCAAAATTTTTATAAATGCTATCCATTACCTTGATACATTGATTTGTTATCATTGGGAATACGTTATTCATTTATTAGACCTGTAAACACAAAAACACAGCAGAAAAAAAGGCTTAAATAATCATTAATATAGATATTTTAATATTAACTAAATTACAATATAAAAATATCGCCGTCTTGGAGCAGAAATTCCTTAACGAACAATTTTTTTGGAGACTGTAAAGTGCTTATTTTCATGACGATGGAGAAATATTTTGTCATGTGATTACATATATAAAAGATATATGACGCTATTACAATGCTCAGAAATATTTTTTGACCTAAGAATTAATAGTTAGTCCTAGAAGATGTATAGTAAAAAATTATTTTCGTCAGTTTATGCTCGAAGTCTATGATATATCGTTATTACCATGCCAAGAACACCTATCTACAAATTTACTTTTTTACAAAATACGCGTTCAAAGTTTTGTCAACGTCTGTTTCATACTTAATTAACGTGTCTTGTGTTGATGCTGCTCCTTTTATGTCTTAAGTAAAATTGTTACTAAAATAAGGTTTAAGACTTTTTGCCATTATTTAAAAACTAACCTGCTGCTAATGGTACTATTTCAGCAGTGTTATTGACTAAATTTCTACTAAAATAGAGCTTGAGAAGATTTTTTGCCATTATTTAAGAAAAAAAAACCTTGTGCTAATGATACTATTTCTTCAATGCTATTGACTAAATTGTTACTAAAATAAGGCTTAAGAATACTTTTTGCCATTATTTAAAAAAAAAAAAACTTGCTGCTAATGATACTATTTTATCAGTGCTTTGACTGTGGCAGCCTTAGAGAAGTCATGCAGGAAAGACTGCAAGTGGTAGAAATGTAGTTGTGTTTTAAAATAAACTCTTTTACAATCACGGTTGAAATATTGACATTATGAATCTATTCCCAAAGTTGGAATATTATAAAAAGCAACTCGTCTCTGATGGTGGTCCACACGTGATGTGGTCACTGCCAGAAAACCCCAATATTTAAAAATAAGTTGTTATCGCTGCTAGTAGTGGTCCGAGGCCGATGGTTGTTGATGAACTCCGTCGTGAAAGTTTAGTAAAAGACTCAAAAGACACAGAGTCAAAATTCTATATTTGCAGTATATTTTACTAAATTTAATCGATCGTCACGTAAGTTACATGTAGTATAAAGTAGCAATTACATTTGGATAGGCATTCAAAAGTGTAACTTTCCTCCCACCGGCTGTATAAAATCTTTACTTGATCTCTTGTTCTAAAGATGGATTTTATCTTTTAGTTGTCTCGGTAACTATTTATTGCTCTGACTTTTTTAATTGGCTTTTGCCGCACTTCCTCGGCTTGAAATCTTGTGGACGTTTCTTTTAATTGAAAAAGCTTTGTTCTTAGGTTGCCAGCTTGGCGTTTTCTATGTAGGGTTGCCAACTTGGCGTTTCACTTCTTGTAAGATGCGAGATGGCGAACCTTACACTGCTGTTGATATTGTCGAGGAGAATCTGAGAGAGCATTTGTGTATATGGATTTAAATATCATGATCAGGGAATTATTTCGCAATGGATACCTGAAGACTCTTTCCAAATATTCGTAAGGTCTTCCTGAAAACCACATTTTTCCGGTCGTCTGGGTAGAAGAAATATCTTCCGAAATTTTTCTTTTCAATATCAGAAAATTTCCGAGCGACGCCATTTTCATTTGGTGTCAAGTGGAGGCATTCCATGAAGGGAAAATATTGCATACCTGTCTACCTTTCTAGTAGTCTTCGTGGGGAAAAGGAATTAGCTTCAGAATTTTTATTGAGGGAAAAAATTTCCAAGTGACTTCAAGTTCGAAGTCCTGGCCCCAAGCAATCGCAACCATGATAGGAAAACATGTGAATCATTGGTTGCTCGAACATCATATAAACCTTCTATGGCACTAGTTTTCAAGAGAATCCACAAGCATACCCGAACCTAATACCTTCTACTCAAAAAAAGCTTTTAGTGACGTTTTTGCATACAATTCGCACGTTTTTGTGTAAACGTTCGCCAAATCGGTCTGGCTATATTCGAACAGCTGCCAAGTATGTTACTAGTAGATATCAGGGTTGGCTTTTTTGTGTCTCTTAACCCTCCAAATGGTTTTGACTAGGTATCTCTTTCATAAAAATCTGAGCAATTTTGCCAATGACAAGATACCTTATCATAAAGGTACAACCGATTTCTTTATGACGTAGGGATCAAGAACAGTTGTCTTTTCATGATCTTGATTTTGTTTTCTTCTATTGGAAGGTTTTGCTAATGACATCATCGACGAGATAATTTTCATAATTTTCATCGACGAGATAGCCACCATGGGTGTTAAAATCTAATTTGAATTGCTTATTTGGCTTACATTAGTTTCATTTTAAGGTGTGCATATACACCTTTTTTTGTTTTTTAATTTTGACTTCAAAAATCCAGTTTTTTACCATAGGTAATTGATGTATTCTTAAAATCATTTCGGGGAGAAAAAAATCAGATTGTGCAATTAAATAATGATATAATTAAGATATAATTAGTAAATTACATGTTTTTTGAAACGTAATATCTCAAATTCTAATTTGTTTAGAAAGGCGATTGCGGTTGGGAATTGTTTCTGATAGTATTCTTCATGTTTTGAACATTCATCCATTTGCTAGAAGAAATAGTTTTTTTTTTTTAAATAATTTTTTCATCAAGGAAGCGTAAAAAAACAACGTTTTTCAGGAATCTCAACATTTAAAAATCCATTTCTCGACTAAATACTCTGTTTGAAATTCAAAACATCCACTGTATTATGTATATCATAATGATTTAAAAATAATTATAATAGGGGAATTAATTGAAGGTTATCGAGTTAGAAACAAAGCATAATATTGCAAAAACGCAGTTCTTCAGAAATCGAGTTTAATGTTTAGGAAACATGTTTGTTCACGGTAACATTACCTAACGAAAATCTTTGTGATCAAAAGCCTATTTCAAATATTTGTAAGATCTTGGCATCGTTTGAAAGCTAAGAAATTAGACAATATCGTCAATTAATAAAAAAAATATTGATATTTCGGTCGACTTTCGGGCTTTCTAGTCTATTCATACATGTAGCGAGCTTAGCTACCACTCCAAAACTTAACTTACAAAGGAGTAGTATAATTACCAGTGTAACCCAACTCTACCATGAAGTACTTTTTGGTAGACACTAAGTTACGCTGGTTCATTCGCGCTTGCTAAATTGGTGACCCGGACGTGATTTAAACATGCTTAAAAATTTACAAAAAAATTCGATGGATGGCACACAATGTCCAGTAGAATTCGCTATGGTTGATTCTAATTACCTTTCTACCACTAGGGGGCGCTGTGATAGCAGAAACTGCTAATGTTATATCACATCCTCCATTCGTGCAATTGCCGCATGGATAAAATAACATGTAAAAGGCAGCACGGCAACTGTAATCTTAATACAGCTCTTACAGTCAAAAGCAAAAATGGCAATCATTCTACAAGTGACGTCAACTATCGAATTTCGGCGACTGCTAAAATTCTGGAGGGGGAGTACTGTAGCGAGCTTAGCTACCACTCCAAAACTTAACTTACAAAGGGGTAGTATAAATACCAGTGTAACCCAACTCTACCCTGAAGTACTTTTTGGTAGACACTAAGTTACGCTGGTTCATTCGCGCTTGCTAAAATACACTTTAATAATTATTTTTAGAAACTCTGCACCGAAGTAAGAAAACGGCCTATTGATCATTTTAAAGCATTTTTGATGTCTGACAGCTAAGCGTTGGTTTATAAGTCTGTGAGGTTCTCTTGGCGGAGGGAAAGACGGATTCTGAAGACTGGTGAATGTACGATGACCAGATGGATTATAAAGATTGGTGAATGGGCTATCATCACGTGGTCTTAATAGTATTCACATTGTTTGTTCACGCGTATTGGTATCCTACTCGAGGAGAAGTTTGCATTTGAATTTATTTGGATTCATTCTTTGGACGCCAGTTGTGGCATTATTAAAACATCACCCTACAACATATTAATTAATTAAAATCGGGATGACATCATGTTTAGAACAGCTATGGTGGAGTTGACGGCGATATTGGAGATCAGTCTGTAACTACTGAATTGTAATCTCTTCCTGTAATCCCTCTCACGAAATGTACAGTAAATAAATGTACAGGCACCTATGAAGTAGGAGCCATCTGTAGTCAATCGTACGAACCACACACGCCCTATACGAAAAAATGTGTTGTGCAAAGTCGTAGAATTTGTCTTGATTTTTTTTGATGGATGAAGGTATGCAGTGGAGAAGTGGCAATTACCACTGAGACAATAATATTCAAGCGATGAGCTTTTTTATAGTTTGAAACATTAAAAATAAATGAACACGGAAACTTTGGGCACGATCTTTTCTTCTGGAACTATTTCATGTTATATTAACTAAACTCAGACTGAACAAATATAAATTTAGTTGCTATAGTTGACAAGTGATTCGAATAATTGAAATTAGAACCGAAGTTCAGTTGCATAAAATTCCAATGTATGAATCAGCTATTTTCCGACACGGGAATCAAAATCAAAACTCATAATAGCTATCAAATACGAACGTGGACAGGAAAGATACCACATTGGTATTCAAGAGTCATAAGAAAGCAAAGACTGTCTTTTGTCTAATTCCCTTTGAAACCCCTGTCATGTTCTTTTCCTTTCACTTTCTTCGAAGTGGGTCATGGTAGAAGGTTTTGGTAGCAGCCGTCTGTTTTTTGAGCAGGACAAAATGAAAATTTAATGAAATCCAAAAGAAGGTGGCATTTACATTGTTCTGATTTAATCCTTGTCTTCGCTCTACAGCATTCATAAGTGTTGGGGGAATTAAACATGCCAGCAAGCAGTTAAAACGCGTCAAGGCGAAAATAGCAATTTCGCTCTTCTGAAACAACCCCCAAGGGATTCTAATTTCTTTTTGACATCTTTGGGGAGTAGAGAAAGCACAGGCGATGCAATTTAGCTATTTCTAATGAGTTTTTAGGATATTTTGCAATCAACGTGGAACATTAAGAAAGGAATTTTAAGGATTTGGGTTTTATTGTTTACAAACAACTTGTGTGTGTGTGTGTGTGTGTGTGTGTGTGTGTTTGCAGCAAAAGGAGGAGGGCAAGTCAGAAGCCAAATCTTCGAATATTTCTGCATCCATGTCAGTATAGACAGGTTTTTGTATTTTTATCATAAAATTTTTTATCAATTTTGTTAAATAAATATTTTAAGCTTGATCTAATTGTAATCTACTTAATCTATAAAACGAACTTTGAAATAGTTTTAAATAAGCATTATATGCCCACTCAAAATTTGTATTTACTACCGAGTATCGGTGGTACTACACAGAAATCCTCTTTAAAAATACCGTTTTTTAATGGAAAGCCTTAGCGAGGTTTTACTGCATTCAAAGTAAAAATGAAGTAGTGTTATTAGCTTGAAGAAATATTATTGTGCTACTCAATATTTCATAAACTTGATTCTTTGTCATCAATTATACAAGAACATTTATTATTACCCTTCCTTTTTTATCTTGTAAAGACTTTTTGTACCTTAAAAAAATATTTTTGCTACATATTTTCTTATTGCCTCCTATATTAAGCGTCGTAAATTTCCCGGATTTAATGTTAAACTATTTTTATTGGCTTAAAATGACAATTAGCAGTTTTTAATGATGTCATTCGCAAAACGTATAAAAAGCTTCTCAAAGTCATAAAAACGTTTTCTTAAAATATTGCTTTATTATGCAAAGACATAATACAAAGCGTTTGTGGTTTTAAAGTCTAAACATCATTAGAGTTCTTTTCATTCCCTAAGCAGTTCTTAATCATGAAAATAATCAGTTTCTTCATAATTAAACCAACAAGTAATAATTTAATGGCGGTTTAGTTTTCCTTTAGGCAAGCGCATAAAACGTTATTTAAAATACTATATAATTTGAATGCCAATTAAGCGTTATTCAGCCTTTCTTCTGACAAATTTCCATGCTAATTAATGATTAACAAAATGGGAAATCTTGGTTGTATTTGATTTTATGAATATTCTTTAATGTTGGTACAAAAATGAATGTGTTGGAGGTGTGTGTAAATGCGCTAGGAAAATTTCTATCCCTTCACTAAATTGTGGTGTTACTTTGGAATGTTGTTGAATGTTGAAATGTTACTTTGAATTAATTTAATTTTGGCAAACTTGAGGCTTCATCGAATTAATTCCATTTTGCTCAGTTGTGGCAACTGGACTTGTAAAGCTTTCATTAAGTTTTTTGATTTCTAAGAATGTTTTGAAATATTGCACCAATGTGGGTTACAATATCTCCTCGAATTCGTTTTTTTTTGTGGTTATCTTGATCCATCTCCGAAATCACTCCACTTTACTCAATTGTGGTTTGCCTACTAAACAAGTAAAGTTTCCATGTAATTTTGGGGTTTGATGTTTGGGAATGTCCCTTACTTGGCCAATGTTACCTTCAATTCATTTCATTGCAATAATCTCTAAATTACACAACTTTGCTAGTTGTGGAATGCTTAATTGGGCTAGTAAACGTAATTAAGTTTCATCGACACAGGAATAGTGAGAAAACACAATCGCTCAATTGTGGTTTGCCTACTAGACAAGTTAAGTTTCTATTTAATTTTTGGTTTGGATATTTGGGAATGTCCCTTACTTGGCCTTAGAATGCTACGTCCAATTCATTTCATTGCTATGATCTCCAAAGTACACCACTTTGCTAATTATGGAATGCTTAATTGGGCTAGCAAAGGTAATTAAGTTTCGTTGACACAGGAATAGTGAGAAAACACAATTGCTCAATTGTGGTTTGAATACTAGACAAGTTAAGTTTCTATTTAATGGATTCTATGGTTTTCTAGCTCTAGCGTTGTGTTGTTGGTCATAACAGAAGTTGGTTATGACCAACCTCTCCAAGTTATGACCTCAAGAAAGCATACTTGTATGTGGTATGAATTTATGCATTGATGGACCACGGTAATCCTCGTTGAAAAAGATTATCAACCGATGGTTTAAAATTTCGAATCCAAGCAACTACCATCATGTAAAAAGGGAATGGCTCACGTTAAATCTGAAGTTTCCTCACATTTCCTCACATTGTCGTGGTGTGGAAGTTTGGAGAGTGGGGTGACAGTTCAGGTGTGACCTCGTTATCTGATCGTGGTTCAAAATTACGCGGTGTTGTCATCGAATCGTTTCACTCTGTCTTGATCCAGGACCGTCGCCAATAGCTCGTCGTTTTATTCCTGTGCGAGGTTTATTTAAATATCATACCTTAGGCATTAATTAAAACTGCTTTTGGTTTTATAACAAATTCAATTGAATTATTGGGTGCACGTGTATCGCTACGTAGGTGTTAAGTCTCATAGCCATATGAAGATGCCGACTAACTCAATAAGTAACGAGGTATATGAGACATTTAAACTAATAAAATGCATGAAAACTTCAATAAACATAATAGGCTAGCTCAGGGCTCGAAATACCCGGGTGCACAGGTGCACTGTGCACATGAAAATAAAATTGTACACCTAATTTTTTCCCGAATGGCGCGCCTGTGCACCTAATTAAAAAACTTAGGTGCACCTTGTGCACTTGTATTAAAAAATATATTTCGAGGCCTGGGCTAGATAGTCTACCAGCAGTATTGTCTTTCCTCAAAATAGAAACTTTAGCATGAAGGCTTATACATTACGATCGTCCTGCATCGAATTATCAAATCTGCAATTAGAAATCACGGCAAGACTGAAAGAAAACGTTTATTCATAGTCGCTCAAAAACGCTCTCATTCATAGTCAGAGCCACGTGATTACTTTTCATACAATGTGGTAACATAACCTGGAATACCGGGAAATCAGAGAATTCTGAGGGAACTTTTAAACTCTGGAAATCTCAGGGAAAATTTCCAAATTTCACAAAAAATCAGTCAAATATAGATAATTTAAACGGTCACTATTATCGTTTGTCCTATTTAAAGATGCGCGATTACGAGTTGTGTTGAGAATCGAATAATTCGTATTTTCCGAAATTGTAATTCGAATAAAGAACTCTGACAAAATTTTTAAACAGTCGTTTTTCTAGCGGCTGCAGCGTCTTGTTGCCGTGACTGTAGCAGTACAACTTGTGGTACACAATTTGAAATTTGTGTAGCTAATAATATTTTTTTGTGTATTAAATTAATATTTTTTTTTGCAATTACATTTTTGTATCATTATCTGTGTGAATTTGCATTCGATTTTGACGAATAGTATGATAATGTAGAGTCAGGTGTAATACATTCATAATCAAAATAGTTTGTACTTTTCTCCAGTTTTTTCAATTCTATCGTAAGAGTTCTATTAAGGGTTCCAACCCTTACAATAACATTTGTAATATCTGCAGTGAAAAATTCAAAATATTTGTGGAGAATTATCCATTTACACCATCTGACCCCAAATATTTAAAAATATTGTTGTGTGGATACTGTATATCGATACCAATCACAAATCACAACATTTAACAATGGTAAATCAGGGAAATTTTTGTGAGAATATCAGGGAACTTTCTTTCAAGGATTTTGTTGCCACCCCGTCATGTAGAATTTTTATTTGCTGTCACACATGAAACGATACTAAATTTAACCGTCTAAATTATAATATCCACCAAACTTAAATTTATTAACTTACTTCAGCTTGGCAAAAACAAGGTCCCTAGCGCACGAAAGCAACCATTAACGTTGCAAAACAACTACTTTTTTTACTACTTTTTCATTGTTTCATTGCTACAGCCATATGAACCCCAATACATCTTTTCACCGATTTTGCCTTTTGAACTTTCTAACCTCTCTAAAATTTGTTTCAAAAGTCCAGTTCATTCTAGTTGCTTATTAGAGTAGGCCGAAAAACACTTTTTTTCGAAATAGCTGTTCTAATAGTGTAGAAAGGGTTCTCTCTGAGTTCAATAAAGAAGGTGTAAAATATTTTTTTGATTGAATAATATCTTCTGCCCCCGCATTGCACTTGGATTTTGGTAATTTGGGTAAAATTTGGCAATTCTTACTCGGCGCAGGAAATATAATTCTATTTCAATATTGCTTTTCTAATAGAGCGGAAGAAGTGCCCACTGGGTCAAATAAGAAATGTGTAAAATATTTTTCCATCGAATAATATCTTCTGTTTCCACATCGCAATTGAAATTTTGCAGTTTTTGAAGAAAATTGCACTTTTTTATGTGTTTTAGAAATAAATCAAATACGAAAAATAGATGGGTACAAATACTGTTTATTGCTGTATTCAATTGTACATTTCATTATATTGCCTGAAAATTATTGAACAATAGCCGAGTCGCAATATATTAATATAATATTTGTTAAGAATATTGTAACCATAGAAATGTTATGACATTCCAATACGAAAAGTTTACGTGCACTTAATCACTGCTTATACTCTTTTTTCCGATGTATTCGTTATATTCCCACAGTTATGTACAACACAATACTTACGTTGTAAGTGCCACCTTAGTAGAAACTCTGCATTTCCCCCAATAATCTTTATTAATAGGTCGTCTAATAAAATAATCTTCCTCTAAGACTTGAGCCCCTAGCGGATTTATTTCCAACTTTTCGTCCCTTATCAAAAACGATCCCTCTATTTAAGATCTATAAACGATATCTTTATCTACTAACGTTTATTTCTACGAACCCTCATCAAAAAAGAAGCTAAGAGCGGTTGGAAACAACCTATTCTCAGCACAGAACCATTTCATGACATGTTTACAAAACGTGTACTTAATAACATAGGAATCCTGAATTACTGGAATTCTGTCTCAACTTTAAACTTTTGAACTCAAAATGTAGTCAACACTCCAATCCAACAGAACCATTCTAACGACTGCCTACATCTCTCCTGATATTCCTGTGACTCAGGTTTCTATTATTATGATATACACGTGCCTTGCATAACACTTCCCTTTTTATTTACTCAGCTCAAATCTTTTAGTTTAATATTATTTTTACATTTCATTTCCATTTTTCATACTCTGTTACAATTAGGATTGCCAGAAGATAAATATCAGAAAAGAGAACATTTGGTAAAATTACTTTTATAAAAAGAGGACAAAAAGAGGACACGAAAAGCACGCATTATTAGTGTATAATTGTTAGGTATCTAATAAAATGAATAATCTTTTTGACAAATCTGAAATATCTAAACCACTAACTGAAATAAAATCTGCTGAATATATTCCTGATGTATTTTTAAAAAATTAGTAAAAGTAAGAACGAATTTATTTAAAAAAAACACTGAACACATATATTTAAGCCCAACTATGCACACATAACAGTGAAATGACGCAAGTACTCATTTCACACCATTTGCTAATGATATCTATCGAAGAATAACGTTTATTTTGCTTACTTGAAGTACCAAAAATATATTTTAAAACAAAATAGACGTTACTGTGATGTATCCATTTACTGATTTCAGACTTAGAAGAGGTAGATTTTATACTTGTATTGCGGATTTACGTGAAAATCCAGAGAAGTTTTTTAATAACATCCAAGTGAGTGTTCGATCATTTGACAAGCTTGCGAGAAAAATTACTGACAAGATTATGTGTCAAAATACATGGATGAGACTATAGTTCCTATACAATTCAATATCCAAGTATACCGCCTGTTGAGAAATTTTATTAATAAAGGAACTGTAACCAATATATATTCTTTTAAATTAATCACATAAACAGACACGAAAAATTATAATTTAACAATGGCGATAAGCAATACAAATACTGACAAACACCACAAGTCAATAATACACCGACACATGATTTTTAAGTCACCGAATTCTTCGCAGCAGTCATAGTCGAATTACCCACTTCTGTTTAACTCTAACAAAAAAGGTGGCTAAGTTAACAACGCGATTTCCTTCCAAACTAAAAAAGGCTGCAATAATCGTTCGTCTTATTATTCATTTTGATATAATAAGAAAGATATTTCTTATTCTTATTATTCTATCACGAATCTAAATTCTCATTGGTTACCTATTTGATCTCCTAATGAACGTTTTAACAAGGAGCTCGATATGCACTAGAGCTTGAACTTCCTATTATACGTTGATGCGTTTTAATAATACGTACGATTTTCGTACAACGCACTAGATTTAGTATCGATGTGATTTACATACCGATATAGTAGGCAATGCGAATATATTAGCATGTAAATTTTGAAGTGTGAAGTATATTTTTTAACGAATCCGAATTGATGAACAATGAGTACAAAAAGTGAACAACCTTAAAAAGAAGACAAAAGAAAAGATATGACTTAAAAAAAGAGAGTGAAAAAAAGATCCGAGCTGAAAAAGAGAGTATGTTTTCTTTAAAAGAGATGTTCTCTCTGGCAACCGTAGTTACAATCCTTTCTCTTTTGAATATTTCCCTCTCAGTGGTAACTGTCACTTCTCCACAGTATAATAAGGGTGGTGGGTTTGCCCACTCGGTGGGTTTGGCTCGGTGGGTTTGCCCACTGAGCTAGCAATCTACGAATTGTAGGCGATGCAGGATCCATTCCTGTCAGATGTCATTCCTCCCTGGGCTTATTTCTCTGTTATATGTCATTCAAACTTTCCGTGTGTGTTGTATGTTCCTTTACTTGACGTAGTTTGGTAATGTAAGGTAACTTTAATTAACGTCGTACTAGAGCAACACAACGGGCTATTGACGACGATCCGAGGACAACACCACATGATTTTGAACTACGATCAGATGACAGACGCAACACCTGGGTTGTCACCCCTCTCTCCAAACTTCCACACAACCCAACGTGAGGACTTTCGGACATAACAGATTTTCAGGTGCATCAGCCGCCTCTACTCCATACGCTTACAAACATACATGCACTGACTCGGATTCGAGCCAGGAACCTTCCTATCTAGAGGATCCACTTTGACCTCTCTTCCAGTTGGTCGGCTTGACATATTTTGATTGATCTTGAATTGGTACAGCCAATGTGCCATAAATTTTAACCCAACTAACACAAATCTATAGCGTTTGAAATCTTCACAATTGCTTCATTTTGCGAAGAACTATGAAAATCGAACAGAATAGATTGAAAAAGAAATAAAAGATCTATCCAAACTAAGTAAATAACATAAACGCTTGAAAAATGGTCAGAACTGGTAGCTAGTTTTCAGGTTCAGAAAACTTTATTATCGCTTTTGATAGTTTTGAAGATGTGTCATTAACGCGAATAAGAGCTGCACTTTGCTTTTGGCAGTACAGCATTGCAATTTTCTTTCTCCAATTCTGTTACATGATGCTGTCTGTCTTGCGTTTGGCGCAGCTTGGCCAAATATGGCCTTTGTCCCATAAAAAATACACACAATCCAACCAACCACTCATTCCTCTCTATGTGTATTCATCATTTCTGTGTCATTCATTAAAAACGTTCGTTATGTATACGTTTTTTACATAAATTGTTAGACTTGTGTTTGCAAAAGCTTTGACACATGTGGCCCCTTGTGACAATAAATCCCGGTCTAACTAACTATTCCTCTATTCTTTGTCGGTAAATATTTCCTTGTATGTGTATATCTATAGCTTGACGTTGCCTGGCTTGTATTTGGCAAAGCGAGGCCAAATATGGCCCTTGCACCATAAAACACAAAAACAACTATTTCTCTCAGTGTGAATTTTTTTTTATTTTCTGTGTCAGTAAACCTTTCCTTATGTATGTATATTATGTGACATTGTCTGGCTTTTGTTTGGCACTGCTCGGCCAAATATGAACATTGTGGCATATAAACCTACTATTAACATTTTGACTAAGGTTATAGATATAACTGGCGTCGTACTTATAACTTTTGAGATACAGATATGTGCTGTAATGGCCGTAGTCTAAATTCTTTCTTGGCCCGATGAAGGTACAACTGGCTGTACGGGTCGTAGTCTAAAGGTTAACCCATAAGGCCCAAACGCGATATCAATTCCATACCACTAATACTTCTCAAGGCTCGCTGCAAGAACTCAGCCCGTTGACGTATCGTGAAAAAACAGGTTTTGGCCATGATCCTTATTACGACAATCATGGAGACATAGCATGTGAAAGTAAGATTTTCCAAACTTTTTTATTTGTGAGTGAACCCGTTACACTAATGTTCGGCCCACTGCTGCAAAACTAAATTTCTTTAATAAACGCATGTGCTTAAAACTTATTCATGCCTTAGTCTTCAAACATAGCATACATATTCACTCTCCTCATTCTGATACAAAATTCCAATCGTGTGACAAGATAAACTGAGTGCTTCCTGCTTAAAGAAACTTCTGTTTTTTAAAAGCCTCATCCTCAAAGCGCCGATTATGGAGATGCCATAAAAAATAAACCGGCAAAATGTCTTAAAATCTCTCCTGAATAGAATACATATAAAAGAGGGAAGTTTACTTTCGTCCACATACATCAAAGTGTTAGTGTTTCAAAGGATAGAAAGAACGATTTTTCTCCCACGTTGTTCTTTTCTATCGCGTTCAATGTATTTTTTAACTTGTCAAAACTGGGAAACAGCGTCATTTGAAGAATACTTTTTTTCATGCCTCAGTTCGGAGCCTTTTTTTTTAAAGAAGAATCTGGAATTCAAATGGCTTGGAAATGAACAAATCCGGCAAAATCTATGCCGTAAAAATTCCTCATACGAAGCACTCTATATAAAAAACTGGTGACCAGCAATGTTTTATTGACGTACGCTTCTTTGTAATATGACGTTTTTAGAACGTCATGCAGATAATCCTCATTTAAAAGAAATCGGTGCTTTTAGATGGAATGTCTTATTATTTTTTTAATTTTGAAAACACAACGTTCACCAGTGATGTGTAAATAATGGATTATTTATCAAACTGCCTTAATTTGCAGCTGAATAATTCTTGTAATGGATGATAAAATCGTTAACCTCAAACATACTATAAATGTACGTATGCAATACGGCAATTTTAAACTATTTACATCTCACGGAACACGAAATCCACAACTATGACACACCGAAAGATATAAATTTTTATCGAATTGACAAAAAAATGGGTATTATTCTGATTCATTAAAAAAAATAGTAGTACTTACCTACCCTTTTTTCTCCAAAGGGGTTTAAGTAAAATTTTTCAAACAGTTTATTTATGATACATTGTTATCAAAAATATAGTACTCAAACTTACTTGCACTTTATGTTTCAAATTAAATGTAAACGCATTTACCATAGGCTAAAAACTAAAGCATTGAAACGAAATAAATGTTACTCAATTTAAATCCCACCATCCTTAAAGCTCTACAATGCTATCCGTGCAAATTTAATAGCTTAGTTATAATATGGATAGCTGTTGCAAACTATTATTTTGTTCACTGTTATGTTAACGGTTGTAAGAATAACAATTCATTTTTATTTTAAATTTAATCAGTTATTTATCAATCAATTTTATTGGGATATCAGTGTGATACAACCTTTTCTATCCCTCTCTCTATGCTGTGATAGATTGTGCAGTCTAAAAGGTTACAACGTTTGGACTGTAAAGGTGTTCTTAAAATATCCATTGCAAGAGAACAAAATGTGTTTTAGCGTTAGGTTTCATGTATGCCCAAGGCATTGGAATTCTACTCCGGATTCCAGGGCAATTGAATACAGTTCCTTAATGGGGTCTATTGGAGTACGTAATAATTCCTGATGTCCTGAAAAACTACTTCATAGATGGCTCCTTTCTGTTCCAGTAGGTAATAAAAATAGATTTTATTTCACTCTTCGTCAGTGCCAGTCAACTCATAGTGGGACTATTTTTATGTATTTCGATTGCTTTAGACAGTCTGGTGCCATTAAAAGAATGAATACAAAGGAAGAATACAGTTGTCTTTGAAACTTCAAATAATTTCTTCGCAAGAGAAAATTATAAGAATCTTTTTATTGTTGAAAAAAGGATAAATTTATTTCCTTTAGAACAAAATATCAGAGATAGGCTGTAATTTCGATAGTATTGTGGCGAACTTATCCACAACTACAAAAGTTAACTTACTATGCAATGGTAGATATAGCAGTGTAACCCAACTCCACGTTGAAGTATTTTTTGGTTGACAAAGTTATAACATTTCACGCTAGCTAGCTTGCGAAATAACCATGTTTTCAGCTATATGTTCCCTTTCTGTTACAGATGGGGTGCAAGGTACTGTGCGTGATCACCAAGTACACGCGTATGACGACCTACATGTGGATGTTCTGTGAGGGCTTCTACCTCCACAAGCTCATAGCTGCCTCCTTCGCTGAGCAGAAGTCACTCCGTATGTTCTACTTTATCGGCTGGGGTAAGTGAATAACCTCTGATATCTTCACACGTTTCGATTTGCAAAACTTAAGGATAATATTGAATACATATAAGACGCGGTCACCCGATCTCAATCCAATATAGCAAGCCTGGATGCTCTCTACTTACTCGTGCAGTCTACACAAAACACAGTGTATTGCACAAGAGAAAAGACGTGCTCTAGTGTGATTGGTTGTTTGGTTTTATGATGCAATGTCCAATAAAAGACAAGCTGCGTCATTGTTTTAGTAAGTGAATGCGACTCCTTATGATCTGTATTCTTGAACAGCCTAGTAGTAAAGAAGTTACCAAACGCTACAAACCAATAATTAATTCAACTGTCGTTATTAAGGGGATGCAGTACCTAAAAATCACTCAAAATATCGAATTTGTTATGGCTTTTAATTAGAGCTACAACCTTTCTAAATAAGTGTGCAAAATTTTAAATTCGTAACTGCAGTAGTTAAAACGTTATAGACACTTTTTTCTGATCCAAGATACAATAAAAATTATGCACAATGAAGTAGGTGTACGACCTTCAGAGACGAAAGTTTTGGTTTTTAATTCAAAATGTGTTGGCAAGAATATCATGAAGATTCTTGGTGCTTTTATCAAGCTGTTTTGGCCCATGGTTCCTCCTGGTTCTCATATGAAGCATATTAAAACACCAATCAACAAATCGCATTTGGCAAAAATATTGCCAATTTACGAAAGGCTTGCTTCAACTGAACTGTTATAAGGTTCTGTAAGGTGTACCACACAAAACTCTAAGGTAAGCCTGCACAGTGTTATATGGAGTAAGTGCTCAAAGCAAAGTTGTGCATCACTGCAACGTGTTACGATTGCTGTTTGTGATGCTATCACAGAATTCAATGGGGATACTCTAAAAGCTGTAGAAGGTTTTTAAAAAGGAAATAATCTTTCATTGATGTGCATTCTAAACATCTTGTTATCTATAAAGACTATCGTAGAATATAGTTAAGAAATAGAAAGAAGACAGCAGTTTATTTCCTAGCTCAGAAAAAAATAAAAACTGCACGGCTACGTAGACAAAAAATTAAAATAAAAAAAAAAGGTAATTTTGAATAAATCTGGCTACTTTTAAATGTAAACACTGATTAAAAAGCTTTTTCAATTATATTTTTAATTTCTGTAAAGTTATTATGAACTGGATACTAAAAAAGTTAATATTTAAAACTGCTATATTATGTATTGATGAATTTTGAGTTTGCGTCGAAACTGAAATGTTTTTGAACTTCAATAAATTAACTTAATCTTACGGGTTATATTTTAGTTAAAAGATTTAAATTGGAGTAAAAAATGCTTTGAATTGCTTTAATTCGTAAGGAAATCAACATATTGATTCTAAATAGCTCTGAGTTTTGTAAATAATTTTATATACGGGTTTTAAAACTTTAAAAGCATTTTTCTCAGCTTTGGTTTTTTTTGGCATTATAAGGTATTCAAAATGCTAAGGCTTTTTATGTATCAAAGAAAACGCTTCCAAACTATTTTCACTTATTTTT
Organism: Metellina segmentata; assembly: GCA_947359465.1. Lineage (NCBI taxonomy): Eukaryota > Metazoa > Arthropoda > Arachnida > Araneae > Tetragnathidae > Metellina > Metellina segmentata. The sequence goes on along the minus strand of OX375877.1, from coordinate 40,624,869 downwards.
ATATGCCTTTAGAGTGACACTGTGTTTGGATTTACATCTAAGTGCGATATTTATTGTTTATAAATAGTTAAAAATAAATGTTTTTATTTTTTGTAGGTTTTTGTATCACTTTAGCTTTAAAAAATTGTATAAAATTAACTATGTTTTTTATTTTAAAATACACTAGGGGGCTCCGCCCCCTGATCGCTTACGCTCGCCAACCCCCTGGGAATCGCTACGCAATCCCATTTGGTTTGCTTCGCAAACCAACACTCCTTTTACATATGGCATTTGGTTTGCTTCGCAAACCAACATTCCTTTCGCAGAGTGAAACTATCTGAATAATTTGTATTATCCTGATTTCCATTTACGGTCCATGACGTCACAGCGAGGGCTTCGCCCCCTGCTCGCTTACGCTCGCCGACCCATCGTCGAGTCGTACGCTCGTCGAGTACATTCTGAGGTATACTGCGCGATATTTTAAAAATAAAAAACTAATAGTAATAAGATATAGATACGGCAGTTTTAAAAAAAAGTAACAAAAATGTCCCGATTTTTCCCGAATTTCAAAAAAATATTATCAAGAACCAAATTGAAATTTAAAAAAAAACTCGACGAGCTGCAAAAATTTACGTTGAGAGGTACTCTTAAAAAAAACTCACGGCTGAAGACTGAAAATTTGAATGTCATTTGCTCACTCGCGGAAGAAATTTCGCTTCTTCAATTTTGACACTTAATAAACCCTAAACCAATAGCCGCATCGGAAAAAAATCTTAATAATTGTCCAGGGAATACGATGAAGAACAAACCATGTGAATTTTGTTTTTTTCCGATCAGTACTTTCTCGGGAAACCGTCTAAGAATCGAGCTAAACAACACAGTTTTCAATCCTGCGGCGGCGGCGGTAACATTTTTTTAATATAGATAGATATACAGTTATTGTTAAGTATATTTGAAATAAATTTGAAAAAATAAAAAAATAAAAAAAAATAATAAAAATTAAAAAAAAATAGCATTTTTAAAAAATTAAAAAAATAATAATAATATTTTTCTTTTGCTTTTTTAACAAGATTTTTTCTTTTAAAATCAATTTATTATTTACAAACAAAATCGAAAAACAACTATATTTTATTTCTATTATAAAAAATTAAGAAATTTTTTTAAATGGTACCGCGCTTCCTTAAACACTTCTACGATATTACTAACCGGCGATATTACTAAAGCGACTAACAACAGTAAACGAGTTGAAATGAAACTAATCTTCAGTCTGCAGGAGTTTAACGCAAGAACCCACTCATTGAGATTCATCACTGCAAAACACATTTATCGAAGTGACTCAATAAAACTGACAACATCCAGAACCCCTTGGATGAAAATAGGGTCGCGTGGTAGCCCTGTTGGAAGAGTAGCGGATTAGGAACCAGAGGGTTGCGAGTTCGAAATTCGAGACCGTCGTGTACGAGTGTGCTCGTGCAAGTTAAATCCATTGCGACCTCAAATGTCTTCATGTTCTCGTGGTGTGCAAGATTGTAGAATGGAGTGACAGTTCAGGTGTGACCTCGTCATCTGACCGTGACTCAGAATTGCGGGGTGTTGTCTCGTATAATTCCCTTCGGGATTGACCCCAGACATTCGCCAATAGTTCTCTGTGTCGCTCCAGGTAGACGTTAGTTCAACTACCTACCTGGAATAAATATTGTATGGGTTACAAGAACGATAGATGCAAAGTGCCACCTATAGTTTCAACAATAGGAATACGTCTTATACGTTGTGAGGCCAGCATTAGTGTCATAGATCGCCATATTCCCTATTATAGTGCCTTTAACAAGGCAAACAATTATATTTTCAGAATTACTGAAATCTAAAATGTATTCAAATGAGTACATGTATTTTTATTTCATTCGTTTCCACTAGTACCACGAAAGACATGGGTATTCTCATTTTCTTTGACATTTGAGGTGCTTGGCACAGGATTCATCTCTGATTGCATTATCCTTTACTTTTTGGACAAGTATATAAATTCAACAAGCCACTTCAAACTACCTGTACAACCTTCATAGGGCAATAGGGCACTCAAAATTAGTTAGTATTCCCATGTATATCTATATTCACAAGGATATTTTTAGGAAACTCGATCTATTATGTCTGTAAGTTAGTGCATCTTCTATCCCACCCGTGTAGCGAGCATACAGACACACATCCCACGTGAATACAGTTTAATTTTTTGTTGAATACATCTCCTTAAGGTGTAAAACAACTTACAGGTTTTGAATGTAAGTTTTCAAAAGGTACAAGTCTGGTTTAGGTCCTGAAGTAACGGTGGTGATACCATTCCTTCTTATTTCATGTCCGTTTGTGGGTTCAGTCTTGTCCAAATGTGTAATGTGATGATGACTAAAGATTTTCCAGTCAAATTTAGGAAAAGAACATTTGAGAATAACATGCTGATTCTACTTTGGTGAACTTGCTGGTGTGAATTCTGGGTGTTATTAAATAACAAGCAGAACAATGAAAAGTTTAGATCATCAAGTGTTTACCCTTGATTTTCTTTGGTATACTTGTAATACTGAATGCGCTCACTGAAGAAGAATGATACACTAATGAGAACTAAAGCTTGTATATCCTTTCAACACATGAATACACTATCTACCAATAAGTATTTGGACTCCTGTGATAAAAAAAGGAAACAAAATTTATTCATGTTCATTAGTTGGTAGACCCTCCACGAGAGGCAATTACAGTCTCAACCTTCCGGGGCTTGCTTTCCACAAGTCCTTGTATGACGGCTAGAGGTATTTACTTCCACTCGGCTTGAAGAAGACATGTAAGTTCCTTCACCGATTTTGGGCGGTTGTTGCATTCCTTAATTCGGCGATCCAACTCATCCCGTAGTATACCTGTAGTTTAAATCCGTAGTATAGTTTCGTCCCGTAGTATAGTTTTTAATAGTATCTCCTAATTTGTGTCCTGGTGGGTGGTAATAGGAACAAGGGTAGGTGATATTAGGTACCTATTCTTGAAAACAATTTTGTCAAGCTTTTTGAAGCTTTACTAGTTAACTTAACCTGACATAAGTAATGAAGGTATATGATCTCCGGTAACTAAAGGAGAATAGTTCCTAGTGATATTCATTTAGTTTCCAGCTTGATTTTTTCAACCCAGGAGGCTGAGATAAAAAAAAATAATTATGTTAAGCTATATTTGGAACACTTACCCTATCTTCATCATTAGAAATTCAATAGTTTTTCTTGATGACGAAGAAATCGCCATTAGCAAAATTATTCAGATCTTGATGGACGATATATCTCGTCGAAACCACTTGGAGGTTTAATGGTGTAAAACTAAAAATTATTTTTAACCTACTTGTATATGTCTCATGATTGTTGCATCTTAGTTCGGGCATTTCTTCAAGTGACAATTTCTGTTTCTAAGAGTAAAGTATTTCTAACCAGTATGGTGTAATGAAACTGCAACCATTTGATTCCGAGACATGCTAAAATCTCTTTGAAAAAATCTTGACACTATTCTTTTAGAATTTAAAATTCTTCAAATGTTCGAATGTATTCAATGGTGTTTAAATGTGAAAAGAGAAATTTACTTAAAAGCAGCCAAGTCCCACGCTCGGTTGCTGTAATCGCGATACACTGGAACGTGATCGGTTCAATCATTTCTGCTTTACAACTTTTAAACATGTTATTCAGTTGAGATTAACTTAGTCTGTCGCTTCAGGATCACTTTTTCATTCATGAGTGGCTAATTATACCACTTGAAATGTAAGCTTCCTAATTTTGTGGAACTCTGCTTAAAGTATTTCTGTCTACGATTACATTTTTGATAAATTGTAACTACATTTTTCTGATATGACTAAAATTAATTAACTAAGCAAAAGAATTTTGAATGCAAAAGGAAAAAATACCATAGGAAGTGATACTTATCTTCAGCTGCCTTGAGATTTTGTGTTAAGGATAATAAAATCATGCCCAAAGATTATTTAAAAAAGTGTCCAAAATTAGTGCCAACGATTTACTTTTCAATGGGGTTTTATACTTTCTGATTGAAAAAAAAAATCAACTTTTATTGATTTCGTCCTATTTTCAAAGTTGAACCCTAATCGAGAAGTATGAAACTTCTTTGGGGAAATACCGCTTGAATTATCGTGATGTAGAAATCACTGTATTTTCATAAATAATTGGGAAAAGATACAGCTGTAAAATTTAAAACTATCTGAATTTCAATATTACTTTCTCCATGAAATGCGAGTACTTATTTGACAGTAATTACGTAGAAGAAAAAATTATATTTAACTAAACAATATCAAGTTTCGTGTATGATGTACAAGTATACTAAAATTGGAAGCTGTATATAAAAATTACTCTGTTGTACCTTATAGTAAATTCAATTAATCTATTTCAGTGTAAGCAATAGACAACGCGTTTAACAACATTTCTAAAAATTTCAACTATTTTCAGTCTGTGTCTCTATACGCAGTGTCCTGACGAATCTATGGCACTTATAATAATGAAATTTGGCACATAGGTAGTCCTAAATTTGTCAATTTTTATGTAGTGCCGGAATTTTAAAAATAAAGCTGGAATATTTTAAAATTAATTTATTAGTTTTTTTCATCTTTCTTTCTTTTTTCCGGAATATGATGTCACCCGTACCTCGAAAGAAAAAGGAACGGATTTTGCGATTTTCGACTCTGACGTCACAAACGTTTTTCGTTCTAATGCCTTTGGAACCATGCCACTTTTTCCGATTCTAGTGGGTTTCGATTTACTTTGTTGATAATAGCCACTTCGAGGCCATTACGGCGTTGCCTATGGAGTTCGTTTACGAAGCAAACCAAATGGGAATACGTAGAAATCATCGGGTGCTGGCGAGCGTTAGCTAGCAGTGGTCAGGCCTGACTCCACGAAAAGAACTGTCACGGGCAATGCCGTGATGGCCAATTAGTGACTAGTATACTACATATATGGGTACTTTAACATCTGTTTTACTAGCAGCACCACATAATCAACTTCCTAACATTTGTAGTCAGCACAGGTTCGCTTTTAGTGCCTTACCTTGTGTGTATTTATATTCTGTATCAGTAAGACAGTTAAGCGTTATATCCATTCAATTTACTTGACGTTGTATGTCTTGTGTTAGGCCCATTTTTGCCAAATATGGTCTTTAGGAACTAAAATCCCAACCAACCTAATATTCGTACGTCACATAAGAGACAATGGAGGTAATATTTCCGATGGTAATAATGGAGGTTCCGAATTTTACTACTTCTTATGGATTTATGGATTCAGTTCTATTTTCCAGGCAGAATAGGACACTTCAATACCCTAATTTTACTCTTAACACTCCTGCTGATTGTCTCATCAACATTTCTGATCATTAGCAAAACTGACCAGATCTTGATACAAGGGCTATATCCTTAAAAGAAGAAAATTGGTCACATCTAGGACTCATCAGTGTAACAAAATAGGGGAAATCAAAATCTGGATGTCGCGATATCTCGCCATTGCCAAAGTTGGTCAAATCAGGATGGACGAGATATCTCCTCGGAAACTACTTGAATGGTAAAAACAATGAAACAATACGCGAAAAAGTCTTAAATTTCATCAAAGGTATTCACCACCAAATTAATTTTTATGTATTAACCCATGTTTTGCAAAAAATGACTATTGAGTGACAAATCAAACCTAAATTTCGTATTTCGATTGATTCCTATTGCAACAGAAATGCAATTGAAGTTGAGAATGATATTACTATTCGTTATCTTCTTATCCCCTATTACCTTTTCTTATTTTCAATTTGATTTTCACATATAGCATTTCCGCAAAGAAAAAAAAATCGAATTCAACCACAATTACGAAGTTGCTTTCAATGAAGCTGAAACAGGGCAAATCTCCCACAGAATTTTACTACTTCTTATGGATTTATGGATTCAATTCTCTTTTCCAGGCAGAATAGGACACTTCAATACCATATTTTATTTACATACTGATATAATCCTCGGAGTTTGAAGATGATGATAAGTATTTTTCCAATACTTGAAAACTTGTAACTTCAAGTCCTGTTCGCCTAAGCGGATTATGGTAGATTTGTAGTTTTCATAACTATTGGTATGACGACTGATACCACGATTGAATCCAAGCGATTGGAGGAGTACTATTACCCGACTAGATTCAAAACTTCTTTTGGGGACACAGATGAATAAGTTACGAGTTTTACCGATAAGCCTCTTTGGCAGAATCTTTGAGTCCATGTCCTGATAGAATATTTTATGTTCTTTCCCTGAATAGCGTAAGTCCAGAGCTTTTTGGCTTTCGCTTTTCATATTGAGCATTAGGGTGGGGAACCTTACCACCACTACAGAAGTTAACTTTCAATACAATACTATGTTTAACTGTCTTACTTGACTCCGCCATGAGGTACATTTTGGTAGCGAAGTTGCATCATCTTTCACCCATATTATTGAACTATCCAATTCGTGGCTAGCCCGGCGTTGCCCGTGCTAGTTGCTTTTGTGGGATTACTCTCTTTTGCTTAGAAACCAAGTGGGAATTAGTAGCCCAGGGCTCGAAATACCCGGGTGCACTGTGCACATGAAAATAAAATTGTGCACCTAATTTTTTTCCCGCTAGGTGTACCTAACGTTAAAAAAGGGGAGGGAACCTTTTATGTTATTTTCATGCTTGAACAAACTATTAGTATCGACCTCTTTCGCTCTAAATGTGAACGTAATTAAAATTCCTAAATACTTACTATGCGAAAAACAAAAAAACTCGATGGTCCGTAAACAAACAACAAAATCGATGGTTCGTAACGGGTTTATACAGGAGGAAGGTTTACTTGTGCCACTTACAACAGAACTTTCCGAAGATCGAAACATTTTCAGGATGGCTCTGTTGAAGCGACTGTCGCGATAGCCGTGCGCCGGAGAAGGGAGAATTTAGGATGTTTAAAAATTTTACTTACTATCTACTACTAACCTATATCTAAACATAACCAACTAATAAAGTAGTTTACATTATATCAATGCTCTTACATTACGTTTTTTTTAATGTGCACCTAAAATACAACCTTTGCACCTAATTTAAAAACTTAGGGGAACCTTGTGCACCTGTATTAAAAAATCTATTTCGAGGCCTGTCGTAGCGTATTGGATAACAGCCATAACGGCGTTGCCCGTGGAGTTGGTTTGTTTCGCAAACCCAATGGGAATTCATAGCCTATTGGATAACAGCCGTAGGAGTTGCCCGTGGTGTTGGTTTGCTTCGAAACCAAATAGGCGTCGCCCGTTACAGTTCTTTTCGGGGGGGGGGACATTACCCGTGGTGTTAGTTTGCTTCGTAAACCAAAAAATAAAAATATTTAATTAATAAATTAAATATTAAAAGGAAATCAAAAGTATAAGGTATTTATTTGTACGGTGTAAAATTTTCCGCCGATTTCAAGTCCGTTAAAATTTTTATTTTGCCTTTTACGATCTCTGAGATAGAAAAAAAGCACTAAGACGCCAGTGATAACTTTAATAATATATTTTGCTTCACTCGAATCCGTTTCTCAGTAAATCATTTTAAATTAATCTCGAATCTGTTCGCGAGACGGAAGGTCAAAAAAATCTGAAATGGTTCCAAAGGCTGACGTCAATAGTGACAAGAGAGAGAAAACTCTAAATTTTGATGCTTCTTCATTTCCCGAAAGAAGAAATAACTGTGAAAAAACTATTAAATTCATTTTTAAATGTTCTTGATTAAATTTTAAAATTCGCCAAAATTGCAAAAAATTTGGACTACCTGTGTGCCAAATCTCATTATTGTAAGTGCCATAGATTTGTCAGGACTTTGCGGGCAGAAAACAAACAGACAGACACTTCCTTTTATAATAGTAGAAATAGGTGACCTGGACATGATGTGAACATATGTAGTTTCAAAAACAAGCAAGATGACATTTTTCTGACACATTCGTAATCGTAACAGTAGGTGTACATGTACTTACATGAATGATTTACAATGAGTAGTTAAATTACCATTTACTTCATACTTATTAATTCATAATTACCAAATAATTATTACTTCCAACAACTGTGTGAAGCTCGGTGATAACAACTACCACTTCTACTCCTATAAAAACTTCAATATTCATTGATACTCGGCCTCATTTCAACATATTACGGACTGCACTTACATGGTTGCTAGCCAACACAAGACATATAAAAGTTCGCAATCACATATTCCACGACCTTGTATATGGGAAGTACATAAGTAAATATGACAGTTCTAAATAGTTTAATTACTAAATTACTAAATAGTTTAATAATAAATTCCAGTCCGTCATCAATAGATCGTATCCATCGAATTCAACAAGTGCTAAATCTGGAGGGGGATTATTGCGATAAAATTACCCACCAATACAAAAATTAACATACCATACCATAGAATATATACACTATATGGACCCAAATATTTGGACACTGCATGTTTTTCAGAATAAAAATTGCTTTATTATAATTATTATTTTTATTGCAGTTGCGTTAAAAAAAGGTTTTTTAGTTCCGGGTAGGCCCTCGTTTTGCTTGTATTACAACTGTTACACGTCGAGGCATACTTTCCACAAGTTCTCTGTAAATCTCGGCAGGAATAGCTCTCCATGCCTCTCTCAAGGCCGTGAGAAGAGATTGTTGTGAAGATGGGCGTGCGTGGCGGTGTCGTGCTCGTCGCTCCAATTTGTCGCGCAAGAGCTCGATCGGATTGAGATCGGGGCTCTGAACAGGCCAGTTAAGCAAATTCACATTTATTTACACGAAACCAGTCCAACACACGTTTTGAAGTATGACTGGAGCTCGATCCTGTTGGAAGAAACAACCATCATCGCCGTAGTATTGACATGGTGCAGGCAAGGCCGAATGATCCAGAACGTCGAGGTACACGTCAGGGTTCATGGTACCAGGTACATAAAGCAATGGACCGAGTCCTAACCAGGAAAACAACCCCCCACTAAGACGGATCCTCCTCCGAATTTCTGCAGTGTCCAAATACTTTTGCCTACATAGTGTACATTCGTATCCTAAACTTCAGCTACCAAATGCTTGGTGAATATTTTAAATTTATTCGCCTTACGCTTATATTTCGGATCTCAGTCCATTTGAAGATCGGAACCAAAATTTCGTATTGTGTAGTGTAGAATTCTGCACATCCCTATCCAGTAAACCGGTTACTCAAATTATCCAGATTCTTGTTGACGAGATGTCGTGTCTTGACAACCTGCAGAAGGGTTACGTAACAAAGCAGAGATAATTTCTTTTTGAGCTCGTAGTATTTGGATAGGATGTTTGAAAAAGAGGCATTTTGTATGTATACGTTTTCATCTCCTCGACTTGTTAACCTTGCATGTTGTTCTTTTGTTACAGTTTTCCCAATTTTCCCGGTGTTTACGTTCGCCATCCTGCGTTGGTACTTCGCCGACGAAGAGTAAGTTTCCACGTTCATTTTCCTTGCAGTAAATTTATTCATGCCTTTCTTCCTTTCTTTCGTTGATGTTAAGTTAGATTTAGATTTAAATTAAATCCATCTCCTAAACCATATAATTTCCAAAAGTAGGTGCTATCACACTTCTTTGAGCATGGAATGAATCTTGGGGGTGAATGCTGGACCTCAAGAGAGTTGAGGTGTTTTGAGGAATGTTTATTCAATTTATATACTAATACACTACAATGATGCATTGCCATTATTTAATTTAATTTAAAAAAAAAAGGAACCGACTGCAAATGATTGCTTGGAGATTTAAGGATTTGGTTGCCGAAAATATACTACAATTGACTATTAGTACAACACTAGACTTATCCTTCTTTATTAGTGATTATTTTGAATTTTATTGATTTGATTGATATTAATTACCGATAATAGTGATTGATCTAATACAATTAATCTTTAAATAAAATTAATTTTTTATTATTTCAGTTTAATAGATAGTTTTATTATTTCAGTTTAATAGAGAGTTTTATCATTTCAGTTCCCCAAGTTGTTTTATTTCTAAACAAGCTATTGAAGTTCTGCAATTTCTCACAGCTACATAAATAACTATATGTACAGCTAAACTTGGTAATTTAGTATTACTTGAGGTAGTTCTGAACGAAATTTTTTTGTAAGTCGGGGTTGGGTCAAAGGAGTTTGTGAAGCTATATACTAGTACAATCAAATCAAAGATACTCTGTCATTTCCTAAAGAGGGAATTAGAAGAAAAGAAATTTCAAACCTATCAATTTTGAGTTTACGCTGAAGTGGCAATTTGCCTACAACTACAGTAATCATTCTTTTGCAAATTTTTAATTATAAAAACATAATATTTAAAAATTGTATTGTTTTTTTATATTAATATATAACAAAATTATTCCATACATAAAATTCACACATATATCCAGTTTAATCTACCATACCATCCAGCTAACGATACCCACTTTCAAACACTTTATGGTTTTTGTAAGTGTAAGTTATAATTTAAATATTGCTTCGATACTGGGATAACCAACAAATATTTTGTTGGGATGAACGATTTGTGCTCTGTATGTCCAGGATATATTGAACTTACACAATGATATCACTAAGTATAGGGTACTTAAAACACTTCCTGTACAAACATTAAGCGGAGATAAGGCATGTTAAATTAAGCCTAATCCATATTGGATTAATGTACCTGTATATCCGTAACGATACATTTAGGGATTGATCAAGATGCATCGATCGATTGGTCACCGCGATCTCCCGATTTATCATGGCTCAAGTGTTGTCCTCGGTTATCTCTTTGGGATTGATCCCGGACCGTCACCAATAGCCCGCTATGTTGATTCAGTGCGACTTTAATTAAAATACATACCGATTTATCATGCAGTGATATCTCCCTTGGGTGACCTACCCAAAAGGCACCGTGTACAAAAACATGTGAAGCGTTTGCTAAGTAGCAGTGTATGTTACGTGTCACTTATTTTCAGAGTGAAAGAATCCATGGATTATTTCATAATATATGTGGTTATTTATTCATTGTGTTGTGGGATGAAACCAATACTACACTATTACGACATCTCACGGTCGCGAGTTAAAAGAGAACTTTTATTTAAATTTATATAATTGTTTTATTGATTGTTTTCCATTGTATTATCTGTTGTGTGATTGTGTGTACTTTCAATTCCTACTAGATGCTGGGCCATTCCCGTTAATCCGTACGAATGGGTAACCAACAGTCCCAATTTGCTCAGTCTCGTCGTAAGTAAATTTTTCCAATGTTGACAAGTTATTTCTCTCTATATTAAAAAAAGTTACCGCCGCAGGATTGAAAATTCGCTTTTTTTGCGTAGCAATCACCGTGAGTTGGCAAGCGTCAGCGAGCAGGGGGCGAAGCTTACGCTGTAATGTCATGTACCGGAAAGTCAAATCAGTATTATACGAATTATTAAGATAGTTTAGCCGTCGCAGGAGATTGACTCTGCAAAAGGAGTGTTGGTTCGCGAAGCAAACGAGGGGTATATTACACTTTCCTAATATCTTCCCCTATATTATTTCTGTCACATATCAGACTGTCATACATAGCCCGTTGTGTTGCTCTAGTACGACGTTAATAAAAAATTACCAATTACCCAAAGAATGAATTACAAATTAATATATTAAAGTTTACTGGCCAATTCCAAATGTCACGAAAATGATTGTAAGCTACGTTTTAAGGCGACCCCGATATAAATCATGCGAGCATTTGCGTAGCGGAAGTAAAATCTCTTCACCGCTTATTCGCCTACTTTGCTTACACTAAAAATCCCTCTCGTGTAATTTTCAAAACCAATGTACCTGCAATACATAAAATATAATAAAGGTTTTCCAACATCTCTTTAGAAGCAAATTTGGGAAAGAATACTTAAAACACTAAAGAATAAGCAGATTTGCATTTGATGTTAAAATTTTAACTTTGAGAAAGTTTTTTAGCAATAAATATAAAACATTTTCATCGCCCAAAAAATCTTTTGCTCGTATATTCAAAAAAAAGTTTTATTTTACTTCATATTATAATTTAATAGAACTTTTATGTTTTAAAGAATTTTTCTTCCGTCATACTATTTGTTTTTGCTGGAAACAAATAATTCATGAAGTTGAAATAAATTCATTTGAGAACAGATTTTCTTCGTGGAAGAGGTTCTAAAAAATACAAGATTCTCGTGATCTCGCACTCTAGCTTAAAGGTTAATTTTTCATTATTCAACTTTATGGAAAAAAATATCTAAAATGCGTCCTGTTAATAGTGAAAAAGTGAAAATCTTTCTGGACACGGACTTTTTCTCTTCCATCGTCGTGGTAAACAAAATAAGCTTTTTGTTTCAAATGAACAAAATTTTTTTCATCTCATTTTTAATAATACAATATTAAAAGCCCTGTATGAATAATGATTTTCTATAAACCTAAATACAGAGAAAACGCGTTTTTTTTTGTGGGGGAGCGTACGTAATTCTTGTTTCTCATCCCCCCCCCCTGCATGTTACTCGACTTTAACTCAAACATGTAGCTCATAAGATAGGTTATAGATAGGTCATAAGATAGGTCAGTGTAAATATAACAATGAAACCCGGTGTAACGTCGTGGGTATAGTTTGCGGGGCGAGTGGCTTGAAGATAATTAAAACTACATTTAAAATTACAGCACATTTAATTAATTATAGAAGAATACATATAAGTTAAAACTATTTCGAGGCTAATAGATATTGTACAAATTAGGGTTTCAGTGCCGCGGCTTCAATCCGAAGCAGATTCGTCCTGCGTCCGCTCACGTTTCGGTTTTCCACGATTCTCCTTTTTCTAGAGAGAAGACCTCACTCGTTCTTCCGAAGCCGCTATCGCCCAAATAGAAGGGGATACCCCCATCCGGTCATAAATTCATGGACCACACCATGAAAGCTGTGGTCAGAGGGACCCCCTATTGTAACGCTACACCGGAGAATAAAAAGTTTTCCGGTTTCGATTAATCCCATTTTTGACTTGGGTATATTAATTTTTAATTTCAGTGACATGCTGAAATTTTCTTTCAAAAGAATGCGAAGTTGCGTCAGTTTATAAAGATTTAAAGTTTATAAAGAAAGTCAGATTACCAAAGCACAGCTCCCTCTTCAGCTAGCCTAATGGAGAGACATGGCATAATGAACAATACAAATTATTTATTAATTTATTCATGAATTGACTTAATATATAATCCAGTTTCACTTTTTATGATTTGTGGTTATTTGGTAATTTTGCTTTTTGCGTGAAGGCGTTGTGTGTGTGTTTCAGTTCTTTTGCACACAACTGGCACCTTCATTAACCTTTAGACTACAACCGGTACAGAAGTTGTACCATGATCGCGCCAAGAAAGAATTTGGAAAACGGCCAATACAACTGTTGTACCTTGAAAGTTATAAGAATCACACCAAGAAAGAATTCAGACTACGCCCGTTACAGCAGTTGTATCTTGAAAGTTATAAGAATCGCGCGAATAAATAATTTATACTACGGCCGTTACATCAGATGTACCTTGAACTACAAGAATCGCACCAAGAAAGAACTTAGGCCACGTCTGTTTCAATAGTTGTACTTCGAAAGTTATACGAATCGCGTTTGTTATATCGAGAGCCGTAGTGTATTCAAAAGGTAAACTGAAGAATTTCAGACTTTCTTGGGTACATTCGATAGTATAGAAATGTTTTGGACTCGTCTTTCAACAGATACGAAAACACGATGAAAAACAATTATCTGTATTCTTTCTATCACAAAAATATTCTATGCATGTAAAATCTGTGATTTTCTTAATTAGTGTTTTTTCCCCTCAACAAGTGACGGTCACTATCATTAAATTCCCCTCCGATGATCTCAACATTGCAAATAACCATATCCGCAGTTTATCATCTCCTGTCACTTGGCAGTTCTGTCATCATGTTGGTCGTTAATCCTCCAAGTGGTTTCAACGAGTTATCTCGTCCATCAAGATCTGACCGGTTTTACTAATGACGAGATATCTCGTCATCAAGAATCTGCCAATAGTTTGATGTCAAAATAAAGATTTGGATCATCAAGATCGGATCAGTTTTGTCAATGACGAGAATACCTTCTCGAGATAGCCACCAAGATGACACTGGGATCAGTCCCAAGGGCATAGATCCGAGGACAACACCTCGTCATTTTGAGTCTGGGTGTCAGATGACGAGGTCGACTCCTGAGCTAGCACCCCACTCTCTAAACATGTACACGACAGTCTAATTATCCTACCGTACCTACTTCAAATGTGCTCTAATGAGCATGGCGTGGCCATTTTGTAGAATGTTGAAGGAATCATTGAGTACAAGTTCAATTAAAACTGGAACGGAGCAATTAAGTTAAAATTAAGGTTTATTTACAAGTTAGTTATAAATTTACAGAAAAGTTTCAAGATAAACTGGATAGTTTGAACTTAAATTATATTAATTTACAAAAGAACTATTGTTTCCGAGCAAAACGCCTACGTAAGGCCTCCCCTTATTCTGTCAACCTCTGCTTCCTTCTTCCAAAACACCCCGTTGGGTTCTTCACGACACCAATCCAAGGGGTCGTACACAAGTAGCCAATGTCTCGAGGGTGCTCGGAACCGGACTGTACAATGACGTCTAAAGTTGGATCGAGTTTCGAACTGGCAACCCTCTATCCACAAGTTAGGACCAAATATATTTCTTTTCTTGGATGAATTGATCCTATGAGGGTTCACGCGCATATATCCGCTCTCTAATCTATTGCCTGTATGCATGACTTCTAACTAGTTTTGTAGGGAAGTGATAGCCCAGCTGGAAGAATAGTCTGTCAGCAACCGGAGGGTTGAGTACATGGATGATGGTGCACTTTAAATCTACCATAACCTCAAATATTCTCACGTTGGCATAGCCTGGAAGTTTGGAGAGTGGAATGGCAGCTTAAATATGACCTCGTCATCTGGCCGTGGCACATAGTTTCAAAGTGCTACCCAAGGATATTTCCCTAATAGATTGATCCGGATCGTCGCCAATAGTCCACTGTATTGTTCAAATGCGATGTCAATTTAATTTCCCTCCTACCTACCTACCAGTTTTGAGCTTGTTGACCAATATAATCTTTCGAGGATTCTTTCATGCAATCGGTGTTCTCATTTAGTCATTGTGTATTATTGTTGTGAGGGAAAAGGAGTACTGCTCTATTTAAAAAATCGACACTCGGATGGTTAAGTACTTGCAAACTTGTCCATTCTCCGAAACCTCAAGAACTTCTTCCTAAATCCTGGACTTGCCACTGCGTGTCCAGCACGGCGTGGCCCGTGAAAATTTTCGTGGGGTCAGGTGTGACCACTGCTCGTTTACGCTCACTAAACTTCAGAGATTGCTGCGTATTCCCATTTGGATTGCTTCGAAAACGAACTCTACAGGCAATGCCGTGATGGCCTCGAAGTGGCTATTATCAATAACGTAAATCAAAACAAGCTAGAATCGGAAAACTTTGCATGCTTCCAAAGGTAATAGGACGAAAAACGCTTGTGATGTCTGCTGTCGAAAATCGTAAAATCCTCTCCATCTTCAATGTTGTCACATTCCGGAAAAAAGAACGAAAGGTGAAAAAAAACTAATAAATAAATAAAAAAAAATTTCTAGATTAAATTTTACAATTCGAGCGCTAGACAACAATTGCAGAAGATTAGGACTATCTGTGTGGCAAATTTCAGTATTGTAAGTGCCATAGATTCGCCAGGACACTGCGTTCAGGGACACAATACTTATTTTTATAATTATACTAGCCACTGCGTGGCTAGCCCGGCGTTGCCAGTTCTGGTGTTGTTGGTTTGCTTCGTAAACCAACACCACGGGCAACGCTGTGATGTAAGGTATTAATCTGGTGTAAAATTTCCCGCAGATTTCAAATCCTATGAAAATATATTCAATTTAAAAATTATTTATATTAAAGAAAATTATTCATTTAAAGAATATTTTTAAGTATCAATCTTTTGTGAAATTTTCCGCAGATTTCAAATCCGTTGAAATGTTTACTCTATCTTTAACGGTCTAGGACAGGGGTGGGCAACATGTGGCGCATGCGCCAAACTTGGCGCATTGGATGATAACAAGTGGCGCATTGCATTATTGTGACTCCTTATTCTTTTGAAGTACGCTCCATAAGTGAAAATATCTTTATATTTTTAACATCATAGTACTTCTCAGTTGAATTCATAGAGCTTTCTTACTCCTCATTTCGTCGCAATTTTAGGAGTTTGCAATTTATATTCTGTGTGATACGACGTGCTTGTGAGCTGTTTGTTCTTTTTCAAAATTTTTTGTACTTTTTAATGTTTTTTTTTTTTTTTTTTACATTCCTGTTATCTATCATTGTGCGATAGAAAATGAGCAAAAGAAGCGCAAAAAGTATGAGAAAAAAAGTGAATTTAACGAAATATTAAGAAAATGAGTTATTTACAGCAAGTCCATCAGGAAAATCGTTTTTTGCATTGTTTGTGAAACTACTCTTTCACATAATAAAAGACATGATCTTAATAAATACTATAAAACACAGCATCAGGCTAACATAGAAGGAAAAATTAAACTTGTTCTCGGGTCGGTGTTACGTAAAGAATATGTGACTAAAAAAAGTAAGAAATCAGAAGACAAAATATTTTTGCTAATGTAAGTTGTGAAGATGAGGCGATGACAGAAGCGTCACATGAAATTGCTGTAGCATTGGCGAAAAAAACTTATTCTGACGGAGAAGCCTTGTTTCCAAATATTTGCACGCCATCTTGATTATAAAGGTATTGAAAAGAAATCAGATGAAATTGCTATACCAGGGCAGACTAATACGAGATGTATCGTGGAACTCTGGATGTATTTCAACAACTGGAAGACTATTCTCTAGCTATGGATGAACCAATGGACATATTTGATGTAGTCCAGTTATAAGCATTTTTGTAAGAAGAATTGATTAAAATTTTAATGTCTTTGAAGAACTTGCAAGTCTGGAGTTATTGTATGATGAAACAAGAGTATCAGAGATATATAAAATGTAAAATCATGCAAAGAAAATCTAAATTAGATTATTGTACTAATCAGCATGTGTACTGACGGTACACCGTAAATGGCACTAAAATATCAATTCATTTTACACCAAGAGGCACAATGTGTAAAATTTAAAAAAATGCACCATGTTTTGTTACCAGTTGTGAAATGTGTGATTAAAATTAGAACAAGAGTATTAAACAACCGAGAATATTCAGAATATTTAGAGAATATTGAATTATTAGATTTGGAATATATGGTGAACCTTTTCTTTATTGTGAGGTGCGCTGGCTTTCTAGAGGGCAGGTTCTGAGTAGATTTTAGAAATTAAAAAATGCTATTTTTAGTTTTTGAGAACAGAAAATTGAACTTTCCTGATGAAAGAACCCTATTATTTGATAACAACTGGCTATTTGAATTGGCATTTTTAGTTGATGTACTAGCCATCTCAACTATCTAAATTCGACGCTACAAGGAAAGAAGAAATTATTTTCTAGCTTAGTAAATAGCATTAATTCATTTAAACTGACATTAAATCTGTTCATCTCTCAGTTAGAAAATCTGGATTTGAGTCAATTTCCACAGTTGAAAGAGCATAGGGGATGTGCTGCGAATAATTGCAATTTGACAAAATATATTAAAATTAGGTATTACAAGGGTCATTTGAAAGTCGTTTTCTTGATTTGGCTACAGAAGAAAACTACATGCTCGCATTAATAAAGAAATTTCACTTAGTGAACAAAACGTAATGAAGATGCCTAGTAACATACAAATGGTACTTATTGATTTCAAAACAAATTCATTAGTTTCATGAGCTATATTATTCAGATAAAAATGCTTCTTACATGATTAATTTCTGGCGTTCATTTGTAACGTCATGACCCACGTCATTATGAGCACCCAGAGTGCTTTGCGGAAGCAGAGAAAGAACAACGAGTGCGGTTGTGCGGATGGGACGGCTGATGACGTTGGATTCAACAAAATTTAAAATGTCTTTCTTTTAATATATTGTCATGTTTTTACGTCCAAGTGGTGCACGGTCCTGTAATTGGGTTTGTGTCGTCCAAGCAAATAAAGACTTGACGGTCTAGTCCAGCTACCTTATTCCGTCTACGAAACTCCTTACACATTGCACAGTAAACACTTTCCGGAACTAAGAAAATTTGCAAAAGTTATATATGTTGTGTTGGAACGACATACAGATGTGATCAAGCATTTTCATTCATGAAATTTATTAAAAGGAAAACGAGGTCACGAATGGCTGATTCAAATTTGAAGAATTCTCAGTAATAGACATTGTTTTACGTATCTACAATATAGTTAAATCATTAAAAATGTTAATTATGTCGATAAACATACTTTTATTAAAATGTATGGCGCATCTGAACTCGTATGAGAAAAAAATTAGCGCATGGTATGTAAAAGGTTGGCCACCACTGGTCTAGGAGATAGAAAAAGATCTAATTGACTTCAGTTAAAAGATTGTTTGTTTTTATCGTCTGGCTGAAAAATTATTCCTCCAATCAAAATCGAAACGGAAATGAAAGCAATAAATTAAGAATATGTGATCTCTTCTATGCTGTAGCATTCAATAATGATTAAAAATATAATTTTCTGAGCTTCTCCGAAGCGAAGAAAAAACTTGGCATAGATCCAAGGTCACGTGGGGAGAAAAGTCAAGATTTAGGCTGTTCTTCTGTCGTAAGAAGAAGAACCACGTAGAGAATGAAACTATTAAATTCATTTAAAAATATTCTAGATTGAATTTTAAAATTTCGCCGCGACCCAAAAATTGCAAAACATTCGGACTACCAGTGTGCCAAATCTCATTGCCGTAAGTGCCATAGAATCGTAAGCATTTTATGGCAATAAAGAGACAAACCAACAGACAAACACTTCCTTTTATAATAGTAGATATATATTCAATTTAAAAATTATTTATTAAAAGAAAATCCTATTTTTAGGTATCGATCTTAAGTGAAATTTTCCGCAGATTTCAAATCCGTTGAAATTTTTACTCTGTCTTTTACGGTCTAGGAGGTAGAAAAAAGAACTACATAACTAAAGTTAAAACTTTTTTTATCCTCTGCTCAAAATGAAAACGGAAACGGAAAAAATAAATTTAGAATATGTCATATCTTTATGCGGTTGCCATTCCAAAGAAAACAATAATAATTAAATTTCACTAAATTCATTTTTAAAATCTTCTAGTTTGAATTTTAAAATTTCTCCGCGACTCAAAAATAGCAAAAAATTTGGACTACATGTGTGCCAAATCTCATTGCTGTAAGTGCCATAGAATCGTCAGGGTTTTGCGCTCGCGAAAAAAAAAACACTTCCTTTTATAATATTAGAGATAGATTGTATAGGTATAGGTGTCTCATTGAGACATTCAGGATGGAAACGATGGTCGTTTGGACTAGGTCTAGGTGAGTGATAATGAACCTTTATACATGGTTCCCACACCTTTATCCAAAAAAAAATTCAAGGACTTTTCAAAACCAAAAAAATATTTTTCAAGGACCTAAAATTTTTTATAACGACCTAAAACAAGGCATACACAAAAGTTGTCAACTAAAAAGAAAAATATTTTTAAAAAAAATCATTTTTTATACAACTGATAGTCCAAAAAATAAAGGTTATTGTCAATTTTGGGAACAATTGAAATTTTATTTTCTCACAGAACCTGATTTTTTTTTGCAGAGTGGGCTTCTTGTTTCAATGCTAACTTTCAGGCTACTTGCACACATATCGATTTCCGTCGTGCGATAAAATATCGTACGATAAATTCTTTTGGTGGCACGAAGAAGAGTATGAGAAGCTGCGGTCTTAATGGAGACCAGAGGTGTCAACTTAGATGGATAGCCATACTGTGAAGATCTAGACCTAGCATTATAAGTATATCACATAGTGTCAAAGCGTGAAACACCGGTTTCATTCAGAATGAGGATCAAATGGCACACATGCTGTGGAGGAAACTAGTCTGGACAATTTCCAATGCAAGACGAAATTACACAATTATGTACTTGTTAAAAAAAATCAAGTACTTTCAAGGACTTTTCACCAAGTTCCGTAATTTTCAAGGACTTTCAAGGGCCCTTAGTTAGGAAAAAAAAATTCAAGGACTTTTCAAGGACCGTGGGAACTCTGTTACAGCTCGGTGTGTCAAAAACCCGATAAAACATAGCTAACTCGACTACCGTGTCTCATCTAGAAATATCCATAAGTTTGTGAGATTTGTGGTCTTAGTAAAAGAATGTATATTTAAAAAAAATAAAAGTTATTAAAAAACAAAAACAAATATTTCTTTTCGTAGTGAGTTTTGTTTCTGAATTGCATTTGCTAAATCTTCAATTGAAAGGTTGGTATTTCCTGCACTTTTAAGCCCAAGCAAGAACAACTAATTTCATCTATCAGTCGGTTTGTCTTATTGGTTTTAATATTATTTAACACTGAGAATAAGTTATCAACGAAGTACGTAGGGGAAAAATTGTGAGTAAAACCATCGCTAGGTTTTTTCGGGATGCTAAATTGTCCGGTAATCGATTCCAAAGACATCCAATTTCCTGTTCGCAGAGGCACTCTTCTTCATTCTCTAAACGATTTCTTTCCAGATTCTCGAGTTTGGGGCCCAGGTCGACAAACACTCGATACTAGATTCTGCTATGAATTATGCATCTCCAAATCATCAAGTCGCATCAATCGAAAACCATTTAATTTCAAAGAACTATTGACTAGTACATCCGAATACTTAATTATTTTAACTGTCTGTTCCAGGCTTCTAAATTGATTAAATGTTCCGCCAAATTGGTCAAGTAACGAGTTTACAATATGCTGGTACTTTACAAGCATGGACTCCATTGTATTTTGTACAGTTATGCTGGCCCTCTCGAAATACTTTTTTACTCAAAAAAAGTACTTATAAGTTTTAGTCTCTAATACTGTCTTTAGTATTAAGCACTATCTCTGTTTCTTCCACCCTCTTCCTCTCTCTCTCTCTCTCGCAACGTTGAGCACGAACGTACCCGATCACGCTACGAGGCGTGCGTTGTCTGTTCTTGGGCAAAGAATGTGCGTACGCGATGCGTGTCACCTAAAATATTTTGGCGTGTCACCTTTGACACACGTGTCAAAGGCGACACGACATTCCTTGTCTAGGCTATACCTTGAGCAAGAGTACACAACAACATCAGTTATTAAAGAGAAACTATTATGGCTAGAATCAGCGTAATGTACGTGAGTACACTAAGGAATGTTTGACTTTTAGTGAAGAAATTATTTAATGAAAAAGAAAAATTTAACGTTGGATATGTGTGCAATCCAATTTTTATTTACATATGAAAATGCTAATATAATTATGATCGGAATCGCAAAAACCTTTATTTTAAACCAAAGAAAAATTTTAAAAAATAAAATTTTCATTATTTTATCATTCATTATATCTTTAAGAAGTTTTCTACAAACATTTGTTTTCTTGTTTTTGCCTTTTTTTACCCTATTACATCGTGTTTCTTTTCTAGCTGAATTTTGCTTTCTTGTGTAATATTATCCGCGTTTTGGTGACCAAGCTCAGAGCCACGCACACCAATGAACCTAGTCAATTCAGGTAAGTTAAACCAAACAACTTGTATTGCTCCATTTATTTATTATTTCCGTCGTTATATTGATCCATTGTATTCAGGACTTGTATAGGATTTATGCCATATTGCCTTCATCAGTAAGGTTTTAGCGGAGAACTCGTACCATTGCTGTTTCTAAACTTTTTCTTAGTTCACCATAATAGGAAATCCGGGCAAACCTTGTCTTACTTCAATTAAAGCTACGTATACAACTGTATTATCAAAGTGGATGTTTAAACTGAGAATAACTGAATTCACAAATTCAAAATTTATGAAGAGACCTCGTTTAACGTACCTGCAAATTAGATTTAGATAGTATTTTGCTTTTAACACGTTGACTTCCAATTACGAGTACACGATTTACCTGCTAAGATTGATTTCGAGTTAATTTGTAAATACCATCTCTTAGTATGCGCGATGCATTGCAAGAGCTATAAAATATATCTTATTATGTACATATTGTAGATCTCGTGGTATGTCCGACTCATATCAAGCGACATTGCACATATCTAAGTATGTGTAAGTCATTCCAATGAATCACTTGATATGTGTGCATTATTCCAAGAGACATCATACTCTCTAGGTATGTGTGAGTCATTGAAAGAGACGTAGCGTACATTTCTGAGTATATGCGAGTCATTTCAAGAGACATCATACAGCTTGTAAAACTCTTGGTTTGTACGAGTCATACCAAGAGACATCATACATCTGCAAGTCATTTCGAAAGATATAGGATATATCTTGGTATGTACGAGTCAATCCAAGATGGTTCGAAGGTCCATCAAAAACCTTATTTACAAACTTCATTGATGAAAAGAGATAATAAAGAAGATAATGGCATAAAATTACGCGATTTGCCTAACAATTCATGGCTTTGAAGATTACTTAACTTTGTTATAGTTTGGAAGGTCAGAGCCTTTATAAATAATTTTAAGTGACAACTACTTAGTGATATATTTATGGACACGTTTAGATTTTCCACTAATTATTACCTCTTTGTTTCCGCTAGCACGCCTTATGTTCTTACAGCGCCTTCTGGCGGTGGTATAGAAATTTACGTTCAGTGTAACACCAAATGTGAAAGTGATAAGAGCTTTCTGAGAGCCGCTGATTCGGCGAGAAGTTCTTAATATGTATAAGTGTATCCAAGATATTTCATTCGAGTGAATTAATTAAAGAGCAAATTACCTCCACTGAGGAATATGTGTTTCTTTTTTAAATCGAATTATTGAGTAAAACTGAGCTGTCGTGTTCACTCTATATGTTCATTCAGAATTAGAGTAAGGAATTATTGTGCTACTGTATTCTTCAATTGCTATCTATATGTATTAGCAACACGTCTGTGTTTGAATTTTGCATGTTTTTGGTTTCACCTGTCTTTCAGGAAAGCGGTAAGGGCCACCCTAGTTCTTGTCCCTCTGTTTGGTTTGCATTTCTTCCTTGTTCTGTACCGCCCGCAATCTGGCGAATGCTCCACCCTCGAAGGATACACCTTCCTCAGCTACTCGATGGACGGTTTGCAGGTGAGTTGAAACGTCCTCACGTACACCTGAAGTACACTCATCCTTAACTTTACACGCGGTATGTGTCAGTATAGCTTCAGCTTTTTAAAAGCAATTGCAAGACAACCATTGCTGAACTCAAGCTATGCTCCTAACTTCAATAGCTGTTTGGCATGGTAGACTGAATATATGGATAACTGCGAGGCGGGAGGATCCTAATTTTAACATTCTTATCTGTCAGCAGGGCTTGGAAATCACAGACATTCTCACAATATGTAAAATACGGGACGAATATTCTCATTACCGGTTTTGACTGGTAACCACTTTTGTAATAATGACTCCAACCCAGTATTCCAGAACTAGGGTTTAGGATTTACCGACATTCGCAACACCAACAAATTGCCGACGAAAATTCTCGACAGCGGTTTCTACCGGGTTCATGCTTTTCCAAAAATGATTCAAACTGAACAGCGTTCCAGAACTAGGGCTTAAGATTTTGCAACATCCGCAATATCAACAAATTGCCGACGAAAATTCTCAATACCGGTTTCTACCGTGTTTTCACTTTTCCAAGTATAATTCAACCCGACAGCGTTCCAGAACGAGGGCTTAAGATTTACCGACATTTTCAACACCAACAAATTGACGACGAAAATTCTTAATATTTGTTTCTATCGGGTTCTCACTTTTCCGAAAATGATTCAAACCTAACAGGGTTCCAGATATAGTGATTGCAATTTACCAACATTCTCAATACCAACAAATTGCCGACAAAAATTCTCAATACCTGTTTCTACCGGGTTCCCACATTGCCGAAATTAAATCAAACCTGACACAGTTCCAGCCAAGGGCATACAATTTTACGACATTTTCAGTACCAGTAAATGTTGACGAAAATTCTCTATACCGGTTTTTACTTCTACCTTTTTCCTTAAACGGGAGATACGGACTGAGCGTGATTATAGGTCTTAAATCGGGTTCCAGTTCCGTACTCTACAACATTCAATACATAATATCTAAATCAATTACATGAACTGTATACCGAAGCACCAAAAATGACAACATTTTACTATCGACATGCACTGGGAAAACATTTATTTCTCGAAAGTATTTTTATAAATTAAAAAAATACAATCAAAATCATTCGTAAGTGGAACAGTAATAATTTTTTTGATAATATGACACAAATAATGAAAACATTGTGAATGGTACATTTTGTATTTTTTTTATTTTTACCTAACCTTAGCTCGAAGCAAAAATTGCTGGTAAGATTATGTTCCCGGCTACCTTCTGTCCCCTTCTGACGGCATCTGCCGTTATAGTTGTAAATTATACACTGACAAGCCAAAGCATTATGACCATCCCCACATTTTTCAATGCACTCGTCTCGATGACGTGTAGGGCACATGATTATGTGAGAATGGTATTTAACTGCTGCTTGAGGAGGAAGGTAATCATTCTTGCACTTACTTTTGCGATTGATGGGGAAGGCTGCTGATCTAAGCGAATTTGATAGAGGGCAGATCGTAATGGCCCGAAGAATCGGAACGAGTATCACCGAAACTGCACGACTGGTAGGTTGTTCACGATCTGCCGTTGTTAGTATTCATGTAAAATGGACAGATAACGGTGACACCAGTAGTAGACGCCAAGGTGTCGGTCGTCCACTTGTCATCAAAGAAAAAGGACGTCGGAGACTGTCTTGCATGGTAAAGCAAAATCGACGAGGTACAGTAGCTCAGCTGACAGCCAAATACAATGCAGGTCCAAGCGCAAGTGTTTCGGAACGCACAGTTGAGCGGACACTGTTGGAAATGGGACTGTGCAGCAGACGTCCCACTCGTGTACCTCTAATGAACAAGCGTCATCGTCAACTACGCCTACAGTGGGCCCGGTAACATCGAGACTGGACCATGGATGAGTGGAAGAGAGTTACCTGGTCACATGAATCATCCCGATTTCTCATTCATCACGTCGATGGTCGTGTCAGGGTACACCGTCTGCTAAGCGAACAGTTGCTCCCCTTTTGTAGAGTGATGTCATACACAGGATGGTGGTGGCGGTATTATGCTTTGGGGGACGTTCTCATGGGTGACTGGGTCGCGTAGTTGTAGAGCAGACCATGAACGCTTACATAGCGTCTGTCTTCCCAACTGGAAATGGAATCTTCCAGCAGGACAACGCCTTATGTCACAAGTCTCGGATTTTGTTGGAGTGGTTCGAGGAGCTTACTGATATATCCACTTAATGTCCTGGCCACCTAACTCGCCGGATATTAATCCAATAGAGCATATTTGGGGTGTCATACAGCGGCAGCTCAGAGCCACCATGTCCGAATATCTCGAATTTGCGTGACCGCTGCTTAGACATTTGGTACAACCTGTCTCCAGTTAGTTATAAAGTAGGTGGTCATAATGTTTTGAATCTTCAGTTATATGTTGCTTATTATAGAAACTTATCAGCTAAGTAGTATTTATAAAAATACAATTGCAAATAAAGTTTAAATCTCTACGTATATAAAATAAAATCACCTTTATGCATATGTCTCTTTCTTGGGGCTAATCTCCAGAACACTGGACAGCTTTGTATGCGGGTTTCGACATTCTATAGAATATTTGTCGAAAAGGATTTTTAATGTACATAGATTTCTAACAAAAGATAGTCGATCAGAACGGATATTTTATTGAAGCAAGCCAAATTAAGAACGGCCGTCTGAGCGTTTTGTTGGCTTAAGGCGGCAGGCTCATTTACCGCTCATCGATCTTCTACTGAAATAGACGAGCATATGCGCTCGGCGTTATGTTATTTCTGCAGGTTCGGTCCCTTCTTGATTTGAAGATCTATCCCATGGTTGTGAGGAAAGTTTTAATCCTTATTTGGGACAAATAATTGATGGTTTAAATTTATATTTAGCGCGATGAATAACTGATTTTGTATTGCAAATACAATAAATCTATAATATTTAAAAATACTCAAGTTTATTACGAACGTACAAACAATACAATTTTACAGACCGATCGGATATCCGATTCACAAGAAACTATCACAACGACTAGAAAAACTTCTAATTTAAAGTTCCCACAAAGAAATATATAACCATTCAGTGAGGAAAAAATTTAAAAGTACTAACTATTAAAACATTCCACATTAAATTCTCCCTTACTGCGCAAAATAAAAAGGAATGCCATACCTATTGATTCACCTGAATTCTGAATTCGAACAATAACATTTGTATTCACTTCGATAGCCATAGTCGATCCGCAAGCACATGTGACTTATTATTCTGAATCTTACTGCAGCGACTCCGCCCACATGCTTGTGCAATTTATCCCTGTCACTCGGTTTGAAGATTTTTCACGTGATTCTAGGAGAAAGCATAAAACACTTATTCGAAACAGATTAATTCAGTGTCTATAGATACAGGGTGACCTGTAAAGTCCCCTTAAGCCCTTTAACTTTGAACCAGCGTAAGTAACGTGTACCATATAGTAAAGTGGACATGCTGAATTTGTTGAGATTGCTTACATCGCCCCTAGCGGCGAAACAAGGAATTTAAAAAGATAACTCGAAAACTAAAGGAGATAGACCAAAATTTCAGTTAGAAGGATGTGCACAATGCCACAATAAAAGCACAGAAAAAAAAGTTTCATCGAGTTATCTGTAAAATTGGCGGAGATATTCGCGATTAAAATTTGAACTATTCCATGCCTAGAAAAAGGGGTCGTCCTGAAATTGAGAAATGTGTTATTCGGTGTTATACAGTTTTTCTGAGTTAAGCAAAGACGAATTTAAATTAAAACGACAAAGAAAGTAAACAAAATATAAATAAAAAACATCTGAAAAACGCACTCCGGTAAATAAAAAAAACCTGATGACCCGAAATCACAATTTTTACGTGCAACAACAAAAATACACGATTAAAACATCTAGACTATAACACAGCCACGAGCGATGATTTACTATTTAATAATATTATCCTTATAAACTTTAAGCAGATGCTAAAATGTCAGAAACAAATGCGCGGTATTCAATGTGGCACAATGGAAAACTAAGACACGGATTAACAAAAGCAAGAAATTTATTGCTAAAAAAAATATGGTGAGTGTGTTCAAAAAGCCATCGGCCACAATACACAATTGTATTTGATCAAGCACGCCGGCATGCACAGTACTTAACATATGCGGTATAGTAGTAGTGCAGCTATCAATAATATGCTGCCGTAGATTCAGCAAACTTGTTAACGAAGCTTCATACACCCGATCTTTGATGCAACCGCAGAGGAAAAATCGAGTGGGGTAAGATCTAATGATCGTGGAGGCCATTCAACACAGTCGATTATCTGTTTGCCAAATCTGTTGTTAAAAAACTACTGTCGCACAGCGTGCGGTTTGTGCGGCAGTGCGCCATCATGTTGGAACCACAAATAAGACAAAACGTCAGAGAAATATAATCGATAAAGTCGGGTAACACATCCTGTAATAGCTGGGGGTATTTCGGTCCATTTAGTGAACCGTCATTGAACACGGGTCCTATTAGACGATCCTTGAAAACACCGCATCGCAAATTCGTCGACCAAGTTCGTACTGTCTGACGGAAGCTCTCCATGAGAGATTTTCTAGTGCCCAGAAATGGGTGCTGTGTCGGTTTTTTCGCTCGATTCTCAGACAGTTTGCCAATTAAGTACAGATCAGATTATTACGAGATTAACATGGTTTATTCAAAATTATACAGGGAACAAGATGGAGATGGTTTTTACTGATGCAGCTGTTAGTTTAGGGCAGACCTCGAAATATATTTTATAATACAGGTGCACCTTGTGCACCTAAGATTTTAAATTAGGTACACAGGTTATATTTTAGGTGCAGATTTAAAAAAACTTAATATAAGAGCATTAATGTAAACTACTTTATTTTAGTTGTGTATGTTTACATAGATTAGTAGTAGATAGTAAATAGAAATATTTAAACATCTAAATTATCCCTTCTCTAGCGCACGGCTGTCGCGACAGTCGCTTCAACCGAGCCATCTGGAAAATGTTTCGATCATCGGAAAGTTCTTATACCAGTGGCACAAGTAAACATTCCTCCTGTATAAACCCGGTACGGCCCAGCTATTTTATTTTCGCCTAGTGTTTATTTAGGAATTTTAATTACGTTCCTTTAGAGCAAGAGAGGTCGATACTAATATTTTGTTTCAAACATCAAAATAACATAAAACACGTTTCGCCCCCCCCCCCTTTTTTTTTAAAATTATGTGTACTGCGTGCACATAGCGGGAAAAAATTAGGTGCATAATTTTATTTTCATGTGCACAGTGCACCTGCGCACCCGCTTATTTCGAGCCCTGGTTTAGGGTGCATTAATTGTTAAAGGAAAAAATAAAGCGAAATCACTTGTCACAAGAGTGTTGGTATGTGACGCAAACCAAATAGAATGCCGTACCAATCACCGGGGGTTGGTGAGCGTTAACGAGCAGGGGGCAGAGCCCTCGCTGTTAGGTCATGAACCGGAAAATCTAATCAGGATTATACGAATTATTAAGATAGTTCTGCCGTCGCAGAAGATTGACTCTGCGAAAGTAGCGTTATTTAGCGAAGCAAACCAAATTGGATTGCGTAGCAATCCCTGGTGGTTGGCAAGCGTAGGTGAACGGGGGCCGGTGCCTCCTAGTGTTCGAAAATAAAAAATCTGGCTTAACCTCCAATTCGTTCAATGCCCTTTTGCACCAGTCAAAGCACGCTGTTTGTCTCCCGGTAACAATACTTGCTACGGAATTGCATGGTGGGGATGTGCATCATTGACGTGCATTATATACCATACTTGGCTTTGTACTAATACCACTCTTGTTGCTGATTGTCTAATTCTGCAGTAGAGATGGGCTGAAGCGTACGTCAGTATATCTTCTGCTGGTATTCTACTAGACATACGTTGTCTGACCGAACGAGGTGGACTTTTATTGCTGCCTGTGTCTCTGAGACGTCGAACAACGTATCCAATGGTTAAAGAAGTTGTATGTAGACCATTTGAAAACCAAACGGCATAAGTCCGTGCAGTCTGGACCGCAATACGTTGCCATTGTATACCACCGCGTTACGTTGCCATGGAGAAGAACCATCTCACAATACTGACTACTAACGGAAGTCGCTATTTCCAAACCGATTTAATCGAGTATTTTAGTTGTTGCGCGAGAAAATTCTGATTTCGGATCGTCAGTTTTTTTCTTTTAAGGAGTGCGTTTTTCAGATGTTTTTTTTATTTATATATTTTTTACTTTCTATGTTTGATTTTAAATTCGTCGTTGCTTAACTCAGAAAAACTGTATAACACCGGAGAACACGTCTATCAATTTCAGGACGGCCCCCTTTTTGACGGTATAGATTAGTTCAAATTTCAATCGCGAATATATACACTAATTGCCATAAAAATTTGCGGACCAAGAAAAAGTCATCAAAATGAAACGAAATTTTACACATGTAAGTACCACTTTAATTCAAGTAAGTGATTGGAAAATCAAAGAAAAATGATCATTTATTGCAGAAAAAAGTACAAATGAACGGAAGATTTGGAACTCTGTTGGACACCTTCTAGCGCGAATGCACGATGCGATACGAGCGGGCATTGATCCATACAAGTTCCGTATGATGACCTGAAACATCTCGTCCCACAGTTGCGTAAACGCGCCTCTAGTTCGATCAAACTCGTAGGGTGTCCAACGTGCCGTCCCAAATGACCCCAAATTTGCTCGATTGGTGAAAAATCTGGGGATCGAGCAGGCCAGGGAAGGGTGGTCATGTGGCGGAGGCAGTCTTCTGACATCCTTGCTGTGTGTAATGGCTCCTGGAAGCCCTGCCATGAGTGGCATCACATGTGGCTGAAGGATGTCGTGGACGTACCGCTAGGCTGTCATTGTACCATGGATCAATATTAGGGGTCATCGTGTATGTGTGGCGTGCGATTAGGGGTCACCGTAAGCGATGGCACCCCATACCATCACACCAGCTGTGGGAGCGGTGTGTTGCTGTAAAGCGAAGGCAGGATTGAGGCCCTCACCACGGGGCCTCCACACACGAACACGATTGTCATCACTGCCCAAATTGAATCTAGATTCGTCGCTGAAGACGACCTGGTTCCATTCCGTTGCAGTCCAATCCCGCGACACCACTGCAAACGGAGGCGTCGATGGGAGGGTGTTATTGGCAGCACAAGTAATGGGCGCCGCGATACCAGATGTCCTAAAGCCAGGCGCCTTGCGATGGTTCGGGAAGACACAGGGGACCGTAGTGAAGGTACTGCCTGTGTCTGGATAGCAGCCAATGAGACAGTTGGTTCTACGCGTGCGTTTCGTATGATGTGGCGGTTTTCTCTACAACTGGTCTGTCGAGGCGTCCTGAGCCTGGTCGCCGTGCAAATGACGTCTCTTCTGTCCACTGGTCCCAACACCTCCTCACAGTAAAATCAGAACGGCCTACTTGACGAGCTATTCGCCGAGCTGTCCACCCAGCTTCCATCATCCCGATGATTTTTCCCCTCTCGAACTCTGACATATTGTCTTCGATGGCGGCATAACGGCATGTCTACTTCAGCGTTTCCTTTGCAACAGATTAAGTACACTCAAACAAGCTCTGCTTACCTGTTTTATACTCCAAGGAGAACGAAGTTCAACGCCCTCTAGTGGCATTACCCAATGCGCAATCACGCTGCATTTGTAATCATTTGCATATCTGGCCGACATGTACCTTCATGCCAAGTTTCGTTACGATCCCACAATTATTTCTTGGTGCGCAAATTTTTATGGCAATGAGTGTACGCCCATATTACAGATAACTCGATGAAACTTTTTTCTGTGATTTTATTATGGTATTGTGCATATTTATCTATCCGATATTTTTAGCATACCTTCTTTAGTTTTTGAGTTATCTTTTTAACTTCCTTATTTCGACGCTAGGGGCGTTGTAAGCTGTCTCAATAAATTTAGCATGTCAACTTTACTATAAGTACACGTTATTTCCTGAACTATACGAGACGCTCGTTCAAAGTTAAAGGGCTTAAAAAGATATATATATATACGATCTCCTTATATTTCATTAGAATGACGAAAGAAAACACATCTGCTATTACGTGCGTGAAGTCTTAAATTAAAATTTAAATACTGTATTACCATAATCGAAACGGTAAACGAATATAAGCACAGAAAAAGGCACTTACTGGGCTGGAGTGCCTTAAGTGTGGAATGATTTTCTTACGAAAACCATAAGTAACCCTTTCGCGTGTTCCATCAAAACGAAATCTTTTATTTTTTACGTTAGGAGGTATTTGGTATTTTGAATTAACGTCACACTGGAGCAACATGATGTTCGGAGGAAAACCTACTAATAATGTCTACAAGGTAATTTTATAAGACCTCGGTTCAGTAAATTCAAAATGTTTCGTGTGAAGGAGAGGGTATTATTTAAATATATGCAACCTATAACAAAAATCGACACACCAAGATGGAGCTGTCCGATTGCGATAAAAATTGGTGGATGTGGAGAACATACATAGATAAACAATCAATTAAAATTTCAAAACAATTGAATGATTTATTTCACAGTTTGACCGTTGCAAACTGCGGAAGTCAATAAGACGTTGGCCTTACTCTGGCCTGGATGCAAGCTGGCACCGGTCGTGGCATAGACTAAAAGAGTTCTCAGATGGTGTCCTAAAGAATTGTTTTGCTAAAATGTTTCCAACTGTCGGGTTAAATGGTCAACATTCCGGGATGGTTGCAATCACCTAACCACGTCCGAAATTTGCTCTATGGGAGAGAGATCAGGAGACCTAGCTGGACAAGTAAGTGTTGTGGAATCTTGAAGACAGTTCATAGCAACAAGTACCCTGTGCGGCCGGGCATTATCTTGTTGAAAAATAAGCTCGGGGTGTCACAAAAGGAACGGTAACAAAAACAGTCGTAGAATGTCATCTACGTAACGATGTGTTGTAAGTGTGCCAGAAATGACTACCAAAGAGGTCCGGCTATCAAAGGAGATAGCACCCCAGACCATAACGTCCTGTTGTGGGCATGTGTGGCGTGCGATAGTAAAGGCAGGATTTCCACGCTGACCAGGCAGTGCATGGATATTTGTAAACGTATGGTGTAGAGGCAGATAGTGCACTTTAAATCCGTCGTGGCCGAAATTCCTCACGTTGAATTTGTCTGGAAGTTTGGGATGCCAGCTCAGGTTTGACCTCGTCATCTGACCGTGATTAAAAATTACATGGCGTTGTCCTTGGATCTTTCTCTTCTGTAGTTTACCCTGGACCGTCGCCAATAGCCCGTTGTGACGCTTTAGTGGAGAAGTGCTAAAATAATACAGGAAAAACGTCATCACTTAATGTTTAGAATACGTACAGGTAATGGTACTAAGTGATTTTGAACTAACGTCGTTCTAAAGCAACACAGAGGGCTATTGACGACGGACCGGGAACAATCCCCGAAGGGAAAGATCCGAGGACAATACATCATAATTTTGAGCCACGGTCAGATGACAAGGCAATACCTGAGCTGATACCCCACTCTTCAAACTTCCAAGCCAACCCAACGTGAGGACCTTTGGCCACGACAGATTTATGGTGCACCAGCCCCCTCTACACCATACGCTTACAAATATCCATGCGCTTACCTGGATTCGAACCAGAAACCTTTCGATCTAGTCTAACTCCTAAACCACCAGACTAGTTGGTAGGCAATACGTACATAGGAAACACTTATAGATTCTGAAACTTTACCGCCAGTTTTATTTAGCCTGATAGCCAAACGCCCCTCATAAACAACAACCCGTTATCAGAAATTGAACCAAAACATGAAAAAAGTTCAATACACATAATCTGATAGATATGTAATAAGCACTGGACCTTATTGTGCTGAAGGCGAGTTGTTTTTGTTCAACTATTTAAAAAAACAGACGGTAAACACAGAATTAGGGCATCTTTATTAAATTGCCACTATCAAACAGATGACGTAACTTATTTCGTTGTGATTAATTTGTTCAGTGTTATTACCTGTAATTAAACGCGTTATTTCTGCGACATTAACGGATAATATTTCAGTGAATTGATTAGTACTCTTTAGAGAATCTTTTAAAAAAAGACATCGGACGGATTTTTGCAATTAGTCGATATGTCTTGTGTGTCGAGATTAATTTTCGTCAAGCATTAAGTAAATTAAGAACGTATGTTTGTGTTATAAATTCTCTGCCCACGAAAATCAGCTTTTTCTACGTTCTATAGTTATGTACGTGGGGGATAGAATATACGTTAAATCTGTTCTGACCTCAAAAGACCTCATGTTGATGTTGTATGGAAGTATGAGGAGCTTGAATCAGAGAGGGGAGGGGGGTCAGCTCAGGTGTCATCTCGTTGGCTCAAATGACCATCTTTTCTAGGGGTGCGGGATTGAACTCCCGGATCCTCGCCAGTATCCCGGCTTTCCAGTCCTGTTAAAAAGCCGGAAAACTGGTCTGGTGGTTGAGGTGTAGGCCTCTAGATTGGAAGGTTCCTGGTTCGAATCCAGGTCAGCGCATGGATGTTTGTAAGCGCATGGTGTAGAGGCGGCTGGTGCATCTTAAATCTGTCGTGGCTGAAAGTCCTCACGTTGGGTTGGTGTCCACGTTTGTCGACTGGGATGTCTGCTCAGGTCTTACTTCGTCATCTGACCGTGGTTCGAAATTACGTGGTGTTGTCATAGGATCTTTCCCTCAGTGGACTGATCCCGGACCGTCGCCAATAGCTCGTTGCGTTGCTCTAGTGCGACGTTAATTAAAAATCTCCCATTAAACCTTGTTAAAAAAGGACAATTTAATAAAATAATTATTGGAATAAAAATGAAACAAAGCCCACATTTTTCGTTTTGCGCCCAATAGGGCTTTGAAGATATGCAGTTAAATTCTTATCTAGATATGATCTTTGCTTCTGTTATGTTTTGGCGAGGTGTGGACGTTTGGAGATTGGTATGCCCATTCAGGTGATTTCGTCATCAGGTGTTGACTGATGTCAATATCTTCACATGATCCACGTCCTTAAAATCTTTTCCCTTCTCTCATTCATCCAGTTCACACTCCTAACCAATGAATTAGAGGGACAGGTCGTGCAGCATTAAAGCCTTCTGAACGAGAAAGACATAATTCAAGATTTATGACCAGCGGTCAGTGGAAATGCTACCGGTGTAGACTCATTCCCCTAGATGCTATTACGTTATACAGAGGCTGTTCGCACATTTTTTAGACGATTTTGGTTAGCGGTAATAAAAAATCGTTTGCTGCGAAAGAAATAATTGCAGTTGTACTATGTTTTTAAAAGTCAAAATTATCGTCTGCGGCTTGAGAGGTTTGTTTTTATTCAAAATGGCGTTTTTAACGAAGCAGTGGTTCGAAGGCTATATTTATGCTCCTTCCGAAGAGAAATATTCATATTCCGTTATCCAAAAATGATGTGAGAGTCATGGTTTTGTGATATCTAAAGCGTCGATAGGTAATATCTCGTCAACAAGAAAGGAAAAAAACGTCAAATTGGAGCCTCAAGTGGGACAAAAATTCCAAATAAGTATCCAAGGAAGAAACGGACATCTTCGACTATTGCAAAGGTACGTTGTTTAATGTTAAATGAAAATCCTCCTAGTCAAAGAACAGTTGCAAAATCATTAAAATCTTCGGTGTCCACTGTAAACAAAATGATAAACGTTGATTTAAATCTTAAGAAAGCGATAAAACGCTGAGCGCAGGACACGCTGCCGAATTCTATATGAGAAACACTTATACAAAGAAAAATGGAAAAAAATTGTCACAATAGATGAATCATGGGTGTATTTAAATTATTGTTGCAAAAAAAGAGCCATTTATTATCATAAAAAGGAAGAAAAAAATTTAAGTACATGGTTCACAGAATCGAAAGAAAGTTTTTCTAAGGGATTCATGATTGTTGCTGTTTTTTCATATAATGGCAAGTTAGAAATAAAGAGAGTGGAAAAAAATGTCAAGATTAACTCCAAATACTATCAGGAACATATTTTATCGCCAATTTTTCTGCATGAAATACCATCGCTTTACCCACAGTGCCATCAATCTGTGGAACTCCATGAAGACAAAGCTAGCAGTCACACATCAAAATCCAC
Organism: Metellina segmentata; assembly: GCA_947359465.1. Lineage (NCBI taxonomy): Eukaryota > Metazoa > Arthropoda > Arachnida > Araneae > Tetragnathidae > Metellina > Metellina segmentata. The sequence goes on along the minus strand of OX375877.1, from coordinate 40,589,579 downwards.
AGTAAATTTACTAAAAGAAATGGAACAAAAAACCGGTATCAAGGCCACACCCTTCACTGATATCCCTACTAAATCTCCCGATGTATCACCTATGGATTTTTGTGCTTTCGAACTTTTAAAATCTGCATTATCCAAACGTCGTCCCACAACCCTTACAGGACTCTGGAAAGCTGTTCAGGAGGAATGGGATAGAATACCTCTTCTGACACTTCAAAAGGCATTAGTATCCTGGAATTTACGGTGTCGAAAGATAGTTAAGAATAAGAGCTATTAAATAGAACATTTAAAACACAAGAATCGTATGTAATTTTGTTTTGTGAATACAATATACATTGTCTAAAAAATGTGTGAACAGCCTCTGTAATACACATGTGAGCATCTCCTGAATGTCACGGTGTTTTTTTTGTCTGTTCGTAACTTGACGCTGTGTTAGGTCTTGTAATACTGAAATAAAGAGCGTTACTCGAAGTGCAACAAGATATACGCTATAACAAAAAAAAAATTGAAGAACCAGGAATGTACAGAATTACAGTGGTGCTGGGCTCGATCAACTTGTAATGGTGCTGACTGGGAACGAATAGTTTATAGTAACGAGTCCTGTTTCCAACTGTGTCCTGACGAGTATGGAGACGTCCAATACAGAGATATCCTGCTCTAACTATCGCACGCCACACATGCGCACAATTGGCGTTTTGGTCTGGGTGACATCTCCTTTTATAACCGGACCCCTTGGGTAGTCATTCCTGTCACAATTACAGTAGTTACGTAGACGACTTTCTAGGACCGGATGTCTTACGTTGCATTTGCAACACCCCGGACTTACTTTTTAACAAGATAATGTTTGGCCACACACAGGACGTGTTTCTATGAATTGTCTTGAAGCTTTCTCAACGCATCATTGGCCAACTAGATCTACAAATCTATCTCCCATAGCCCACACATGATAAGTTATGGAAAGGCGATTGCAACCATCCCGAAATGTTGACCATTTATTCCTACAGTTGGAGACAATTTGGCAAGAAATCCCGCAGGACACCATAGGGAACTTTTTCAGTCTATGCCAATCCGGGTGACAGCTTCATCCAGGCCAAAGGTGGACCAACGCCTTAATGACTTCCTCCCTTTGTACCGGTCAAACTCTAAAAAAGTCATTCAATTGTTCTGAAATTTTAATCGTTTGTTTTGCAATGTATGTTCTTCACATCCACCAATTTTAAGAGCACTCGGACAACTCCTTCAAGCTGTCACCCGGAGTGGCATAGACTGAAAAAGTTCCCTATGGTGTCCTGCGGGATTTCTTGCCAAATTGTCTCCAACTGTAGGGATAAATGGTCAACATTCCGGGATGGTTGCAATCGCCTTCCCATAGCTTCCCATATGGTGTTGATTTTTTTTTTGTTATAGAGTGTATTTAATAATCATAATCATCATAACAGACAAGCATACGAAACGAACAGCATAAAGACTCAGAGGCAACTATCTCACTGCATATCATAAAGGACTCTTTAGTATGAACCGACAAGAATGCGTATACAGGAAACAGAGTAATCTAAACGCAGGAAAGGGTATTATTAAACAACGACTCATGACTATAAAAACTCAAATGAAATAAGAACAACAATGAGATGCAGCGGCCAAATGTGGCCAAGTTGCATCTCATTCCGCCATAAAACACAATGCACTTAGCCAACTGGAATGCCATGTCCAATTGAAATACATGCACTTTTACAGGTTGTTTTTCTATACAGAATAGCGTGACGATGATTACTGTGCGGTTCATTTTGAAAACACTCCACATACTGTGATATTGTTGAGGTGTCCCTTTCGTTTAACCAATATCACTGAACACATATAAGGTATGTCAGTGGAAAGAGATGAAAGAGACTTTTTAAAACGCCCTAACGTTTCCAACAGTATTATTTCTGAATGTAAAATGTAATTTATTACAATGTGAAATTCCTTTTTTGTGTTTCAGGGTTTCTTAGTTTCATTGATTTTCTGTTACCTGAATGGAGAAGTAAGTATATTTCCTATCCGCTCTCATTTGTACATGTTTGATGTATGGCACACACAAAAATACGCTATTTGTTATGGCGTTTTGGCAACACTGTACGATTGTTTAGTTACCACGAAACCTCGCGTCTCATTTGAATTTATAGCGTTATCGGCCATTTTCAGTGCCAACAATTATAGTTCAACAAGACGCTTGTGGGTCATTCCACGCAAAATGAGCAAATAGGCTGTGGCTGACACATCACCGATTTTAATGAAAAGTAGTTTCTAAATAGATCGCGTATAGTAAGGAGGAACTGACAAATATTAAATGTCAGAAATGGATATTTTGTTTTTTATTGAATTTTAAAATTCAAGGTCACACAAATGTAGATTTTTGTAGCACTAATAGTAGCCTGTTTGAGACCCAATATTTCAAAAAGTTATTGACACAAATTATAAATTTTTATATTACATTCTTCAGTAAAAGTTCTTTCAGGAAATGTTAGAATTTTGTTTAATATCCGGCACTTCTCGTTCTGAAGGATCGGGAAAATAGAGATTTGTCCAATATGATACCAATTTCAAATTGTTCTAGTACCTCTAAAAATGGTAAGACAATATCAAAAATAATTCTTAACAAAGCCCTTATTCTATATAAAAGGTAGGTATAATTCAGTGATTGTAGTCCTATTCCTTATTAAATAAAAAAAATAATAAAAAAGGAAAATAATTGAAAACGGCAATTTTTCTGTATTTTTAAATATAAATTGTATTGTGAAGAACAGCTTCGAAAAACTCACAAATTTTCAGTAGTATGTGTCCAGATGTATATTATCTGTCCTGAAATTTTCATCATTGTAATTTGCTTATTTTCGTCCCAGGAGCATTTTTAACTAGATGAAAAATATAGTTTTATTTTATCGCATGATGAAACAAAACAAGCGGAAACACGCCATTAAGCCATCCATTTCCTCATTGAAAGAGATGCTATTACATTCAATGACAGATAATAAAATAAATAAACACTACTAAATGAATTATGGTTATAAATGTGCTTGGGTTGCTATAAACTGATAATTTTTTGCTGAACCGAAAGCTTTTGAACACCGGCGAATGTTCAAGTGGCAATCCATAAGTGTTCCATCCAGTGAAATGATCATTAGTCGGTTAGAGAAGTCTTTTGGATTTTCTTGTAGTTTTTAAGAAATATTATTACTATGTTTGTGATTTTGATAGTAAAAGATATTTTAATATTCCTGAACTTTCGAAATGTGACGTGGGAGAAATGTTGCAAGAAAACTGCCATAAAATCCATTATGTAAAAGAAACCGGATTAAAAGAACTTTCCGAACTTACAGATGAAGCCAGAGAATTGTTGTATTTGAAATTAGGTAGGAAGTTTGAAAACATTTGTCTTCACCATGATAAAGTGTATTTACTGAAGTATACTTACTTATTCCGACGAACTTGTTGTCCTTTTAAAAGTCACAAACGTGCCGTGAAAAAGTCCCTGCGAATAATAACACTAGATATTGCCAAGAAATCAGCTGGATTGCTCTCGCCAGGTAAAAAGATATGTTTCGCATGTAAAATTGGTGTTAAAAATTTTATTACAGAAGAGGATTCAACGAATTTTAATTTTGAAACGGAAGCTTTGGAGAAACAGTACGAGAAACTCAATAACAGCCTACAGAACATGGGAAATTCGCCTGTTAAAAAGGTTCGTAAACTCAGCACGACTCAAAGAAAACATTATGGCAGAAGAAAATTACAGAAATTTGTATCAACTGCTAAAATAAATTTGGGAACTGTTTTGCAAGTAAACCTCAATAAAATTAATAGTACACATGCGACTGAAAGTAAGGAAGATTTTTTATTGTTTAATAGAACAGCTGAAAGCAAAGTTTGTTGAAACAACATCCCCTGCAGAAAAAATTCAAATTCTAACTCTTGTTCCAAAGAGCTGGAGTCTGGAAAAAATAAGGACAGAATTTTCAACCACATTGTATTTAGCAAGGAAAACCTGCTAAGAGACAAGGCAAAAAAATGAATGACAATATTATTGCAATAGTTATAAACTTTTACGAGTCTGATGACATAAGTCTGCTATGTCCAGGAAAAAAAGACTCTGTTAATGTAAACACAGATGAAGGTAAAGTCCCAAAACAAAAAAGGTTGATTCTTTGTAATTTAAAAGAAGGATACCAGCAGTTTAAGGAACAGCATGGGAGTGCAAAGATTGGTTTCAGTAAATTCGCTGCTTTAAGACCGAAACATTGTGTGCTAGCTGGAAGTAATGGTACACATTCCGTGTGTGTGTGTAAACCATACATCAAAATATGAAACTGATGTTACACGCTATTAAACCTCATTATTCTTTGCTAGAGCTAATGAAATTATATGTTTGTAACATTGAAAAGGGAAAATGTATGTTGGGAGAATGTGATAAGCGTCCAAAAAATCAATTTCGTGCTCAAATAGAAAAGTTTGAGGTTTTCCAAAATTTAGAAGAAATTATTTACAAGCGTTGGATTTCGACAGATCTACTCTAATCACACAAGTCCAGTCAACAGAAGAATTTCTTGACTCACTTGTTGAGAGTATGTCTGGATTGACAAAACATCATTTCATTGCTAAATCGCAGTACAAATTTTTGAAGGAAAAGAAATTGACTGTTTCCCAGGAGGAGTGCATTGTACTCCTCGATTTTTCAGAAAATTATTCATTTTTTGTTCAGGATGCAATTTAAGGATTGCATTGAGAAACTACTCAAGCTACACTGCACCCATTTGTACTTTATGGGAAGGATAACGAAAACAGGTTTCAAATCCTTTCAATGTGTGTTATTAGTGACCATACTAGACATGATACATTGAGTGTATTTGATTTTCAGACTGCCGTAATCCCTTTTATAAAAGAAATGTTTCTTTCTGTGAAGAAACTTATCTATTTCAGCGATGGGGATGTTCAGCACAGTATAAAAACCGGAAACACTTTTCCAACATTTGCCATCATGAATCCGATTTTGAATTGAAGGCAGAATGGCACTTTTTCGCTACAAGTCATGGCAAAAGCCCATGCGATGGAATCGGTGGAACCTTCAAACGGTTAGCCGCAAGAACAAGTTTACAGAGACCATACAACAATCAGATTTTAAATGCAAAACAACTATTTTCCTTCTGTACTTCAACCATTTCAAACATCAAATTCTTTTATGTGCCTTCAACTGATGTTATTCAAATTGAGTCTTATCTTCAACAAAGGTTTAATGAAGTGACCCCAACCATTACGGGAACTCGTAACTGTCATTGCTACATTCCTATTCCAAATTGTACGACATTAATTCGAGTGTCATATTTATCGCAATCGCCAGCAAAAGAAGTAAAGAGTTTAAAAAGAATTCAGCAGCACAAAAAAAAATCACGTTTCAATAATAGAAGAAGCAAAGTTTAACTTGTGAGTATTGCCACATCGTGAATTTGAAAAGGTAATTAGTTAAAATTCATAATTTCTATGATAATACGTTGAAATTTTTAAGCTTGTTTTGACACTCATTTTTTCTGCTTTTATAATTCACCCTTTAAGTTAAAAATGATTTATTATTTCTTTGTTGAATAGGGTTTCATTATCTATATTTTATTTCACTATTATCATTGAAGCTCTCGTAACATGCATAGAGTGGGAAGCAAATGTTGTGATTTTGTTTTTATTATTGTTGCTTTAGGACTCTCAGATTACAATCCTGATTTTTTTTACAAGTAATAAACATATTACACTGTATTCCTGTGAAATGTCGGTTTTGTAAAAGCTGTCCTTCATTTGATTTCTTATGCCTATTTAGAGTAGAAAATTATCATTTTGTACTTTCCGTTAGCTATTTTGAAGACGAAAGAATTAAAATACGACTTCCAAACTCTACCAGTAATATTATCATATCTAGCATTGTAACTGGCATGAATTTCAAGTATGTCGTAAAATTTCTTTAGCCCATAGAAATGTTTTTAATTCCGTCAAAAACGACAATTTTCCATTTTTTGCAACTAAATTTTGGATTAAATATGATGCTTAAAAAGGTTGTTGGCACAGTGAAAAAACGAACATTTGTACAGATTATAAAAATGTAAAACATGTTTGTCTACGTTAAGTAGTTTTTGAGAAACAGATCTTCAAACATGCAACATTAAGCGATCTCGCAACTGTTCTTCAAAGTTGGAAGTCCTAAAAATGCCTCCAACTTCTTTAAAAATTTAATTTTGAACCTAATTCTTTTGGATATTGTTATTTATGCATAAACTAAACCCCTGTACCAAATTTCATGAAAATCCATTACCATACGGCCACGGGTTTTTCCTGATTTTTGCTCATTTCACGTGGAATGACCCTTGTACTACAACTTTCGACAACAAAATCAATGGAAATGTGTATGAGTGGATCGAGTGCTGGGGAAATGTACACTCAAACAACATGCTGAGTATTTGATTTCCAAAACAGAGCTCACATTTCGAGTTAAAATTTGATCAAAGTTTTCGTTTGATTTAAAATTTGTTCCGAGTTCTGATTCCAGAGGTACTGTATTAACTTTTTGTAAGTACTACAAATTTAAAAACTAGTTGGCTCCGCCTCCTGCTCGCTATCGCTCGTCGACCCCCGATGATTGCTACGCAATCATATTTAGTTCGCTTCGCGAACTAGACTTATCAACAGTGAGGGGGAGGGTCATCCCCATTTGGATCGCCTCTGAATTGGTCCCGCACTCATTGCGATATTTATCGCATATGCCCGAGTAACGGAAAATAGCCTACTTTTTTTGCGAGATTAGCGGATCCGTATATAAGCAGACTCCAGTACTTTAGCTTTAGAAAACGCTCCACAAATCATCGGCTTATACACGAAAATATAGTGTAAATAAAAACAAAATCTTTTTAAAATGTCAAGAAAAAACATGTCATTTCTGCATAAAAAATGAAATATTTTAGCATAACATAGTGTTAAAATTCAGAGAAAATATTACAATTTCAATATTTTAGCTGATCCGTGTTGTTTGTTGTAATAGTACTTTTTAAGATTTTCATATTTGACTGTTGCTATGGAAACGGCGACCGAATTCGCTGGTTCTTCTTAAAACATTGCAAACTTTCTAGCGCGGGCTCTCAAATTGTATGAATAAATTAATTAAAAAACATAACTGTGGTTGATTGTTTGCGCGTGCTCAAAATTCATTAGCCCGTTGAATCACAAGACTCGCTATCTACCAACCACAAAGCGAATAAACCTGAAAAAGACTGAAATTTTTTTTATAATATATACATTGATATTTTTTTTTGGAATACCATATGTTGTAAACAATTCCTACTGCTAGGACACATGTCGTCATTGATGCGAGCAAGGTTCGAGCAGCGAACCAACGAGGAATGCAAAGCAATCCTTCTGGCGTTGGCGAGCGTCAGCAAGCAGGGGGCGGGCCTACTAGTATTTATCGAAATATACATCATAAAGTTGAACTTTAACCCTTCTTGCCATTGGTTGTCTTGACTAGGTGCCTTGTCTTTAGTAAAATTAACCATATCTTGGGGTAAGAGATAACTCGTCATTAGACCTGTTCCTGATTTCGTCACCATAAAAAAAAAACAAGTAATATCTTCATTCAGAATTCATTCGGCATTCTTGATTGCGAGATATCTTGTCATTAGCGAAATTGTTCAGGTCTTGATAGACGAAATATCTCTTCGAAGCCACTTGGAGGGTTATGTGAAACAACTGATTTTTTCTGCCCTTAAATATATTGATACTAGGATAAATGACGCAACAAAATTTATTTATTTTGGTCAAACTTTTTTTTAATATTTTTTTTAAACTGACGGTACGTGATCACTTTCTATGTATAAGCCTTTTTCCGCCACTATCTGTCAACTTGATGTGCTTTCGCACGGTGCTTTTTAAGCAATACGTGTAAAACCAAATTATTGAAAACCTCATTTTTGATCAACACTGGTAAAACAATGAACTGCGTACGGCAATCGTTTTATAATCAATGTTATTTCAATGGCGATTTTGAATATAATGATTTTTGTTATTTCGTATCTCGTTTCACTCGTGACATCACACAACCAATCAGAACAATTAGAAATTCCGCCTACTCCTGACGTCACGCAACCAATCAAAACTGGTATCTGCATACGTTAAAAAAGTCAGTTTTGACGAATATTTACAATTTTTTTTATTTTACTAACAAATTCCCTGTGCTTGTGTGCTTCTAAAACAGTTTAAAGTTTCAATGTGCGACTAATAGAAAAAAGTTATGTCCGTTTAAAATTTGAACGAAATTGTTATTTATACCGGAAGTAGCGTAACGAAAACGGAACTAACAATAAGAAAATTCTATTTTTATCGTAATTTTGACTTTTTATCTGTTATAGGAAGTTAAAACATATAATAATTATGTTTCAATAAATTGGTCACTACAATTTTTTAACTGAACTAGGGGGCTCCGCCTCCTGTTCGCTTACGCTCGCCAACCCGCGGGGGTTGCTACGCAAACCAACACACCTTTTACATATGCCATTTGGTTTGCTTCGCAAACCAACATTCCTTTCGCAGAGTGAAACTGTCTGAATAATTCGTGTTATCCTGTTTCACTTTCCGGTTCATGACGTCACATCGAGGGCTTCGCCCCCTGTTCGCCCCCTGTGTGTGTGTGTGTGTGTGTGTGTGTGTGTGTGTGTGTGTGTGTGTGTGTGTGTGTGTGTGTGTGTGAGAGTGAGTGAGTGAGTGAGTGAGTGTGTGTGAGTGTGAGTGTGAGTGTGAGTGTGAGTGTGAGTGTGAGTGTGAGTGTGCGTGTGCGTGTGTGTGTGTGTGCTCTCTTGTATTTTTTTTACAAGGATTTTTTCTCAGAATTACATTCTAGGCATAAACATTGAATTCCGGAAATGATTACTAAAAAAGTTATTGATGTATATTTATAAAAAAAATTATGCAAAAGAGTGTTTTCTAGTGTTCCACAAGAATCAAATTGATATCTTTATTTTTTTTTCGTATTTATGAGTTTGCATTTGAATATCAATGTTTTAAAATCGTCAAAAATCCTTTAACAATTTTTCAATGAGTCATAAAACCTTTATTTTTTAAATATATTTCTACTTCTAGTAGAAGCACTAGATAACATCACGGAGTTTACTCTGATCATATTGTTTTGCTGCTAATTTGAATTGTATGCCCTGTATCATTTTCCAAATTTCGAAAAAAAACTTCAAATTTACACAAAATTTAACTTTTTGTTAAATTTTTTTTTTTAATTTTAATTTATGATAGTGAAAAATTAATTTTGAACACAAATGATTATAAAAATAATATTGAATTGCTTTTGCATAGCATTTAAAAAAAAAAGTGCTCCGAACGTATGCAGATACATTAATTGCCACGGAAACACAGGATTACCACGGTGGCACAGAAAAAATTAAAAAAAATAAGAAATGTCTAAATTTGGGTAGTAAAGAGGAATTTTAGGAAGTTTGTCCTTAGTTAAATTATTGAATCCCGAACTCCTTTTTGATTGACAGAAATTAATTACATATTGTGTGTTTTTAAACTGTGATTTTCTTAAAATGAAACCATGTGTGCTTTTCCCCAATGAAGCATGCTGTCTTCCATAACATAAATTTCTATACGTAATAATTTCAAAGATAGAAATAAAAAAATCCGAAACTTAAATTCAAAGAGACGAAGAATAACCCAGTAATTAATTTTCTGCTGGAAACTTTCGAGAACTCGTCAAAAAATAAAAACATAATAGATAAATTAATTCATGAAAGAAAGTTAATATCTGACTTGTTATCATTAGATTTCGCTCTCCGAATTTTGTTAGAATTATTTATTGAAACTCCTACGCGAAAGGTGAAAGTTCTTTTTGAATATAATCTTCCTAAATTAATTAGCTTTCGATGTTGTGACAGTTTATAGTTCAGATTTATTTTGTGAAAATAGACAAATTTAGAATTCTGGTACTATGCCAGCAATTAACTTCCTTTAAGTACAGTAAAGCGTGAATAATCGCCATTTAGCTTTGATTCAATCAAAATTTCTGCTACGGGCTAACAAACAAAAAAGTTTATTTTATAAACTCAATCAACTACAAAACGAAGTCACACTCACAGAGTATAAAGCTTTGCATAACAGAGGTTTCATCATTAGTGGATATAATAGCAACATAAATAACATTCTTTTGCAAACACACATAGACGGTGGTGCCCTTGTTTGTAACGCTGGTACTTCGTACGATAATATATTAAAGTAACTTTTCTTTTTTGCATATTTCTTATTTTCGTTTCTTAGTATTTTTGAAGTGTGTCCCTAACTTTGTTTTAATCGGGGAAGGGGGAACAGGAAGAAGGTATCCCCAGAAGTTGGCAACTATGAAGTCTGATAACCGCGTGGTAATGATAATTTATAATGATCAATATTTTGTAATAATATTTATTTCGAAGTGAGAACGTGACTGAGGTACACCATCAGCAAAACTCCCTTGTGTGTGAACTAGACAATCCATCGTAAAAAAGACACATACAGTTGTTTTCTTCGTGTGAAACAGATAATCCATCGTAAAAAGTCACATACAGATGTTTTCTTCGTGTGAAACAGATAATCCGTCGTAAAAAAGACACATACAGTTGTTTTCTTCGTGTAAAACAGACAATCCATCGTAAAAAAGACACATATATTTTATTTCTTCGTGTGAAACAGACAATCCGTCGTAAAAAGTCACATACAGTTGTTTTCTTCGTGTGAAACAGACAATCCGTCGTAAAAAGACACATACAGTTGTTTTCTTCGTGTGAAACAGACATTCCATCGTAAAAAAGACACATACATTTTATTTCTTCGTGTGAAACAGACAATCCGTTGTAAAAAGTCACATACAGTTGTTTTCTTCGTGTGAAACAGACAATCCTTCGTAAAAAGTCACATACAGTTGTTTCCTTCGTGTGAAACAGACAATCCGTCGTAAAAAGTCACATACAGTTGTTTTCTTCGTGTGAAACAGACAATCCGTCGTAAAAAGACACATACAGTTATTTTCTTCGTGTGAAACAGATAATTCATCGTAAAAAATACACATACAGTTGTTTTCTTCGTTTGAAACAGACAATTCATCGTTAAAAAGACACATACAGTTGTTTTCTTCGTGTAAAACAGACAATCCATCGTAAAAAAGACACATATATTTTATTTCTTCGTGTGAAACAGACAATCCGTCGTAAAAAGTCACATACAGTTGTTTTCTTCGTGTGAAACAGACAATCCGTCGTAAAAAGACACATACAGTTGTTTTCTTCGTGTGAAACAGACATTCCATCGTAAAAAAGACACATACATTTTATTTCTTCGTGTGAAACAGACAATCCGTTGTAAAAAGTCACATACAGTTGTTTTCTTCGTGTGAAACAGACAATCCTTCGTAAAAAGTCACATACAGTTGTTTCCTTCGTGTGAAACAGACAATCCGTCGTAAAAAGTCACATACAGTTGTTTTCTTCGTGTGAAACAGACAATCCGTCGTAAAAAGACACATACAGTTATTTTCTTCGTGTGAAACAGATAATTCATCGTAAAAAATACACATACAGTTGTTTTCTTCGTTTGAAACAGACAATTCATCGTTAAAAAGACACATACAGTTGTTTTCTTCGTGTGAAACAGACAACTGTCGGTAAAAAAAAAAAAAATCCATCGTAAAAAGAAACAGACAGTTGTTTTCTTGGTATGAAACTGTCATATGTGAAAAGGGCCTGCTGTCTGATTCCCATAAGAACTGCTCCAGTCACAAAGTCGCGTTGGTGTTGTCGCTATGGAAACAAGGCTTGTTCATTCTGAGCAGGTGTGACTGGTGGATATCTTGATTTAATTTCGCTTTCAGTGAATATTTGAGGCGGAAAGCGTTAGCTTAACAGTATTGACCGTAATAGTACAGCATTTATAAGTACTAAGGAACTTGATTATCCGAGATAGTGTGCAACACGATCGCTAACCAAAAACTCGGATAATATCAATTTAGTAACACAAAATAACCAATACGAAATACAAAAAAAGTGACAAATAGTGTAACTACATGTTAGTACTACTACTACCAAAATGATTGATATATAGTGCAAGAGTATTAAGGTATAATACAGGGTGATTCATAAGTACGTATACAGTTTCCAGATGCTGTAAAACAGAAACAGTTTAAGACACGGTCCCCAGAACTGTTAGGTAGGTATATTCATAAAGTTTGTTTCCCCCTACAGAGCAAAATGACGTCACCGATAGTGAGCGTGTCACGTGACAAGTCAGAGGAAATGACTGCGTCTGCAGTGGAGAAGGCGTGTTGTGTTCTTGAATTGAGCAAAACGGAATCTGTCAATGCTGTGCAACGGCATTTTTGATCACGATTTGGAAAAGAACCTACAACCAGAAAATTCATTTACGATTGGTTTAAAAAAATTGAAACTACGAGTGGTTTGTGCAAAGTTCCAAAGCCAGGATGACCGAGTGTATCGGCAGATGTCAAAAACTTTATTCATCCAATTGGATAATAAAGTCGAAACACTTTTTTCTCGAATTGGATGGTGCACTACCACATTGGTCAGGTGACTTGTGAAATTATCTCCATTAACATCTTCTTCGCCGATGGATCGGACGAATCGCCGACTACAGCATGCCACTCACCCAATGGCTACCCAGGTGGCCTGATTTAACACCATGTGACTTTTTTCTTTGGGGCTACATAAAGAATAGTGTATTTAACCCTCCTCTTCCTGTTGATCTAGCGGAGTTGAAACAGCGTATTGCAACCACTATCACTGCACTTGCTTCAGATACCCTAACACGCGTCTGGGCAGAAATGGTTCTATGTGTGTAGTGTGACTAAGGGTGCACGCATAGAACAACTGTGACTGTCTCTCAAAAAACTTGAAACATTCACCTACACTTCTGTTACAAGTAACATAAAGTATCTTACATTGTTACTGTTACATAGTGAGTTCAAATTGTACACTTATTTATGAATCACCCTGTATATACTTGGATTTGTGTCACGATACTCATTTATTGTGATAACTTGACCGTAAATCTAGACGTGGGTAACATACCTCGTAAAATCCCTTGAAAAAATACATAAAGGTTTTCCGATTCGTGGCACTTTCTCGTATCTTAGGACATACTACGATTACCCGGGTTCGAAGCTCCAAAAAAATCGGAATAAAAATTTGGATCAGATAATATCGACAATCGGTTAATCGGAACTCGACTAATCAAGATTCTACTGTGAATATTTCCAATTTTCCATTAAATGCGTCAGCTCGACTCAAATTTGTCAAGCACTTCGTATGAGAAATGGGATAATGTCCATTTCTACGGGAGCAGGCCAGTGTAGTTAACTCTGCATGTTTTTTCAATGATATATGTGGTCCTGAATCTAGTCAATTTTGCCCAGGATGAGGTAATCTCGTCCAAACAAAACTTTAACTCCAATGAGTAATGAATATTAAAGTAGGAAAAGCGAATTATATCTTTTGCAGAACTGGTGACCATTTGGAACAGGTGTTTGAACCAGAGGTTGGACTATAAGCTTTTCTCGAGATAAACCACTTAGAGCAGAGGTTCCCAAACTTATTCAAGTCGTGGCACTCTTAAGATAATTATAATTTTCTCATGGCACCCTCATCATGTAGTACCTATTTGTGGTATATATATATATTTGTACGACTTTGAAGAAGAAATTAGAGAAGTGAGTGATGAGACATAATTAATACAACTCGTATTTAAAATTCACACAAATACTTAATAGAAAAACATAGGTGTAGGTGAAAATTTAAATAAAAAAATAAAATTACCTTCAACATGCTCTTGGAAAAATTTGTGTGTTTAGTGCGACGGGTGAATCTACTGCTCACTGCACAATTGTTCAAATCGTGGAATTAAGATACAGCTACTCGCAATATGCTAATGATACAGCTACTAGCAATGAGCTACATATACTCGAATTTCTTTTACGACATTAATTTTCGAACTACATTTGCTCTTTATAATCAGCAACTGCTTCATGGGTGCCCCTAATCTTTCAACGTGGCACCCCAGGGTGCCGTGGCACACACTTTGGTTTGGGAACCACTGATTTAGAGAATTAATTATTAATGACACGTAAATGAGAGGTAATCAGCTTCTATCATTAAAAGACTTCCACGCTTATTTATTGTTCAAAACATATCTAGACTGAGCCGTATTTTGTGCGCCTCCTTGTATCCGAATTTGTATTTAGATTAATTTGTATTCCGAATTTATTTTAGATTAATTTGTATTTTGAATTTTCAGAAGCATGTGATGCATTCTTCGGAAATTTATTTCAATTAACAAACGAGTGACTATTGTTGTTAAAATGGTACTGTCTGTCTTTCTACCTCAAATCTGCTGCAACCTAAGGATGGATAGTGGCAGTAGCCATAGAAACAGGGCTTGTTAATTTTAGATTGTGTTAATTTTAAAGCATTAAATTTAACATTAAGGCATTCATTTTATTTTAGTTTTCACGAATCTTAGCTTTTTGAATAGGTAGCTTACTTGTGTAGTTCTCGGTTAAAAATCTTAATCAAGTACTTTTATTTGAGAAAGTGGAATGAATTTCATCAAATTCTTGTTTTGGAAATGGGACTTGTTTGTACGAGGGTCTTTCAGAAAGTAATGCCCGTTTTTAAATAAAATACAGACCAATTAAATTTTTCAACCACCCTTTTGATTTTACACTTTTATACCTTAAATTACTTTTTTACATAATCCACTTGCAAATTTAAACATTTGTCGTTCCTTGTGACGTGCAATTGAATACCAGCGTCAACGTCCTCTATCGCCAGTCCATTAATATAAACAGTAACGTCCGTAAGCTTTTGTGGTCGTCATTGAGCATGCGTAGCACCCACCTTGCACAAATTGTTCTGAATTTGAAGTGATCTGCTACCACTTCGTAAACGATTGTGCGAGACACATGTGAAAATGCATCAGGAATGTCATCCGAAGTCACACGCCGATCTTTTTTGATGAATTTGTCGACAGACTTGACAAGCTCATCCGTAACGACACGGGCGGCCACATCGCTCCTCATTATGAACGTTATCTCTTCCCTCATTAAACTTTCGGCACCAACGACGCACTCAACGATTCCATCATCACATCACCATACACTGCTTTGGTTTCACGATGAATTTCGCTTGGTCACGCATTTTTTGCGTGTAGAAATCGGATCACAGATCTCACTTCACATTTGGCGGCACGCTTGATTTTCTTGGACATTTTGTTCTCTTACCAAAACAACAATAACCGTTATAACACGATGCAATTCAGTAGACAGCTGGCAGACGAGTCATTAAAACTGGCAGACCTTGAACAGTACACCTGTCATTGTCATAGTGGTGAGCATGCTCAAACGGGCATTACTTTCCGAACGACCGTCGTATCCAGTTTTTGAAAGGAGACCAAGTTCGTTTATACGGGAATTGAAAAGTGAAGACCATAGATGGTATATAAAAGAAGACTGAGCGTAAATCTTAAGAGAAGTTTCAGAATGTTTGATTAAAATGTCGACTAGCAGTCACGTGACTGCTCTATGAAAATTAGACTTGGTTGGGCGATTTGGTATCGTATCACCTCAATAGGCGATACAACATCTTATAATAGGATATATACGTATATGCTCCATTCCATAGAGTGCCACAAAAGTGGTTTCAATGTCCCGTTACTACTATTTTTGGTCACATAAAAAGGTTGCATTTTCTCCCTCTACTTTTATATTTCATCTATGTACTAAACACTATTGATTGTGATGAGCATTTGCAATCTATAGTGCAAACGTTATGTCGGGATCATTTCTCGTAGTAGACCGACAGGCATGAACTTATACTTTATATTGTTCTGCAGATCCAGGGCCTGCTACGTCGGTCGATCCAGCGGATCCGCATGCAGAGAAACCTGACCTCGTCGTCCGACTGGCGCCGGTCTACCCGATCAGAGCCCCTGAGCAAGCTGGCAGCCACGGGAGTGCGCTGCAAACGAGGCGCTGTGAGGCCTTTTCTGTATATGAAGCAGTACGTGCATGTTTCTGTACACGCATGACTACCCTCAATACCCACTCAAAACAAAGTCAGAATGCATGACGTCAATGTTTGGGGGAGTAACCACAGTCTGGTTGTACACACACACACACACACACAAGTAGGCGCTGTAATAACATTGCAGGAATGGTGTTCACAGTTTGAAAGTTATGACTCGCAGATAAATTTTTACTTTAAAACAACTGCTAGTGTTTCAAATGCGTGAAGAATAATGTTTACAGTCTGTAAGATATGACATTGAGATTTGTTTTTAGTTTGAAACGACATTTCCCATTACGTTAAATGTGCGTAGCATATCTACAGGGTGGTCATAAAAAAACTTGGCCGATATATGGACCTCTAGCGGCCGTTCCGTTCAACCGATCGAGATGAGATTTCAGATATAGTTATTCAGAGGTATGAGCTCAGGATTCTGTGAACGACAACAAAGTGGCACTCACGGTTACGGTTATAGGTAGAGAAACTCGAAATTTTCGAATGGCAACGCCCACTTTTTCCAGTCTCAAAATGCTCAGCGGATGCGAAAACCCTAAAGAGTGTTGAAACGGTAAGTGTATCACAAAACACGGAGGCGTTATGCACGCACAAAAAACAGTTCTGCGAACTGCCAACAAAACCACGCTCTGGGCGCACGGAGAAAATTTGCATATAACAGAGGCAAGACACCAACCACAGAACGCTTTTCGCCAGATACAAGGGCCTTGTATGTGGCGATGGTTTCGACGGTAAACACGCAAGGTCCCTTCCACGGCATTCATCCCATTTTAATAATAGAATTTTACCAATTTTCCATTAACTTTCGCTGACAGAGTCATTTCGTTGGCATGTACGAGCTCCCGACTGAAGATCTGGCTGAATATTTGGCGAAAGGCGTTCTGTGGTTGGTGTCTTGCCTCCAACATATACAAATTTCTTTCGTGTGCCACGATCGTGGTTTTGTTGCACGTTCGCAGAGCTGTTTTTTGTGAGTGCATAACGGTTCCGTTTTTTGTGATACACGTACCGTTCCAACGCTATTTAGGGTTTTCGCATGCGCTGAGCATTTTGAGTCAGAAAAAAAGTGGGTGTTGCCATTCGAAAATTTCGAGTTTCTCTACCTATAACCGTAACTGTGTGTGCCACTTTGTTGTAGTTCACAGAATCCCGAGCTCATACCTCTGAATAACTATATCTGAAATCTCATCTCGATCGGTTGAACGGAACGGCCGCTAGAGGTCCATATGTCGGCCAAGTTTTTTTATACATTGAGAGTAGAATATGTATAAAATAGCCCAATGTAATATTGCGCCTTTCGCCAATATATATACATTAAGAGTAGAATGAATATTATAGATGCAATACAAATAATCTATTACATTGTATGATACCTGGTGAATTACTAAATATTCTAACATCAAAAGCAAATGGTTAAAATATTTGACTGTGAAACGATATGACGGAATGCAATTCTTATCTTTAAAATAATCGAATTATATAATTAATTCGATAAATCGCTGGAATCTGAAACGTATCAGCCCAATCGCATGTCTCACGCTGCCCCTCAACGTGACGTCACATACTTTGCTTTCTGACATTCTCTCTATTGGTGTTGCTCCTTAGTCTGCTACACGGATTGCACGCTCGTGTATCTCACTGTCCTGGGAATACGTCTTCTGCCTGTGTGTTGGAAAGTTTTTTCCTGTCAAGCTACAGAAAAAGACGTTGCGATATAAAATAAATATTGGGGTTTTCTCGACCTGTAATTTTCAATACAGAAGCTGCAAAATTGTTACAGGATATGAAAGCATAATTAAATTTCATCCTAAACTGGACGTTTTGAGAAATTGGTAGAGTAAAGGATTACCAACCGGAGAGTTGCGAGTTCGAATTCAACCAAAGACGGTCGTGTGCAAGATGAGCGTTAGTACTGGTTGGATCTGGTGTGGCTTCAAATATCCTCGTGCTCGACTGGTGAGGAAATTTGGAGAGTGGGGTACCAGCTCAGGCGTGACCTCGTCTTCCGACATTAATTCACAATTCATTCTTTGAAATTTTAATTATTGACGTGCTAAAATCATATTCATAAGTAAGTAGATAGTTTAAGTAATGTCGCTCTGGAGAAACGTAACATGTTTTTGACAACGGTCCGGGATCACCTCGAAGGGAAAGATTCGAGAACATCACGTTCTGATTACGTACAGGAGCACTTATCGTTGATGAAACTACAGTATCGTTGCAGCCACCTACACGCACCTGGACAGAAAATGCCTTACTTGTCTTGTTTTCTTTTTGCATGGCACGTCAAGAAATGAGATACATGATATAAGATGAACTAGGAAACAAACTTTCAAAGTTTCGGAATGTCCATAAACTTGCTTGACTCAGACCTGCACGTTATTAAAAAAATATCCATATACAAATTTTAAGAAATACTTAAAAAAACTAACGGATTAGCTTTAAGAAATCACACTGCTCAAAAAAAAAAGCTAATGTTGAATTAATGTTCTGTAGCGTTAATGTTCCTGGTGATCGTCTTGACGAGGTATCTCGTCATTTGCTAGACTGACTAAATCTTGATGGACGAGAGTTCTCGTTCAAGAGGAAAAATATTGACCAGATATTGATTCTCGTAATCATCAAAAATCAGCAATATCGTGATGCCGAGATATCTCGTAATTAACAAAATTGGTCAGATCTTGATGACGAGATATATCGTAATTAACAAAATTGGTCGGATCTTGACGAGATATCTCGTAATTAACAAAATTAGTCAGATCTTGATGGATAAGCTTCGTAACCTCTGGGAGTGTTGATTGAACCTACTTATGAGTTGAATTTCGTATTACCTCATATGCTTTTTCCTAGTGATTTAATCACGTTGGGTTGGCGTGGAAGTTTGAAGAGTGGGGTGCCAGCTCAGGTGTTGCTTCGTCATCTGACCGTGGTTCAAAAATTACGAGGTGTTGTCCTCGGATCTTTCCCTTAAGGGACTGATCCCGGACCGTCGTCAATAGCCCGTTGTGTTGCTCTAGTACGACGTTAACTAAAAAATTACCAATTACCTAGTGATTTAGATTTGAAAATTGTCGGCCCTAGAAACAATTGGACGTTCAAATAAAAGATTCATTGGTTTGAAATATTTCACGTTTACAAACGAAACTTGAATTTATATTCTGGTATTTATTGTATCTAAGTCGGTTGGTAGTTGATTTTACATCATACTGGAGCGATACAACTGGCTATTGATTCATACAGGATCACTTCGTAAACTCTAATTCATTCAAGAAATTTAGAAAATGTTCATATATTCTATGTACTTTATTCCCCTTTAAATGTTGTCCGTGCATTTCATTTTACATCCAGTGTTTCAATGTTGCCATTCTTTGCTGTTGTAAATTGAATGTTCGTTTCAATATGTAATGATTGTAATGTAATGCTTATTTGTAAGGATTTCATGTGCGAATTGCTATCTGTGTATTTTTGACTTGATTATTTCTAATCAATCATGCAATTCTTGCATGTTTTCTGTTTGCATGCCTTGTTTCTGAAAAAGGAAGAGCCATTTGGTGTCGTGTACTCAAAGCCAGAGAATTTGTGAAAATAAAGATTTCCCTTAGATATTTATTTCCAGAAGGAATGATGCCTACTGCTTTTTCAGGAAAAAATTATTCATTTTCCGGCTTTTATTTCTCGAGATTTGAAAAATTCCAAAATTTCGCACCGTTTACCATACATGATCGTGTATTCTCCATCTAAGTTTAGGTCATCTTGTCTTAATCTGACTCCCCATCTAAGTTTAGGTCTACTTGTCTGAATCTGCCTCCCCATCTAAGTTTAGGTCTACTTGTCTGAATCTGCCTCCCCATCTAAGTTTAGGTCTACTTGTCTGAATCTGCCTCCCCATCTAAGTTTAGGTCTACTTGTCTGAATCTGCCTCCCCATCTAAGTTTAGGTCTACTTGTCTGAATCTGCCTCCCCATCTAAGTTTAGGTCTACTTGTCTGAATCTGCCTCCCCATCTAAGTCTTGGTGCGATAGCCTAAGTCACACCCTCTAAATCTGGGTTCCATTCTCTAAGTATCCCCATCTGTCTATAACGAGATATCTCGTCATTAACAAATTTGGTCATATCTTGATGGACGAGATATCTCGTCGAACCCACTTGGAGAGGTAAGACTACCACTGTATTAACAACGTTTGTATTTGATTAATTTGAACAGTTCTCAGTGACATTCTTGAGGCATAAGAGTTTGGAAACTGCTTCTAATAATGGATAAACCGTTTTTCTCGTTATCTAGGTGACTGATCTGGTGAGAAGATCGGCCTACCGAATGCATTTGCGGTATGCGATGACACCGTCCTCTCTCCCTCTCTCTGACCTTCCCGTGACCTTCACCTGCTCAAAAGAGAACTCTAGACCTGCCCTCTACAAGGACCGACAAATGGAGAGGCGAGATTCCTACTCCATAGAGGAAATACAGGAAATGTTCTGACTCTGAGACTTGCAAACTTCAGAAGACGACTACCAATCATGACTGCTATCCGACCGAATGGGAATAATTGTTAATACTGAGCTTGAGACATTTTGCGGGATTCGATCTAACCATCTCAAACCGTTCTGGGGTAACGTAGGCGAACTATAGCTTCAGAGATGCCAACTATTATGTATTTTACGGAATGATTACGGAATTTTACCTATCATTATAGCGATACGATGAATTATGAAATTATAACGCAGAATTTCTCATTGGAAAAATTTGCAATACTAGGAGGACCGCCCCTTGCTCGCTAACGCTCGCCAACCCGCGGAGGATTGTCTATTGGATTGTCCATCCAATTCTCATTGGTTTCCTGCTCGAACCTATACTCGCTTCTCTCCCATCAATGAAGGCATGTGTCCTGGCACGAGTTATTGTTTACAAAATATGATATTCCAAAATAATATTTTTCAAATCTAAATGTGCTGTATTACAGAAAAGATGTGTGCAGTACCTCTGGAGTCAGAATTCAAATGAAAACTTTGAGAAAATTTTGCCTCGAAATGTGAGCGCTGATTTGAAAATTGAATACCCAGCATGTTGTCTGTGTGTACATTTCCCCAGCATTCGAACCACCCATTTTTCTTTGAGTTTGTTGTCGAGAGTTGTAGTGCAAGCGTCTTGAACTATAATTGTTGGCCCTGAAAAGGACCGTTTTTTAAATGGCCTTGAAAAGATCCTCCGCTTTCTTTAATTGCTATTAACTGCAACAGCTCGACAAAATTCGTTATTTTTTCGATAAAATGTCATCCGATATCGCTATAAATTCAATTGAGGCGCGATGATTTGTGGTAAACAAACAATCGTGCAATGTTGCCAAAACGCGATAACAAATAACGTCTTTTTTGTGTGCCACGTAAGAGAATTACGTATATAGATATTTGCCTCTTTTGGGAAAATTAATATTCTTACAGTTACTATACCTCATTAGAATTGCCCATGTATCTGCAGAAGTATTTTCTATGTAACATGGAAGGCAGTTATAGGTCTTTCCAAACAGTCGTTTGGCAACCAAATTTTAGTCGACAATTTGGCGATAGTTCGGTATCGTGTTCGCAAATTTTTGCATTTTTTTTTTGTGTCTTTCAAATAGATCAAGGAGTCTTAAAAATGTTCAACAAAATAAGATTATTGAAAACGTTCCGGAAAATACTTTATATTTCCTGAAACTTTCCTGCAAATCACATTTCGAATTCTGAAACACCAAATCATAGGTTGGCATCTCTGCATTTTCCCCTAGACTCCATGTAAAATGTCTTTTATTTGCTTTCTTGTCTTAACGGTCTCATACTGGAAGATGCTATGAATCTTCCCTCAGAAACATAGCACAGGATTTTGGCAAGCAACCAAGACGCACAAAACATATTTATGGCTTTTCTAGACGAATAGAATAAAAACTCTTAGTATAATTCCGGCTATATGGCAAGTTGGCATGCGAGTCACATGATTCTGAACGAATCTATCTTGAATCTAACGTCTTTGAAGACGTTTAAATGCAAACAAAGACTACAGTTGGCGGATTTAGTACGAAGTTAATCGTTCGATGTCGAAAGCGATAACAGTGATTACAAGGTGTCAAAGCAAATAATGGAGATCTCCATGTCTGGTTTAGCGTGTGGCATACCTTTCCTATGACAAGCTATGTCATACCTTGATACAAATCAACTCCTCCGAGGAAGTCTGCCGTCTAATCAAAACTGCACTACACGGGAATTCGGAGAACTACCAAGACGCACAAAACTTAAGACTACAGTCTGATGAAGACGATAAAGAAAACCTTTTTTTGATGTCTTCGATTATCTTAGAACTGTTCGTTTTGAGCTCCCTAAATGAGGGATGCACGAATTAGGGATCGTCGGCCGCATCCCAAACCCATGAGCTGCTTTTATCTGGCCCAAGGTGATACATCTACTAACACTTGAAGTTATAATTTGAACATCGGCTTTTCTAAAAATCAGATTGCTAAATTTTCTAAGTCAGATTTAAGAATATCTATGAAATACGAACTAAAAAGTGTGGGTTTATTTATAAAATCACTCAGTCTGAGGTTGTACTTGAAACGCTAAATTCCTTTTAATTCGCATACCACGAGAACTCTTCCCGACGGAAAGTCTGTGATTGCCTGTTGCCGTAGGATCGAAACTGTCCAGTTTCTATATAGGGTTCTTGAAGGATTTTAGTTTGTCACATAGGAGGGCATAGCGACAGTTGTCTCTTCGGGAGATTGGGTGATAAGACAACCATTATGCAGTTCATCCCCATTCAAAATGTACCAGGCTTGTTACCATAACGACCTCCAGTACCTAGACTTCGAGTCTGTAAGAGTTAATTCTGATAGAGAGACATTGGGAAGGACTATGGATCAGCGTTTCTGAACCAGGTTTACACCGATCACAAACTGTGGAGATTATTGATACTCAATATTCAACGGCATGCAAGTCACAATTTAAAGATATTTGAATTTCATAAAACCCTGGAGAAGGGAATGTTTAAGTACATGATGGAGACTGCCTAGAAAATCTTAAGCACCGTTGGAAGTACATTTTTGTGTGTGGAAAGTGTTTAATTATGAACCAAAACAAGCGTAAATTTCGATGTAATTTCAGAAATGAGATTTTGGAGATAATTGTAATTTTAAATCTGTTTTCCCAATTCAATGTTTTTTTTGTTAACGAAAGCAACATGTTACGTGTCACATTGATTTTTAACAAATAAATTGCTGTGAAAATGGATTTTTGTTGTCATTTCACCTTTTTCACTCAACATCTTCCTTCAAATTAATACACGTCGCCCGCTTTCTTCACAATCCGCCCTGCATGTCAAAATGTTGAGCACCTCTGCCCCAGATGTATTTTTGCCTCTGTTGTCTTTCATTTAACCAGCGATTTTCAACCGTTGTGCCACACGAACGAGTTTGGAGTGCCTTATGGGTGGTAAATCGGCTTAGATTGTAAGTTTTATATCATTTCAAGGCTTCAAGTTTCTGATATTTTAACTAGATCGTTGACAAATAATTTTAAGAATACCAACACAAATATATATGTAAGTTTGAATAGTATGTTTTATTACAGAATATCCCAAATAAAATAACTTAAAGATAAGTTTAAACTGAAATTAGACCTCAATGGGTGTGTAATTAAAATACATATTTTTTAGACATCAACATAAATATACCTATTATTTTGTCAGATCATTAAAATATATATATAGGTATAATACGAGTATACTAAATAGACAAAAGTATTTGGATACAGAAATTCGGAGCAGGATTCATCTTAGTGTGGGGTTGTATTCATGGTTAGCACTCGGACCATTGCTTTATGTATCTGATACCACGAATGCTGACATGTACCTATACGTTCTGGATAATTCGCCCTTGCCTACACTATGACAATACTACGAAGATGATGGTTGTATCTTCCAACAGGATTGAGCTCCTTGCCACACTGCAAAACGTGTGCACGGCTTGTTTCCTGAAAATGAGGTGAATTTGCTTGACTGGCCTGTTCAGAGACCCGATCTCAATCCGATCGAGCACGTTTGGGACGAACTGGATCGACGAGTTCGACCACTCACGCCCGTCGTCACAACAATCTCTTGCAAGAGGTATTCCTGCCCGGACTAACAGAGAATTTGTGGAATGTATGCCTCGACGTGTTGCAGCTGTAATAGAAACAAAAGGAGGGACAACCCGTTACTGAATATAATAGTAAATTACTTTTTTCTGAAAAACATGTAGTGTCCAAATATTTTTGTCCTTTGTGTATTTCGTGTGGAGTATAATTGTAGCAATTATTTCAAGCGTATTATATGTAAAAGGTTGAAAATCGATGGATGAACTGTTTAAACATCACTAGATTTCAAGTCAATGGAGTATTGCTTTTATCCATCAACACACAAAATAATTAAATAAGTACATCTATTGTTTGGAATTATCCTAAGAGGTATTATATTAATCAAGAAAGTCCTGATTGGCTTCGAAATAATGCAGGAAAGACTTCAGATTGCTAACGAATGTATGTTTCAGAATTCCTCAGGGTATCGTTTTTAAATGTGTCTTTTGTACTTTGTTGTCGTTGGAACCTTGCTTCTCTTAGATTTGATATTTTCTTATAGTTGTAATTGCCATTTTTTTGCTTGGATTCCCAATCTGATTGGAGGTTTGCCAGAATATATTTCCTATCACACCCTACAGGCCCAAAAACTAACCCCGGATCTTTATCAGAAATGGTTCCGCTGGTTGATTTATGTTATGCTCTATAATTGCATCAATGCGTTTGCTTTGCTTTGCGATCAATAACTTTTTGTGTCTACGTACATAGTCTTGTTAAACCTCGTTTTCTTATGAAATGTTTCGAAAAAATCATTCTAAAGATTAAACGAAACAAAACATCTTAAACTATTGAAAACTATAAAATACACGACTTCCGATCCTGACGAATTACTGTTATGTTTTCAAAGTTGCAACTGTAATATTAACTTGTGAAAACATCGCCACTATTGAATAGTAACTGGATTGAGGAACTTGCACCTGTGAGGAAAATACTCATTTCTGTGTTTTATTATTAGACTAGCAAAATACCCGACCTTACTCGTTTTGAATAAGTTTACTCTAGATTGAAGAGATGATCAAAATAAATAATGACTTACGTTTTTAGTAGAATAAAATAATATTTTAACACCTTTCGCTATCTTTATAATTTCTACTACCTAATTTGGAATCAAATCCTACACATGCATATCCATTCATGAAATACATTTCACATACAGCGCTCCCTTGCTGTATGACAAAGCTACAAAATGATGAAAGGTGACATTAAGGTTACTACTACAAAAGAAAATTTTGAGGGAAATTAGGAATTTCATGTACTTTTTTTCATGTTCAACTAAATTAATAAAAATGACGATTTACGGAGAGTACTCTCACCATCATAGTCAACAAAACAATATTTTTTTACTTGTGGCACTCATGCATGCGACATTGTGGAATTTCGCAATCTTCTCCTGTCATTATGACGAAGAATTTCCTAATATTTGAAAAGTTCTAGCTCGGATTTCAATAACGGCATTATTTTTTCAATAATGGCATAATTACACTTAAAATTTACTTTATTCTGACCTAACTGCCACTTTAAGTCGAATACTTAGTGGTGGTGTTGCGTGTGATGAAAACGAAACGCAATTTATTAAAATAATAAATATTTTAAACAAAAGACAACAACGAAATAAAACAAATAAAGGATGTCGGATAAAAGGTGTTCTAAAGATATTAATTTGTGATTCTTTTTTATGTCTGTATCTCGCAGTTGCCACAACTTACAACTAAAAAGTTCACAAAATTTAGAAATACGAAATTAATTAAAAAAAAGCGAAAGAAACACGAGTTTCCGTTTTATTTCCGTTCTTTGAAAAATATCGTCTGTCCCACTATACATTCTAAATTTTCCAAAACTACCAAATTATGGTTGATTTAAGCATACTTACTCAGGTGTTAGAGCATGTAACTCATCTAAATATAAAAATAAAGAAATGTTTAATATTGCATTCACTAAACGAATAAATAATGTATAAAATAAAACGCATTGCAATCAAATATCTGGAATGAAATGTATGTGATGCCTGCACAAACGCAAAATCGATCGAACATAGAACAAAAAGATTTTCGCAACCACTTTCACTCACAAATGAAGATAAATACTCACTGTATGCGAATTTCCATAAAAATATATTAAACCGTGTGGACGTGTATAGGGCACATACATACAGATGGACAGACAAACCGACAGACACCAAACTCGCAAGAGGCGGTTTTGGCATCAGAAGAATCCAAAACAGAAAACTTGAAATGGGTCGAAAATATTCAATGTGCAAACAAACACTCTATTCTTAATTATATAGAATGATCGTTAAAATGCTCGAAAACGATAATCAAAACCCATAAATTGGACTTAATTAATTAAAATTTCAGGTTTTAAATTACTAATAAATGTACGGCAAAAGCACACTACCTCCAAACGCTATGTTATTGGTTTGACGTCATTGTTCTCCACGATGCTATGTGATTGGTTTGACGTCATTGTTCTCCACGATGCTATGTGATTGGTTTGACGTCATTGTTCTCCACGATGCAATGTTTACGTTTGTCTAGCGCGTTGATATTTCATATTGTATGCTCTTTTATTTTTTAAACAATCAATTAAAAAATTATTTTCTTGCTATTTTGTGTTGTTTGTTTGCGTTGAGAAATAACACTTATCCGGTGCTGTAATCTTTGTATTTGTGCAGCAAGCTACTAAATAATATTTAAAAGACGGTTTTCCAATCGTTGACATTTCGAAATCTTATTCGGTTTTATACAAATCCTTGTTAGATCAACAATAAATAACCATCGCTTGCTATTTCAACGTCACTATCCAAGTAAACAGACCATCATGGGGCACAGTGACGTCACTAAAAGTGGCATAGGAAAAGTACCTTTTTTGAGATGAATTAAATAGTGGGAGCGTGGATTTTTTTTATTTTACCTTTTCGGGCTATAAAAGTAAAAATGAAAGACACTTTCCATCATATCTTTTCATTTTCTAGATTATAAAAATATAAACAAAAAAAACGTGCAAGTTCCTCATTGAATAGTACCGTGAAACATCGTAGTTATTAAACTATAGCATTTATTAAATGCTGGCATGAAACATCGTAGTGATTAAACGATAACTAGTTTTGAATAATAATGTGAACAAGTGTTGTTATCGTTATGAGTAAACAATAACTGATATTAAATAAAATTGTGAAACTGTAGTTATTTAACAACTGGTGTTAAATAATCATAAATATCGTTGTTATCCAAACTGTGTTTATACCTACACTGCTTGACAATTGCTAAGGAACAACCGATTTACGCAAAACTGCTATTCGGCAAGCCGCTCAATCGTAGAAAATGTAATTGCAGAGGATGCTGTAGAGCAAGTTCTCTTATCTGTATAAAGGTTTTGAAAGCCGTTCAGATAAATTCCTTCTTGTGGTACAAGTATCAAGTGGAGAATGTCCGTAAGGCATCATTTGAGTGAATTTGACTGTGGTCGAGCGGCTGAGACGGCTCAAAGATGGGCAAAGTGTCACCCAAGTTGCCGCAGCAGTGTGTGTGTCAAAAAGCGTTATTTCGCGGTAATAAATAGCCGCGGAAGGTGGAAATGCTTTGAGAAAGCATGTTTGTGGTAGTGATAGGAACACTACACTCAGAGATGTTGCACATATATCCCTAACAGCAATGAGGAACAAATATCTCACTCCGGGAGAGATGGGTTCAGAGCCTGCAACCGCTAGTGGCATTCGTGTATGTGCGAAAACAATTCCTCGGCGATTAAATCTAGCTCGCTTGTATGCACGGAAGCCTTTTAAGTGCGTTCCGTTACAACCACGCTATCGTCGGGAAAAGTTACGCTGGTGCAAACAACAATTCGATGGAATCATCAACAGTGGTCCAAGTTCATGTCCTCCGACGAATCCCGATTCATCGTGAAGAGGGATTATGGACACCAACTACTGTAGAGAGAGAGAGGGGCCATATATATATATCATACCGTTACACACCACAGAATGCTCGTGAGGTTGATCGCTATGGCCGAGAGCTCATGGTGTGGACAGGAATTATGCATAATGGCAGAACACAGCTATACATCTTTGACGCTGGTGCCTTTATATCACAGCGGTATTGTATAGAGATTATCCTGGGCCATGTTCGTTTATTTCGTGGTGCAGTGGGTCCAGGCTTTATGTTCATGGGTGACAATGATGACAACACAGGACAGTTGTTGTCTCTGAGACACTAGAGAGAGAAGATATTGAGTGCATGGAATGATTTGCGTATTAACTGGACAAATCCTATTGAACGTGCTTGGGATGATCTTTGTAGACGTGTTTCACAAAGGAATCACCCAACCCAAACTGTGCAGGCGCTCAAAATTGCTTTGAGAGAGGAAAGGGACAGTATCCTCCAAGCACTCATCGACTGTTTAGTGGAGAGAATGCATAGCAGATGCTAAATGTGCAAGGAGGCCTAAGTTCTTACTGAGTTACTATATCTGTCATGACTTCGGAAAGATAGAACATTTTTCGAAATGTTGGAAATTGCTCTATGGAGCAGATTTTTTTCTTCTTATTATCTTGCTTTTTCATGTGCCAAAAACTGTGGATATTATTAATTATTTTAAAAATTGTGTTTGTTCCTTAGCAATTGTCAAACAATGTAGATGGTAATGTGAATACGTTTAAAAGCTCTAAGAGGGAGAGAGACGCATTCGATTCTACTTTATTTCGCACTTAGAAAATATTAGAACAATTACGTATATTTTGAAAATGTTTGTAACTTCAACCGTGACCCACAAACAAAAATTATTGTCCGATTTAAAATCAAATTTTAGCATCATCTATGAATATCCCATGTCCAAGCTTTCGGCACTGTAA
The DNA here is from genome assembly GCA_947359465.1 of Metellina segmentata. Lineage (NCBI taxonomy): Eukaryota > Metazoa > Arthropoda > Arachnida > Araneae > Tetragnathidae > Metellina > Metellina segmentata. Next base: position 40,560,473 of record OX375877.1, on the reverse strand, counting down.
GCATTTGTCTTTGTTCCCAATATCGATAATATATTATCGATATAGCGGCAACAACTTAAATTAAATAAATCATGAGTCATACTTCTATATAGCGCTCATTCGAAAGAATAATGACTCAAGCGGAATTCATGATTTATCTACAAAAACAAAACTATGAATGCTACATGATTAATACTAATTACAACATGTGAGAAACTTCCAAAGTACGGGAAGTTTGATTTTTTCTTCTGATAACCATACTTAAGTATTTGTTTTACTTTAAATGATGCCACTCATGCCAGAGTATTTTGAATATTCGCCCTAATTTTATAATTACATCGTTGTTCTAAATTTGTAATAAAATATTCAACCCATTGTCACTAACTTCTTTAACCACACGATACATTTTTCTTAAAAGTGCTTATAATGTTACGTTTACAATATATTTGTTGACATTTTTATTCATTCACGGTTATTTATATCCTAAAATAGACAGGATATTTAGATTACCAATGACTCAATATACACTTGAAGCGTCGTTCCAGTCGCATTTCCTACACAATTATGCAAGCGTTCTAAGCATTGATTAGCAGCATTTGCGTCGTTGTTGCACTGAAAAGGTAAGTTCTCGCATCGAAATTGCAACGAACACTTGTGTCGTTTTCCTTCAACAGGATGTCAAGAAATAGTTGAAATTTGAACAATGGTGCCACGGTCTTCAGCGGGAGCTGAATATTACCATAATTCTGTATTTTTAACATTGGAAGGATGAATCCTGTAAATAACAAGATATACTACGTTTAACTACAATATATGTATATATTTACATCATTCAAACACGCAATTGAATGACATAAATATTTACCTGGTGTCAGAAATAGTTGCAGCTCTTGCGCACTCCTCTGTCGGTGTGTAATTAATACTATTTTTTAATATGTTATTTCTATAAAACTCACTTCTCACCAATAAATCCTCCAAGAAAAGTAATAAAGAAAGGAGAAGTGGATTTATTATTACCAACAATTACCAACCGATGACTAATTATAGTTCATAATTTCCTCTGAGTCATTGGTGGCGTTTTGTTCAACGAAGTGGGTAGCGGCATTTGATGCGATGCCGGTCTCCCTACTGCTGTAGCTGGTTTTATTTAATTTTTCTTATTTTAATGTTTTGTTTTGTATATTTGCTTTTAATGTTGTTTGGTTGAGTATAGGAGCAATTTCTTAGCGTTTAGCCACTCATATTCGTAGAGAACACCATATTGTGTTTTGGGGTCAGGCTCCTTCCTGATGACGTCCTCATCCACCAACACTTTCATTTTCAATAAATCCCTTTTGGTTTTTCTTTCTTGAATTTCCTCTTGTTTTGGACATTCCAATGAAATAGACGGAGGGAGTGATGACAGTAAGAAATGATAGCGTAAAAGAACAAGATCTTTGGATTTCAACACGACAACATTTATTCTAACATCATATACAGCTTTACAGATTACAGCAAAATTACGTATATTTTGGGACAAGAAGGGTTCGGCAGAGGTTAGCAATCGTTACCTCGCTCTCTTAGTTCTCAATGGTCTCTCCGGCATATTCCAGCCATCTTTGAGCTGCAAACCACTTGTCAATGGAATTTTGAGTGTTCTCAAAGGGCTTGAGATTTAGAATATCGTAATGTCAGTGTAACGTCATATGAAGAGGGTTTATGTCCAGCGCCCAGAACTTTATGACCGATGTAATGTCCAATGGAGTGCTGTAATAATGCATCTATTGTTTATTATGGACAGTTGATCATTTAAAAAGAGTTTTATGATCTACAACTAAAGAATTCTTGAAAATCTGTCTGCTTTATGTCGGTATTACTTGATCAGAGAAACCGCGTTTAGTGTGTAACAGCCCACCTATCGCCATGGTTTTTCTTCCAGTCGTTTGTTTTGAAGATCTGCCCGTAGTTGTGGATAAACGACATGAATCCTAATCTAGGAGAAACTATTGATTGGTTAAAGTGATTATCCAACGTGATTCAAAACACTAGTCTGCGCTTCGATAGTCAATTCACCGAAGTCGATTCGTAAGATTTTAGACAATAGTCTATCGGAGCGGTAGCTAGTGTGTTTAAACACGCTAGATGATCATTTTAACTAGACTGACATCAATTTGTCCATGTTAGGATTCACGTTGTTTTACTAATAGAGCGATCGGCAGAAATAGCTATGTGCACATGATCTGTCTATTTCACAAGGTTGCTGCTTATTTTATAGGTCTTCTAATGAAATAGACAGATCATGTCTGTGCTCGGATGGCAAAATGTTGTATGTAATTTTTTTTTTTTTTTCGTGACAGTAATTTTAAAATTCAAGATTCAACATGTGGTTCTGTTGTTTTTGACTTATTACATTTTTTTACACCTTTGTTTCCTCATAAACTGAAAGAAAAAGACATACGATATTTTGGCTCCTTCTAAACATTTCCAAAAACTCCAGAATGGGACTGAATTTTCTTGGGAAAAGTGACTTATACCATTTTGCCATCTGAACACAGATGTGATCGAAATCGTTGTAGAAAGACCTCTGAAGTAGACTTATGAATGGACTTGACCTTGACAATGTTCTTGATCACACTGTATAACGACATTAACCTATCAATAATTTATAGGATACATTCTTTCTCTCACAACCACGGGACAGATCTACAAACCGAGTGAGCGCAAGAAATAACATGAAGCAGAGCATACACGCTTCGTCACTCTAAAGGTCATTAATTAGCTCTCTCCTTTTTAGATCTATGCATATTTTGCATTTAGTTCACTGCTCTTCGGGTACAGCGCTATGATGTCAACATTTTTGCAATTTGAAGCAGATTTCATGAGCTTAATGTTGAAAAGGTGACCCTAGTTACTCAGTTATAAATCACCGTAATTTGAAATAACTATCTAAATTCAGCCAAGATTCAGAATTTTTTTCCCCTGTATATATTCATCCTACATTACTACATTTAATCTTAGAAGATATAAAAATTCATTGCTTCACAGTGAATTAAAAAGCTGCTTTGGTATCGAGTTGCAAACTGAAAGCTAACTTCAGAAAGGAATTTAAGAGCTGTTGTATCATATAATCATCAAATGCTAATTAACATTAAACAAATTAATCAACTGTAAAATAAAAGTCTCATTGATTTCCACAACCGACTATCCATTTAATACAATTAAGATTGGAACTCTATACAGAAAACCTTTGGGTTTTTTTCAGTACAAAACATACTCCAGTCTCGCCTTCTGTTAAGGTAGTGTATGCAAAATCAGACTACTTTTTTTGGGGCTGTGTTTCGTGGTATGGCCTGGGAACTTAGCATGCTGTTCCTAGTCAAATGGACGCCGACGACTACGAACATTTTGGACAATCAGGTTCTTCCTACACTCTGGCAACTTTATGGAATGAACGGATCTGACTTGCAGGACAACAACGCTCCATGTCATGTTGCAGCCTCTGTCAAGCAGAGGTATCAATATATGGATATAAAACGTTTTCCTTGGCCTGTTCAGAGTCCCGCCCTAAACCCCACAGAACATTTGTGGGACATATATATATATATATATATATATATATATATATATATATATATATATATATAACCAATCACAAAAGGCAGGTGGCAGCATATTGCAGTGGAGTATATATAAAGGATATCCTAGGGCAACGGAAAGCATTTCAATCGTTGGCGTAATGAAGAAACGTAGCGAATTATCCGACGTCCAAAAGGGCATGATTATTGGCTTTCGGGCCAAGGGTGGAGGCATTTCGGAAACGGCTAATTTTGTGAACTATTCGCGTGTCGCCGTGGTAAAAGTATACCGTGCATGGCAAAATGGCACTATCAAAAATCAGCGGCGTGGTACATGTGGTACACCACGGGCTATAGATGACAGAGGCGAACGAAGGCTATGGAGATGCGTTCGGGCGAATAGACGTGCAACTGTTGAGCAACTGACAGCCCATATGAACCAAGGGGCTACCAAGAGTGTATCCTCAACAACGGCTCATCGAACGTTGCTGCGCATGGGCCTCTGCACCAGCCGCCTAGTGAATGCACCTATGCTGACTGCTGTTCATCGGCGACGAAGGCTGGAATTTGCACGCTAGTACCGCAACTGGACGTCCACAGAGTGGCGACAGGTAGCTTTTTCCGATGAAGCACGTTTTACGCTCCATCGGACAGATGGACGGTGGCGTATACGGCGTGAAACGTCTGAAAGCAAACAGCCTGCAACAATTGCCGGAAGAATCCAGGCTGTAGTAGTTAGGTAATCTTGCGCACCTGGTCACGGCACTGGAGTCAGCATGGCTCAACATCCCAGTGAACACCTTCAGAAACCTAATTGACTCTCTTCCTGCACGTCTCGCAGCGGTTATTCTGCCAAAGGTGGTTATTCTAGTTTTTGACAGGTGGTCACATTAATTTTATCAGGCCCGCAGTTCAGACGGGGCCCTCGGAATATGTTGAATCAACTCTTCGACTAGATAAGACCATATAAATATTCTTATCACGCCTGCAGACCAGATACGGTCGTCCAGACAGATTTACCCATCCCTTTCCACCAGATCCGAAAATCTAAATATTTTGATCAGACACGCAGACCAGACAAGAGTCCTCCGGAGAGGTTTAATAGGCCCGCAGATCATATACGACCCTCGAAAAACGTTATCCGGAGCGCAGATCTCATACGGGGATATCATATATTCCTAGATGAAATCATTTATGGACAAAAGTATTTGGATGCTGCAGAAATTCGGAGGATGATCCATCTAGTCTGGGGTTCTTTCACCTGGTTAGTACTAGGTCCATTGCTTTATGTACCGGATACCATAAACACTGACGTGTATCTCGACGTTCTGAATGGTTTGGCCTTGTCTACACTATGGAAATACCACGGCAATTATGGGTGTCTCTTCCAACTGTATCGAGCTCCATGTCGTACTACAAAACGCATGCTGAACTGGTTTCCTAAAATGAGGTGAATATGCTTGCCATGCCTTCGCAGTCCCGATCTCAATCCAACCGAATACATGTGGGGCAAACTGGAGCGATGAGTTCGACATCGCCACGCACGCCCATCTGTACAACAATCTCCTCTTACAGCCTTATAAGAAGCACGTCGTGCTATTATGCTCCGACTTCTAGAGAACTTGTGTAAAGTATACCTTGACGTGTTGCAGCTGTAATACAAGCAAAAGGAGGGCCTACACGTTAGTCAATAGAATATCAAAGCACTTTTTCTGTGAAAAATTCAGAGTCCAAATACTTTGGTCCATATAGTATATGCTCGATGTAACGACCATTCAATACGAAGTTCTGTGAAAAATTCAGTGCCAGTGTATAATATTTTCGTTATCACAACTATCGTATTTCGTTACTTTTTGAAGAACCTGCATTTGAAAAGCAAACGGCAGATCTCTGATTCGATCATAGCACATTTTCCAAAGCTTCCAAATAGGATGCCAACTTTCTGAGGCAAACACACACGAAATGTGTGCTTCGCAAGAAAAAAGTTCTTTCATCCGAAACCTGTCTACCTTTTGAAATCACGTTTCGATTCTTCACGAATGCTGTATGTGACATTTGTAGGATAGATTCACATATATTTGGATGCCTGCGAAAAATGCCCGGGCCGTTTGGATGCAATGAAAACACCCGAAGTCGCAGGAAATCATCTCCCGAGAAAACGCTTGCCGACATAAATTCGTTTTGACTTTTTAAACATTTCAAAGTTTTAGAATATAGGTGTATGTGCTTATTTTAGGTATGACAGGAAAAATAAACAAACATGTTCTCTTGATATCCTGAGCAAGAACTACTTGAATCAAATACTCGTCTACCCTCAAATATTTCTAGAAACTGTATTGAGGCGACTAGCTTATGATTATTTTGACAAACAATATTAATTTAAGAGTAAGAACTCTTTTTATATTTTATCAGATATATTTTTACAAAACGATGTTTAGTTGAAAGTAAAACAGTTTTGATTATATTTTATCAATTGATATTTATTTGAAAGTAAAAATATTTTGATCATATATTATTGAACGATGTTTATATATTCAAAAGTATAATTCTAAGGTACGTTTTACAGAGAATAATCATCTATATGTTTCATTCTTTACACACTATTTGTGCACACAATTTTTATTAATGTTTTTTTAATTAATATTAAATTTATATAATTATATTTATAGATGCCCGTTTGCTACGTGGCAACACAAATGTAAAAACAATTAATCAAGAGATAGTCCAAAATAACGTTGGTTTGGCAAAAGCTCTTATAATATCATTACAACTCCGCTAAAGGCCCCAATAGTCAAAATTGACGATTCTACAAAAACGTGCTCAAACGTAAAAGTTTTGATGTTTCGGGAAAAATCTAGATACGTCTCGAAAGGGGGGGGGGATAGGTTGTTTTCCAATTAAAATCGTCATTTCCACTAAGAATCAATAATATTTCTGACATTGTCATAGTATAAAACATGAAATGGTCACTCTAAAAATGCAGTTACGTGAAATTCGCCAAAATGCAGATTGGTGTCTTTGGCGTAATGGAAACGATATAATAATAAAAAACATTCTTGATGAAAAAAATATAAATAAATACAAATATACACATCATGTTTTCCTGTTCTTCCAATTGAAAAGAAGATGTTAGATGCACTTACGAGTAAGAACTGAACAGAGAAATTTTATAAAAATGAACTGTAGAGAAATTTTCTAAGAATGAACTGGAGATAAATTTTTTTTCATTTTGATTATCAGAGAAAAAGAAACCTTTAGATTCGGTCGAAGGATTATAAGAAGCTAACAAGGTAATAATAAAATTCCTCCATTTTGAAACATTCCATTACCATCTCCATTAACTAATTGTCTTGTTATCATAATAAGGGGGGGGGAGAAAGAGGGAGTGAAAGTTGAGTGTAAAATATCTATAAATTATTTTACTACCGATATTTATTTTAAAGCATTGAAAAAAACTGCCGGTTCGCTGATTTAACCATGCTTTATCCACTAGCACGAAATGAACCTAGCAAAACATAACTCAGTTAATTATTCTGTTAAATAAAAAGCTTCAATTTAACTAATATTATTGGACAAATAAGAAAGAAACATGTCAATTAAACATTTAGTATTTCAATATGAGTTTGAAAGAGACTGAAAGCTTGTTGTGATTGATCTGACCATATATCCTTGAATATCATGGCCTGTTCCTAAGAGAAACCTATGGAGCTAAGACACATTAGCATTATTCTATTCCTTAAGATGTCTTTGAATATACTTTATAACCGTTACACATTTATGTATCAACAGATCAAATTTATTTAAACAAGAGTTATATCCAGTTATTTCAAAAGTTTTCCACATTATGGCAACAATGTACATAATTAATTTCCTAAACAACTTAGTGTACTTAAGAAAAATTATTTTAAAATCAGCAGTAGATTGGACCAAGTTTACACAAATCAAATTTAGGTATTAACATCAATATCCCACAGGGTACTCACATTTTACCCTTGTGAGGAGAAATTGTTGGTGTAAGAAACCACACCAGCAGAAGACAAGCATTTTACTTCGGATTAGCTATTGCTAAGCTACATTTCGAGGCAACTCCTATATCACGCTAGACCATTTAGATAACAGGAGAGTGTAAAGTCCTTAATTCTGCCTTCCTTGTTTACATTAAAAATTTCTTATTTAGGTGAAAAATTTAATTACTAAAATTTAGCAAAAAGGATATTGTCGATACCATAACATCGAGGCCCGATATCCAAGAAGGTATCTGCAATATGTGAGAATATTTCAATGCACTATGCACACGGTCTATATTCTAAGTTCCAAAGTCGTAAGTCATTATGTTGATAAAAGGTGTAATCAGTTGTATGAAGAAAAGGAGTAAAAATTTAATTATTTATGTAAGTTAAAAAGTCTGTACTCTTCATTATAAGACACAGTTGGTGTTTCTCGAATATAACAAGATATAATTTCAATTCGTGAAAGATACAGATTGTTTGGCAAATATCTTCACACTAACTGCCTTTGTCTGTGAAAGTTATTTCAGCTTCGAACGGAATAATTTCCAAGAAAATGATGCATTCTTACCATAAATCTTCATAATCGTACTAACCCGAAATTATTTGTTCAGTATATAATTTGAAATACAGTATTATAGCTAATGTTAACACTGATTCAACAGAAATCTTTTTAATCCAACTTTCGTAACGTTTGTGAAAGTAATTAAATGAAACCCGTCGGCTGATTTAATTATAGAAATATTTGCAAAGAAGCTCAACCGATCATGTAGCAACTGGAAACAATGTAACAAGAATTTTACTAATGATGTGGATGTACAAATATGACAAGTAGCCTAGGGTGTGATAAAAGCAGAAATCAGGAGATGAAATTTAGTGAAACGCATACCAATAAGAATGGAAATATTTTCTTCTCATATTTCAATTGTTTTGCTGCACTTAAAAAGGTATTGATATTCATTAATTTTTGCAGCCTTGCAGCATTCACTTTCAAGAGAATGAAGGGAAAACATAAATATTGAAAATGTACAATATGAAAAATTTATTTTCTACCCAGATTTAGATAAGTTGCTGCACTTTCAAATAAAAATATTGGAAAGCTTCAATCGAAATGCAACATTGCATCATCCGCTCACAAGCAAATAAAATAATAACAATAACATTGAAAAAGTATTTCAACGAATTAAAATACTTTCTTCCGATATTGTAATAGATAAGTTGATGCACATTAAAAGCAAATGAGTATTATGTTTAGGGAACATCGTTGCATACGCTTTCAGGCAAATAAAGAGATAACGTAAACACTAATTTCGAAAATGTATAGGAAATAATTTTTTTTCTCCCAGACTTGTACTTCGATAAGTCGATGTACTTTCGGGGGACAGTAGCAATGGATATTATACTGATGCAACACGTACATTCGACTTTCAGGCAAATGAAGAGGCATTGACATTAAAAAATGTAACAAACCGTGAAGATAGTTCTCTGATTTATAAGTTGACCCTCTTTAAAATAGTAGCATGGATAGAGCATTACCATCAAAAATAAACATAAAACATTACGGAAACGCGTGTTTTTTTCAGATTTGTACTTAGATAAGTTGATGGATTTAAAGAAGAAAGTGTTGATGGATATTATATTTAATATTAAGTCATGGGGAAGAAAACAAACCACCACTTTTGTTTCGAGCACTATTCATAGAGCAAATTTAAAGATATAATTCAATATGAAATAACGTCCTCTACAAATTCAAGTGCAAAATAAAGTGCTTAAGGGGACGTTTTAGTATCACATTATGTACAAATAACAAACTTTACAATGGAAACATCAAACTTGATGCCCTAATCAGATTATGCATCGTTAAATCAATCTATATATGAAAGTTCATGAGTTTACTATTTTTATATCCGGATATATTCAATGTCATAGTTGCTGTGAATTTCCGGGATCATCTCCACATTTAAAATCACAGTTCGTAGCTAAAGAGTGATTGTAATTTCGCTAGCCTAATTCCAAATTTGAGCACTAAATATACAGGGTGGTCCCGAATTAATGGTACAAACTTTAATGGTAGGTACAGGACATTGTAACAATGATTTATTGTATAGGAATGTATAGTCGCAAGTGACGCGGTGAGGCGTAAACAGGGGAACTAAAAGGAAAGAGAAATGGAGTGATCGGTTGGTATCATTGCCGGTAGAGGGCAGTAGATGTCTAGCCGCTGTTGAACATGGTGCATCGCAGTAGGGAAAAGCGCCATTCACAATTGTGCTGCCGTAGACGATGGGTGACTTTACGTATGCAGAAAAAGCAGACATGCATTACATGTACGGCCGTGCAAATGGTAACGGCAGAGCTGCGTTACGAATGTATCGCGCGGAGTATCCTGATCGACGAATGCCGGATCATAGAATTTTTCAACGGTTACATTGTCAACTTTGTGAAACAGGTGCGTTCGACGTCAACAGACATGGCGCTGGTCGAGTAAGAGCTGTACGCACTCCAAGGCTGGAAGAAAGCATCTTGAACATTGTGGCTGATAGACCCGAGTCAAGCACAAGAACTGTTGCGCGTGACGTAGGTGTGAGTCATCAGACTGTATGCAGAGTGTTAAACGAAAATCGCTTACACCCCTTCCATTTTCAGAAAGTACAAGCATTGAATCCGGCAGATTATCCTCGCCGCGTGAACTTCTGCCTGTGGGTGATGCAGCAATGTGCGTTGCAGCCGGATTTCGTAGATTATGTGCTATTTACAGATGAAGCGACATTTTCACGCGAGGGTGTCTTTAATGCGCACAATTCCCATGTGTGGGCAACCGATAATCCACATGCAACGCGTCGACATGCGTTTCAACAACTTTTCAGTATTAATGTGTGGGCTGGTATTGTGAACGACTTTTTGATTGGCCCATACTTACTACCCACGCGGCTCACTGGCGGAAGCTATCTTATTTTTCTGAAAGAAGTGTTACCACAACTGCTGCATGATGTTCCGATCGCCATTCGTAACCGCATGTGGTTTCAGCACGATGGGGCGCCAGCACACTTCAGCATTGATGTACGGAATTACCTGAATGCCACGTTTGGTACTCGATGGATTGGGCGTGGTGGACCAGTCCCTTGGCCACCCCGATCTCCCGATTTATCGAGCCTCGATTACTTTTTATGGGGACATCTAAAGCATCTTGTTTATGAGACTCCAGTTGACTCAGATGAGGATCTCGTCGCTCGCTTATCTGTAGCTGCTGCAGGTGTGCGTGAAATACCAGGCATCTTTGAACGTGTACGCCAATCGCTCCACCGACGCTGTCAAGCATGTATCGATACTGGTGGACGCAATTTTGAACAATTACTGTAAACATGACACTTGTCAACAACGCTTTCAATAAAATCTTTGTTTTTCCTTTCGGCCGTTATTTCCCCTGTTTTCGCCTCACCGCGTCACTTGCGACTATACATTCCTATACAATAAATCATTGTTACAATGTCCTGTACCTACCATTAAAGTTTGTACCATGAATTCGGGACCACCCTGTATATTTCAAACGTATTTGTCAGTCAATTCAAATGATCTTAGACTTATTATACTGGGTGATTCATAAGTAAGTTTCCAGTTTCCAGATGCTGTAAAACAGGAATAGTTTGACGCGGTCTCCAAATGCAATCTGTTAGCTAGGTATACTCATAAAGTTTGTGTTACAATCCAGAGCGAAGTGGCGTAGGCAATAGTGAGCGTGTCACGTGACCGGTCAATGGAAATGCCTGTTTCCGCAGTGGAGAAGGCTTTTTGTGCTCGTGAATTGAGCAAAATGGAATCTGTCACTGTTGTGCAAAGGCATTTTCGATCACGATTTGGAAAAGACCCTCTAACCAGAAAACGAATTTACGATTGATTTAAAAAAAATCTGACAATACGAGCTGTTTGTGCAAAGTTCCAAAGCCAGGACGACCGAGTGTGCGTCGGCAGATGTCGTGAATAACTTCATTCATCCAGTTGGATATTAAAGTAGAAAATTTAATCTCCAATTGGTTGGTGCACCACCACATTGGTCAGGTGACTTGTGAAATTATCTCCATTAACATCTTCTTCACCGATGGAGCGGACGAAGCGCCGACTACAGCATGCCACTAACCCAATGGCTACCCAGATGGCCTGATTTAACACCATGTGACTTTTATCTTTGGGGCTACATAAAGGATAACGTATTTAACCCTCCTCTTCCTGTTGATCAAACGCAGTTAAAACAGTGTATCACAACCACAATCACTGCACTTGCTTGAGATACCCTAACACGTGTCTGGGCAGAAATGGGTTACCGGTTCGATGTGTGTAGTGTGACTAAGGGTTCACACATAGAACATCTGTGACTGTCTCTAAGAAAACTTTAAACATTCACCTACAACTTCGTTACAGGTAACATAAAGTATCTTACATTGTCACTGTTATATAGTTCGTTGAAATTGTATACTTACTTATACAAATACAAATACAAATACAAATATTGACGACCAGCTACAGGCTCAAGCCCAACAAGGCTGGTCCTTTGTTTATGAATTCTTCAATTCCCACTGACAATTGTGTCTTGAATTCGTACACTCCCTTTGAATTAACTATATTTTCTGGCAACGCGTTCCAACTGTCTATTACCCTATTAAAGTAGTAGTTTTTCCTTAAATCCCGATTAAAATGTGTCTTATTCAATTTATACCCATGGCCCCATTGAAATTTAAGCCCTCTGTGTCCCCTTGTTTTACAAACTTGAAAAGCTGAATCAAATCCCCCCTCCTTCTTCTTCTTTCCAGTGTATTCTCTGTATTTATTTTGCATGTGAAAATGCTACAATTATATTATTTTATTTATTATGCAATTGAAAACGATTTGATAGTTATTATTTGTGGTTTGTCAGACATTTTTTAAACTTTTGGTTGCACCCTAAAATCGCCATTATGAGGAAATTGACTAGGCCGGGCATTATCTTGCTGAAAAGAAAGTCCGGGGTGTCGCGAAAGGAACGGTAACACTACCGGTCGTAGACTGTCGTCTACGTACCGCTGTGCTGTAGGTGTGATAGCAACGACTACCAAATTGGTCCGGCTATCAAAGAAGATGGCACGCAAGTCCATAACGCCTTGTTGTGGGCATGTGTGGCGTGCGATAGTAAGGGCAGGATCCCCACGCTGCCCTGGACGTCTCCAGACATGTCTGCGGTTGTTGTCAGGGCACATATGGAAACAGGACTCGTCACTAAAGACTATACGTCCAGAGTCAGCGCCGTTCTAAGTGTATCGATCCAACACCACCTAGACGGACAAGGCCGCGGCGCTCATTTGTGACGTCAGAGCAAGTAGGGAAACGGTGAAGCTGGATTCTCCCAAAGACACCGCAAAACATTAACAAGTGCAACCAAAAATAAGCTTACTCGGTTATCTACCGCAGTTTGATGAGAAAACAAATGCCTAAATGTGCTTTTAATCTTTTTTTTGTGTGTATTTTATTTTCAAGGAAAACTTAGGCTTGAAAAGGAAAGTTAATTTTAAATAAGAAATACTTTCAGCAGCTGCCTTGAAGAATACAAATGCAATAGAATTTTATAAATATTTGTTGTTAAAATTGAATGCCAGGAAATCAAATCTTAAACATAATAGAACACAAATAAAAGTAAGAACAAATTTTATTTTTGCACACATACAAATATCAGCAAACATTTATAGTATTTTAGTTATCTAAAGGTAAACAAGATAAAATTCTGATTATATTCAAATTCATATAAATCAACCTTAAAATAATATTACTTAGTTTTAGTATTTATTCTGGTGCTTTATATGATTTTTAAGGGATATTTTACTCTTTGGCTTTTTTGTTTTTATGTGTTTGGGGTAAAGATTTTTTTTCTGGCATAGGCTGCAGAGTTGAATTTGTTGGGGAGTTTTTAACTGTTTCTAGTTTACGCTGTTTAGCAAGTGAAACAGGTTTTGGTGTATCATTTTTTAAAGTGCAATAATTGTTTAGTAAAGCATTTGTTGCAGGTCTTAAAATTAGTTTCAGTGCATGGTCTGTTGAATGCCCATTAGAACAACTCTCATCGTTAAGAAAAAATTCATGCTTATTAATCAAATCAAAACTAATAGTGATTGCAAGTTCCTTTTGATTATTCTGTCTCAAAAACAAATGTTCATTCTTTTGGTTAACTAGCTTTTGTACAACTATGTAATTATATGTAACAGCAGTAACAACATCTGGAGATGGACATAGCAAACCACCTCTGTCTAATTTCCGAATAAGAATGTAGTCCGAAATTAAATTTAAAGTTTTATCTAGAACTAAAGATTTTGAGCAAGCATCACAGTTGAGTTTAGAAATTGCTGAACGAGCACAATAACCTGATAAATAGGTTAAAACTGGCAGCAGAGGTTTTAAATCAAAATCCGTTTCAGAAATATCTAATACAAATTGGGAATATCCAACATTTCCCTTAATTTCTGAGCAGTTGTTTTCAGGGTCAGTGTTTTTAATTTCTACTTTACCATACATGTTGGAATTTAAAACAAGTGGAAGAAAATTCTGCATCCTTAATTTGGCCTCAGATTCATAAATTTGTGAAACTGATATTAGATATTGTGAACCCGCAAGTGTTCTATATTTTCCAAAGCGATCTTCAAGGGAGTCGGTTTGAATTTTACCAGGTAAAAAATATGTAAAATTCAACTCCTTAATGCAATACTTAGACATCTCAAGAAGAGCATATGTTGTATGTGAGGTGGCTAAATGTGTTTCTTTTGTTAGTTTACCTGTGGAGCAATTTTTGTCTTTCCATATATCTAACCAGGAAAGAAATTCATTCAGATATTCTACTTTTACATCATTTGCGGACAGAGTTATTGGTTCTTGAAAGGGATCCTGTAGACGCTGTCCTTTGAGTGGAGTCTTAACATTTACAATTTTCCACCATTTGCAAATCAAAGTAATAAAATCGGCTGTTGGTTTGTAACTTATTAAGTTATGTTCCTGTCCTAGTTGCAAAAGAGCTTGAACAACAAAGTCATTAAATATTTTAAGGACTAGCTTCACATTTTGCCTCTCTAGATTACTAGGAGTCAATGATTTAAGTGTTAACCCATAAGAAAATTTTACTAAACTATTGTTTTCAACTTCGTGTAAAGCTTTTAGTGTACCAAAGTTAGCTTCAAGAAGCGGAAATTTTTCATAATAATTAAAATCTGGATAATAAAAACACTGGCTTATATTTTTTGGTTAATCCAATTGTTGCGGATGCATTTTAGGATATGCACAGAATCAAATATATAAAATAAAGGACTAGTAGCATCAGAAGGGTGGGGATACACAATGCTTACTTTTGGAGGAGTGTGGAATAAAGACATATATTTACTATTGAGAGCATTGTTGTCAGATACAACACCTATGACTTTAAATCCTATATCATGGAGCTTAACAAGAATTTTTTTTTACAATTCCATTTAAAATGTTTGCATTTATGGTTTTTACAGGTACAATATGTACAACAGATTTAAATGAAGAAAGAAGGCTCTGTATCATAAAAACCTGAGCAGACGTTGCAGCATTTTCAGAATTAAATGCCATTCCTAATATATTTCCACCTTTGTAGTCAAGATAAGGTTTAATATGTATTTCGTCAATTAGCAAAACAACTATTTTGTTACAAGACTCTAATGAGTTAATTTGTCTTGATATGAACATCAAAAAATTCTCATCAGATTGTTCTAGTTGGGGGTTAGTATTCAGTGATGCACAAATCTTCTTCAAAGTCCTTGGGTGTAGAATCATAACATAACCATAATTTCTTAAAAAGTTATAGGCATGAGGAGATATTGAATGTAAAATGCAATAAAATATAAGCATTTCAGGAGAGTATCTTAATAAAAATTTACTGCATAGAATGGAATTAATTTGTTCAATTAGGAATTGGATAGAAATTTTTTTATCATCATTTACATTTACCATAAAAGTATTCAATAGTTTCACAATAGATGTAAGAATTGGTGGTAACATTTCTGTTGCATTTGAATCAACTTTATCAGATAAAATATTTAAAATTTCTAATAGTACATTTATATCATTTACAGTTTTAGGGAAATTGAACTTACCCAAATTATTTAATGCTATGTCTCCCAAAAAAACAGAAATTTTTAAACTTTCATTTATGATGACAGAAGATTTGATAATGGGTACATCTGTTGTTTCCATAAGAAGAAACAGTATTTTATCAGTTCTACAGACAATGCTCCAACTCGCAGGAACATTTACTACGTTTAAACATCCATTTACCTGTTCTAAAGAATGAAACTTTGTTTTCTTGTCATGCTGTTCTTTGGATGATATGCTTTCAGCAATGCAAATCTGTAAATTCTCGTTTTCCACCCTCAGTCTTCTTTCATCGGGACTTTCTCTGGTGTTGGTAGAAGTAGACGAGAGATAAATGGGACAGTTTGGCAGAATGGATGGAAAAGCATCAACTTTAAGCCTAGATCGCCTCAAAGAAACAGAAATGTGCTTTCCAGTCTTAGGATCATAGGCTGTAGTGCGTCTTTCAATTGACTCCTTAGGGAAATGTAGCTCATATACCTATATGAAGAAATATTTTATTTAAAACATGTTGAAGAGAATGCAAACAGCTTATTGCATTTTTGAAGAAATGTTAGTAATTCAACTGTATTTATATGTATATATCTATTTAAAAGTTTTTAGCATACTTTTTAGAGAAAAATTAATTTAATACTTGTATAGATATAAACATTTTCTGATCACACATTCTTAAAAAAACGATAAAATTACAAATAAATGTTGTTTGTTTTAATTATGCAGCCGAGAACATATTTTGAAAACAAAGTAAAGCCAATTACTTAACTGCACATCAAGCTTTTTTTTTCTCAATAAAATAGGAAATATTCAAAAAGAACGCTTGTTACAAATGTTAAACAAAAAACAGTGTAAATCTTAAGAAAATGGCTCTAGCAAATGTTCTTAGCAAAACAAAAACGTTCTAATTTTTGTTCTAAATATTCGGCCATCAATTGGCGATGGTACTGTGTTTTTAAGTCTAAATAATATTTTGAACAAATGAATTACATACCTTAGAATATTTTGTAGGCACGAAATCCTTTCTGCAAATTGCGCGAATCCACTTCTTTCTCAATACTTCTTCATTCGGGAAAGAGAACACTTGGACTTTGGGGCTATTTGGATAGTTGCCCCTGCATCCTGGCACGCAACATGTGAACACCATCACTTTTTAAAACGAATTTAAAATACTGAATGCATACGTTGAGCCTAACCCTTTTTGAGTGGTAACGAAGTCACGGTCTACACAGGAATAATGGCGAGCGGAAGCTTCTGTCTTCGGCACTTCCTTCCCTACTTGGTGTGACGTCACAGACAAGTTTCGGTTCAGAAACAGGGCCTTGTTCGTCTAGGTGGTGTTGATCGATCCCGTCACCACTGTATTTCTGCATCTTCTTGGTGCGTCGATTTTTCTTTGTTATAGAGCGTACTTCTTTAGTTATTTTATGCCATCACGGTAGACATTAGCTATGTCATAAAATATTGGTTTCTGTAAATACTTTTTGTAGTGATTTGTGGCAGCAAAGGCAACTCCGATTTATTCGGAGTAAAGCAACCTCGCGATTATTTAATTAACTGTTTTAAATCGTAATTTGTTCTTCACCATGCCCAAAGAAACAACTCTAGTTTCCCAGAATGAACGTGATATTTTAAACCGATCATATTACATGCCCTTGTTCCATTCGATTAGAAACTAATAAAATATTTAACTTGGACAAAGTTATATAACAATATTTCAGAAAATGCCGACCAACCGGTCTAGTGGTCACGGTGTTGGCCTCTGGATCGGAAGTTTCCTGGTTCGAATCCGGGTCAGGGCATGGATGTAAATTATGCTTTCCTTTGTTAGGGACAATGATGGTCCACCCACTGGGTGCCCCTTCACAAGTGACCATCACTTCTGGCCTTGTATAAGGCTACAATGACTTCGGTCAATTCTGTACTGTATTGTATTTCTGAATTGTATTATGTATTGTATTTGTCTTTGCAATCTGCACCCAGCCTTGCGATTGGAAATAAAAATTTCAGAAAATTAGATTTTTTTTCGTTTCTACTAACTTTTCACCTAGTAGTAAGAATAATCAGGTATGTGGAATTTTTTCTATTTTTAAGATTATTTTCGATAATTCTTTAATTAATTTCCGCTAAGCCAAAAACCGAGGGGTTTTAAGACATTATTTCTTTGTAACACATCAAACGCGTTGCCATAAAACGTCTACGAATAAGACTTCTATTTTTTTTCTGTCGGTTCACTTCTGAGATCGCCATTCACATCTTCTAAGCCATATTTGAATTTCTGCCACTCAAATACTCTTGACAATTTTAGAGCGTCCACTACACGTCTATTTTTATGAGGTAACTTCACTGCAGAGTATCAGTTGTAATCCTTAATGATCCTGAAATTTTTCAGGCTTGTGTAACTGTTACAGTGATTGTTCCATTTAGTTGAATGCGTGAAGACCATTTGAGGGACGTTCAGCGTTGTTAACCCACCGGTGCCGTGCATCTGAAAGATAACTATTTTCTTATCTCAATAAAACACTAAGAAATCATTGCAATAAAAAAAAAAGCAAATACAAACCACACATACTGGATGAAAGGGAGTGGTGAAAGTAAGAAATGGTAGCGTGAAAGATCAAGAGCTTTGGGTTAACAACATTTACACTCTGCATCTTACAGCTTATCAGATATTTACAACAAAGTTACAGTTATTTTGGGACAAGAATGGTTCGACAGAGATTAGCGAGCGCGTTCTCAGTTCTCAATGGTCCTCTGCGCCTCTTCCAGCCAGAGCGTCTTCAGCTGAAAACCAACTGTCGATGAAATTTTGAGTGTTCTCAAGGGGCTTGATTTTTTGGAGATCATAATGTCAGCCGCCTTAAGAGTGTTACACTACGCTGTTCCTTGTTTACTCCACTCCATCAGACGCGATTGTCGAAACCAGGTGTGATATATCTGTCTGCTAAAAAAAATAATAATAATGATGTTTTTTTTATCAAACCAAAAATCAATCCAAAAATGGTTAAGCTGCGTCAATGGTGCAATAAAATTCCACAAAACTGTTTTTGAAAACATCATAATAACAGTTCGAACAACATTAAAAAGACGATTAAACATAACCAAAAAAAAAACAGAAAGGCTATTAAATGAATTAAAAAGGCATTATGATAGAAATGAGTTAAAAGCACGTATATCCTCACGACTGGTAGGAGAATTGAAAATAATTGACTGTGTATCAAAGAGTTTGTCGCCATCTGACCGTAACTCAAAATTTTGAGCTGTTGTCCTCGAACTTTAACTTTAGGGTGTTTTTGAGCAGCGGTTACCCGGATGGCAGAGTAACGGATTAGCAACTGGAGGATTGTGAATTCGTCCAAACACCAAAGAGCGTCGTGTATAAAGGTTGCTGGTGCTCGTTAAATCTGTCGTAGCCCAAATGTCCTCACTTCGACTTGGTTCGGAAGTATAGAGAGCAAGACAGCTCATGTGTGACCTCTTCAACTGACCATGCTTAAAATTACGCGGCGTTGTCCTCGGAGCTTTCCCTTCGGGTTTGATCCCAGACTGTTGCCAATAGCTCGTTATGTTGTTACAGTGCGATTTAATGAAAATATATAACTACCTAACATTAGGGTTTGAACCGGACCGTCGCCAATAGCCCGTTGGGATGTTCCAGTGCGAAGTTAATTAAAATATCCACCTACCAAATATGTAGTTTGTACTATGTAAGCTTGAGTAATACTATCATTCGTTCCATATAGGGTCCACAGTTTTCTGATGATCATTCTATGGAACTCAGACTCTAAAAGGTACCGGTATGAAAATGAATGAAATTCAATTGATTTCAATTTCAAGCAGCTTTTAAATATCATATAAAATCAAAAAAGTTATTTTGTAAAAACATTGCGTAGTTTTAAAAGAATTTACTATACCTCGCATTGTTAGGCATGACGTGCCCCTCAGATAACAGTGCTGGAAGTAAAAAACTGCCTTAAAGTCAGCTAACTGTTCTTCTTAACTTAAAGGTTTTGAAGTTGGGCACTTAGGCGGAGTGTGAATTGCAAATCACCAACTGTCTTTTAGCAATTCCTGCTTAAACACTGAAGATATATTTGACAAATACACTCAAACCTGTTTTTGTGCGGTGCATAGGGATAGCATAAAAGAGAGAGAAAAAAAAAACGCATAAAAAAAAATCTTCCAAACTTCACGAGAAGCTATAAAAAATATTTTTCGCAACACATTAAAAAAAAAAAATTTTAATGCGGTGAATAGGGACTGCATAAAAAAAGTCTCACGTAGAAAATAACTCAAAACCTTACGAAATAACTAGAAATTGGTTTTTTAAACGAAATCAAGACATGAGGCTTGGCAATAGTTGGAATCTCTTCAGACCTTTTGGAATCTCATTTAGAAATCTCGTTAAGAAAATATACATGCGAACATTTGTAAATATTTTATTTACATATGTACTTATTTTACACATACAAAAATTTTCAAAATGTATAACCATTATCCTTCGTAGTCTGACGGATTTTCATGGTGAACTGGTTCAATATCACTTTCGTCACTTGAAGACACTACCTCGCACTCGTTTAGAGTTGACTTTTTTTCAGTTACCATGTAGTCGGTGATCAGAAAAGGTACAAAAATTAAGAAACTCGAAATTAATTCAGAGCGAGAGAAACACGATTTTTTGTTTTATTCCCGTTCTTTGAAAAATATCGTCTGTCCCAAATATTCGGAAATCGTTTACATTGCGCAAAGAACAAAAATAAGACTCGAAATATGTTTTTTATAAGTAATTTTTATTGATAACTTCGTCAATTATGTTCTAATTTGATTGAAATTTTCAAAGGACTGTAAGTAGATTGTACAGAATAAATATTTTTCATATACCGCACAAAAATAGGTTTTAGTGTACTACTGTCTAGTGAAGTGAACCAGATAGCACACTATTTTATTCTATTTAGATTTATTTTCATGCAAAGTATACGTATAATCTACTTACGTAATCATCTATACCAGGCCTCGAAATAGATTTTTTAATACAGGTGCACCTTGTGCACTTAAGTTTTTAAATTAGGTGCACAAGGTGCACTGTGTACACCTAGTGGGAAAAAATTAGGTGCACAATTATATTTTCATGTGCACAGTGCACCTGTGCACCCGGGTATTTCGAGCCCTGATCTATACTATCAAAAATAAAATTTAATTAAGGGTCTCCGAGCAATATAGCGATAAGACTAAAAATTTATTAATAATGATAACAAATTAAAAGCAAAATATTCAATATAGAGACGATACCAAATATTTGAAAACTTGAAGTATTGGAATGCTTAATACTTGAAAGCTTAAGGTATCTCGCCATGTTCGAGACCCTTCTTTTAAAATGTGGTATAGAAACATTTTAATGATAATTTAATGTTTCGTGTCATTAAACAATAGCATTGAGCTATAAATATTTCAAACATCTATTTATAATTATGTAAAAATGATGATTCTGCATGAAATTTTAAAGAAATTTGTCAAAAATGTCAAACGTGCTACATGAAAATCTATTCAAATCATTTGAAAAATGATGCTGCCAAAATAAATTACATGCATATTTCTAGGGGAATGAAGTAAAATCAAAA
The DNA here is from genome assembly GCA_947359465.1 of Metellina segmentata. Taxonomy (NCBI): domain Eukaryota; kingdom Metazoa; phylum Arthropoda; class Arachnida; order Araneae; family Tetragnathidae; genus Metellina; species Metellina segmentata. Next base: position 40,539,197 of record OX375877.1, on the reverse strand, counting down.
GGGTATTTCAGTAAACAAAAATTGTACAAGCGATCGAAAAATGAATACACGATTTTTGATACATTTACAGACCTATTTCTTAAATACATAACCATAACTTAAAAACTTTTCAACTCAGAATAATTATTCTAGTTCAAATCCTAGACAACATTATGAAAAACTACATGCATATTTCTAGGGGAATGAACTAAAATCAAAAGGGTATTTCAGTAAACATAAATTGTACAAGCGATCGAAAAATGAATACACGATTTTTGATAGATTTACAGACCTATTTCTTAAATAAATGACCATAACTTAAAAACTTTTGAACTCAGAATAATTATTCTAGTTCAAATCCTAGACAGCATTATTAGAAACAAGTTCTCAAAGGTTTATGAAAATCCATCAATATCTTTTTATGTTATAACCTTTGAAGTGAGGACACGATGCATAAAAAATAATTTAGAGTAAAAAATAGTTTGAAGTGTATCGTTTGCTCTCTCTTGCTTTTACTGTTTGTGCAAACAATTTTGTTCCTCACCTCTCTTTAAAAATGTTCACAATATTTCCAATATAGAAACCATTTGAACTCTTGAGAAACCTTTGTAAAATAACATTTGTAAAACAAAGTAAGTTTTAAATTTAAATTTTGACAGTTTTTTTATCTTTTAACCTCTCTATTTCCGGTGTTTTCCATATCTACTTCCGATTTTCCGGCATTGATTAAAATTTTAATATCTCAGAAACTAATTAACTTAGAGAAAAATCAAATATATTTTGGATAGTAAGTCAAATAAATACTCTATCAAATAAGATCAAAAACGTTTTTGGAACTTTTGGTCAAAAATGACATTTTTAACGTGTTTGGATACCTTAAGATAACATGACCTATAAAATAGCGGAAGGTAGGTATTTTAATTAACGTCACACTGGAGTAACACAACGGGCTATTCGAGATCGAACCTGAAGGGAACAATCCAACTACAGCGTCAGGTAACTTTGAATCACGGTCAGATGACTTAAATTGTGGATAAACCATATAAGATTTGGTATTTTATGATACCTATTATAGCTGAATTTATATCGGAACAACATAATGGGCTATTAGTTACGTTAAGGACCAATCCCGAAAAGAAAGACTTGTCGATAGCATCTAGTCATTTTGATAAATGGTAATTTTAATTAACGTCGTATTAGAGCAACACACCGGGCTATTGACGACGGTCCGTGATCAAGCCTTTAAGGGAAATATTCGAGGACAACACCTCGTAATTTTGGATCAGATGACGAAGTAACACCTAAGCTGGTACCCCACTCTCAAAACTTCCACACCAACCCAACGTGAGGACTTTCGGCCATGACAGATTTAAGGTGCACCAGCCGTCTCTACACCATACGCTTGCAAACATCCCTGCCCGGAGCCGGATTGGAACCAGGAACCTTCCGATCTAGAGTCTAACACCTTAACCACTATACCGGTTGGTCGGCTAGTCATTTTGAACCACGGTCATATTGATGATGTAAGGCGTTTAATTTAAATGACATTGATCTATCAACACTATCAAATCAATTCAAATTAATTATTTGGAATTTCTACAGACGACGTGCTGAAGTCGCATTCTAAACACAAGACAAATGACATCACCTCCAATAGGTAGGTTGGTAGTTAAGTTTATATTCACAGGAACAATACAATGTTCTATTGGTGACGGTCCAGGATCAACTTCGAAGGGAAAGACTCTATAACATCATTTGTAATGTCGTGTGTATCGCTATTACCTGACGCCGTATGTCTTGTGTTAGTCGCCATCTTCACCAAACATTGTCCTTCCGTCATAAAATTACTTTCTCTAGTCTCTTGTTGATCTTCATCGTCCCTGATAACATTAAAATACCGCTACTGATAATTAACGTGCACGTTGTTGGCATGTGAATACAGTCTAATAGAAATATCAACACAAAAGAAGTTGTTCTGAGCATTGACATGAGGAAGGTATATATAGTAATCGTATAATAAAGTGGAATATTGTAAGATTAGTATTGCTTTGGTATACAATCCTTGATTGAACAATGATACAATACTTGAAGAAAAAAAAAAGACAGAATGGTACTCTCCTTGAAGAAGAGACGGAGAGAAGGGCACTAGCTCTAAAGAATTTGAGCAGTATGAATCTAATACAAAGGCACTATCCCTACAGAAATTTCAGCAGTATCATAGACATGTTAGAATGGCACTATCCTTACAGAATGTTCATCAGCATCAATTAGATAGAATGGCACTAACTCTACAAAATTTTCAGCATCATTAACCGGAAAGAAATGCCATATTCTTACAGAACTGTCCGCAGGATCACGAACGGTATACAACGGCACTATCCCTACAGAATATTCCACAGTAAGCACGAGATTTAGTAGTGATCAATTTTTATTATTCAATGCTACGGACGATGATTTACATAAAGTTACCGACTGTTCAAAAGGCAAACGAGCTCTTTCTACAAGGTCCTCATCACTCATCCGATAGATCATAGTTAAACAAAGAAGTTCGTTGTTGAAAATTCGTATGGCAAAACTGTCTCTTTCATTTGAATAACCCAAATAAATAATTGATGTTTAAGGATTAATAAATCGATCCATGAACATGTATGAGAAGCATTTTCGGTCAAACTAAATTTAGGTACCTCTGAGACTAGGTGTTTCATGTATAACTTTCGAACAAACGTCAGTTGACATGTGTCCTGAAACCGATTTCAGCTTTTCACCAAGAATAATTCAAAATAATGAATTCGGAATTGATGAATGGTTCAACGCTAATTATATTTACAACAAAATGTTGCCAAAATAATGATAAACTATATTTTAAGTGCATTATGACTGTATGTATTATTTAAAGTGTAGGAGTGCATGTCAAATGCTCTCTCATAAGTACACCAATGTGTATTATGAGAAAGTAACTAAACATTAGAAGTAAAATCTTGCTAGACCGTCTGATTTGTTTGCTTACACTGAAAATCCCTTGCAGAGCGGTATAAATATTACGGTTCGTAGCCCGTACAAATCGTACCGTATAAACTGAAGTTTTGTACGATTTCACCATCTACATACGGAGTGCGTGCTTTAGACCATAAAAACAACATATGCATACAAAAAACTTTAAGGGGGATTTTAAGTGCTATGTGAATCTCATTACAATTTTCTACCGCTGATTTTACTTACCAGAATGGACTTTAGGAATCGTTATAAGAAAATCACGGTATCTTTTGGCTGCGCAGTCAATGTTGGTTATTGCAGATTGCATATCATTAACGTATCAGCAACGACTGTGTAATTTTTGTGCATCTGAGCATGATGAATATAATGATAGAAAAATCCCGTTTTCAAATTCCATGTACAAAATTCTATGAATACTTATTTGACTGCTGCCATAGCAACAAGTAGAAAATGGCTTCAGAAGTATTGCAATCATATATAACCCAATCTTAAAATAAATGTGAAATTAAATTGGTATGTTTGATTGGCTTTTAATATGTGACGACGGATCTGGACATACTGCGCCCATAGACGTGAAATGTAAGAATACTGAGTATTGCTATTGAGAGGAACTTCTAAAAGTGTGACCAACATGGCGCGTATTAGTCACATGACTTCTGTCAAACATTGACCTGGTCTTTCGATTTTTGAAAATTGCATCAGCTCGTTTGGTGTTATAACATCGTGCGACAAGGTAGATGTGATAAAGCTATTTTAGCTACTTTATGTGCATTTCTTTCTTCCTTTTCTATCAGTGGACACTTTCACTGTTCTTATATCCATTTACTTGTCAAAAAAATATTTATTGCCTCAACTTGATTGGATTTGGCCATTGCGCCTTAACAAAAACTCAACTAAAACCAACCGATTTAGTATCAAAAGTATTTTTTAAATACCCACGTGGAGATATATAGGTAAGTAGTTGAAGTTACGATTCACTGGAGAAACACACAATGTGGTATTGGTGACGGTCCAAGATCAATCCCGATCCGATAATACCTCGTAAATATGAACCGAGGTCAGGTGACGAGGTCAACACCTATCCCGGCATATCACTCTCCAAACCTCTGCCCCACACAAACGTGAAAATATTTGGTTCACTAAATGTGTTTAAAGAACACTATCCCCCGCGTACACAAATGTCTTTAGTTGGATTTAGTTTTGAAATCGCAACACCTCACTAATCCTCAAATCTATTACTTGACTATCGCGACCTCCGAGTATATTTAAGAAGATTTACGTTAAGCCTTTGGATTAAAAAAGAAGTCGAATTACAGTTGATCAAGAGTCAAAGAATGGGTAAATACCGATGAGCTACTATTGAGTATTAAGTGGTTTCAGTTTTTATCTGTTTCTGTTATTACTTTAATGGGGGAAAACCTGTTGTGCAAAAGGAGGATTATAATTTTAATGTGAATCATAATTTTTCCAATTGAGTGCCGATCATTCATTCGATCTCCACTCAATAGCTATTATTTCCAAGTTTAAAAAGTGGTGTGTCAACTCAGGTGTTGCCTCGTCATCTGACCGTGGTTCAAAATTACGAGGTGTTGTCCTCGGATCTTTCCCTTAAGGGACTGATCCCGGACCGTCGTTAACAGCCAGTTGTGTTGCTCTAGTACGACGTTAACTAAAATTACCATTACCATCCAAGTTTAATAAAGCTAAAGTGTTGCCTCATCATCCGACCGTGGTTCAGCATTTTGTGTTGTTATCCTCAAATCTTTCCTTTGGGGATTGATCCCGGACCGTCGTCAACAGTCCATTGTGTTGCTTCAGTCCAACTGTAATTAAAATACATGCATACCCAAGCATCATCCAAGTGGGAAATACGTATATCCTGCACGTATGAAACGGGTTTCTTAGGTCAAACGAAATTGACAGTAAAATTCGTTTTACAAGAACACATAAAATGTGCTGAAAACAAAGACATTTAAAAATCTGTTTTCTAAATGAGGCGGCAAAATATTTCACAAGTAAATTTGACTTGAAATATGCGATAGACCCAAGAGGGAAAATCGTTACTTTGATTTGCTGAGTTACATACACTGAGTAGACACTCATGTGAAATAGATGTTATCTCTACTATTATATAAAAGAAAGTGTTTGTTTGTCTGTCTGTTTGTTTGTTTCGTGGCCGCGAAATCCTGAAGATCTATGGCGCTTACAGCAATGAGATTTGGCACACAGGTAGCCCAAACGTTTTGCAAATTTTGGGTTGCGGCGGAATTTAAAATTTAATCTAGAAGATTTTTAAATGAATTTAATAGTTTTATTCTCTACCTGATTCTTCAAATGCGTTTCGTCCGGTCGAAGAAAGAAACCCCCTAAAATTAACTTTTTTCTACCCACGTTTTTATATTTTCGGCAAGAGATTGTAACGTCACGTAAACTTTCTCTTTCCAAAAAAAAAAAAACGATTGCATATTATGTTTTTTTGTGTTAAAAAAAAGAAACATATTACGTTTCCTATCCCCTTTTCGGCGAATGAGAGCAAGAATTAAAAAACACATTGACTGGGATTGTTAAGTTTTTTTTCGTAAAATCGAAATTGCTAAAAATAGATTAAAAATTTCAACGGATTTGAAATCTGCGGAAAATTTTATTTTAGATTGATACCTAAAAACATGATTTTCTTTAAATAAATAATTTTTAAATTGAATATATCTTCAACGGATTTAATTGATACTAGTTCATTGATAATAGCTTGAGGGAAGTGAGACAAAAAAAAAATCAAAGCAGAAAAACATTAATTTCAAAACACGCATTCGTTGTTCTCGATTTGTAATCCAAAGCACTAAAAAGGCAGGCTTCCTAGTCAAAAAGGAAAGCTTTAAATTTGAAGTCTTTTAGATCCTTGACCTTTCACGCAGCAAGTATTCTTATGAATAAAAGGATGGACTCTAAAAATAAACTCGATTACATCCGACCTGATAAGGGAAAGAGTTGGAGCACTTTTTCTGCAAAGAAGGAATTTCGTTCTGGAAATCCGTAGGATCTGCTGCGGTTGCTCATTTTTGAATTTTGACTGAGTGCGTTTGCTTGCCTGCCCATCTACATAGTTTTAATTCGATTCTGCATTATGGATTTTGTGAATCTAGACCAGTGGTTCCTACGTACCCCAGAGGTCCTTGTGACCGCTGAGGGGGTCTGTGGCAAATTAAAATTTATTAGGGGTACGTGGGCGACGTCAGTGTGTCCGTGAAAGGTTTAATGTAGTAAAATAATTGTGACCCATTTTTGTTATTATGAAAGTTAAAATAAATAGCATTAAATAAATTGGTGGCGATTCTTACGTCCTGAGTAAAATATAAGTATAGATAGGCACATAAAATTAAAGCAATGACAAGCATCGCACAAAAAAACGTTAGACGGGAGATAAGTAAACAATCTGCCTATGACGCTATAGGGAGCGTGCGAACTGCTTGTTGGCTCATATTGGATGGCACGCTCGATTCTAAATGAAATTACTACTCCGCACGTAAAAGGCAAAATATTCAACAATTCACGCTAATTACGACAAAAAATCGTTGTAAATGTGTGGAGTTGACAAATTAATCATATTTCTTAATTGCAGTGCCTCAACACTCAAATATCGAACACGGATCTAGGGACTATTTGATTTGCTTAGTGGCGGATTCATAGTTCTTCTCAATATGTTATTTTTATTTTTTAATTTGTTAACATTTTTATTTATTTATTTGTTTCTTTGTTTATGACTTGTACCTTTGGCATTTTTCCAAAAATTTTGCCACCTTAGCTAAAGCCCCTATAGTTTACCCCCTAAATCCGCCACTGGATTCGCTTGTTCTCAGCTTATTTCTACATGGCCAACAAAACCTATTGCCGAGTGTATTAAATATGGTACTTACTATAAAAGAGATAATCAGCATCTAATGGATAATTTAGTTCTGTTATATGCGTGATGTGAAGTGCATGCAACAAATTTTCCTAGTTTTGAACAAAAAGCAGTATCACATACAACTAAATTCTGTATTGTTCGGAAGATAGCGTACGTCAGATAAGTATTTTTTGAATAAAATTGATATATTTTTGTATTTAATCAAAACTTATAAAATAATATCTGCCTTTGTTACAAAACTTTTTATTTTCAAACAAAACTTGGGGAGAGGAGAATGCCTTCAGTTTTCAAATCTTTCAAAATTGCAAAATCGAGATAAATATTTGCTTGTTTATATTGGCAACACTTAACAGCTATTCATTCTGACCTCAGTCAAAGATTTGAAGACATTCTAAACCTGGTTATACCCGATTGGGTGTTGGACCATTTTGCTAGCTGTCTTACAAACTCAGATGAATCCATACTTATACAGGAGGAAATTATTGAATTATCCACAACTGAGAAGCTGAATCCAATGTTTTAATAAAGATACCACAAATTATGGTTTCCAAAACAGTTACCAATTTTATATCCTGCATTATGGGACACTGTATAGAAGCTGTTGATTGCATTCCCGTCTTCCTATTTAGTAGAACGTGGATTTAGTGTAGTTATGAGCCTCATCACGAAAAAAAGATACCGACTAAAAATTTAGAGCTTGTGGAGACTTACGAATGTTACTGACAAACACAGCCGAACAAAAATGATCTCATATCAGCCCATCAGGTTCACCAATCGCATTGAAAAAAATATGTTTTTGTATGTTAATAAAAGATAATTTTAATGAATATTTTACTTTGAATATCAAAATGTTTTATTTATATTTTATTTTTACGACACAATTTATCATTCAAGACATCAAAGTTAATTTTGTAATTTTTGTTTTATCTGGATTTTCTATTATTCTGGAGCACTTAAGTAGAGTTATTTCACTTGGAGGTTCATGGTCAGGTTTTTGCTATAATAAGGGGTCCATGGGCATAGTATGTTTGAGAACCACAGCTCTAGACCAATTGTTATTAAACATTTTTTATCTCGTTAAACTTGAAGATCTGCAAAAAATAAAAAATCGTAGGGCGTGCTACACACAAAATACCAAGAAATAAAAAGTAAAAAGCTAAAAAAATACAGAAAAAATTGGTAAATGCTCCATATATATATTCATCATTTAATTTCTGCTGATGAGAAACATAAGCCTGAAGTGTTTTAACGATTTCTTCAATGTTGGAACTTATGTATGATGAGCAAACTCATTTCCTTCCTTATCAGTTCAATCACTACACATATACTTTATATCACTACACATATTTATCTGGAAATTCATAGGGCCCACCTAGGCATATGACCGGGCGCAACAGTGTGCTCGGGCACACCCTTCGAGAAGCACTGCTCTTGAGAAATTTTCAACTCTTATAATTTCGATGGATGCACAGCACTTGAAGATTTCGGTGGACACGTTCTTTATACTCAAGGCCAACACCACGTATTTTTGAACTGTGGTAAGATGACAAGGCAACACCTGAGCTGGCACCCCACTCTCCAAACTTTCACACAACGCCAACTTGAGGACATTTGAGGCCACAACAGATTTAACATGCACCAGCCCCCTTTGTACACTATGGTCTTTGACTGGATTCACCCTAAACATAGTAGATCCTTGCCTTAATAAGTAGCCTGAAAGCTGTAATTAAAGAACTTTAATAAACTGGATAAGTAGCACTGGAGCTACATAATGGACAAATGGTGACGATACGGGTTTAATCCACAAGCTTCATACACTGTTGGTTAGATTTTGCATCGAAAAAACATCCTGTAGTAGCCAGTATCTGGTGGTATGTAAGTCTTTACCAAAATTGTAAAAGTTATGGCAAGGGACAATGTATTTTTACTACTTTTATCTTAAATACACCTTAGAGTAATAATGCAGTTTTGTAAGGAGAAGAGAACTAGTCCTTACCAAAATTGACAAAACTTGCATGATATATTCACTTCACGGACAGAAGTATTTGGACACTTTAGAAATTCGTAGGAGGATTCATCTTAGTTTGGTGGTGGTTTTTCCTGGTTAATACTCGGCCCATTGCTCTATGTACCTGATAACATGAACGATAACGTGTACCGCGACGTTCTGGATAATTCGGCCTTGCCTACACTATGGCAACACTACGGCGATGATGGTTGTTTCTTCCAACAGGATCGAGCTCCTTGTCATACTGCAAAACGTGCACTGAAGTAGTTTCCAAAAAATGAAGTGAATTTGCTTGACTGGCCTGTTCAGAACCCCGATCTGAATCCGATCCAGCACTTGTGGCACAAACTGGAGTACGACACCGCCTTGCACTCCCATCTTCACTTTAATCTCTTCTCACAACCTTGTAAGAGGTATGGCGAGCTATTCCTGCCCATACTTTCAGAGAACTTGTAGTGCATATGCCTTGACGTAATGCAGCTGTAATACAAGCTTAAGAAGAGCCTACACATTCATTAAATTTCTATTTAGTAACGGGTAACACTTTTCTAAAACATTTAAAACTCTCATAAAACTCATAAAACACTTTTTGTGAAAAACATGCAGTGTCCAAATACTTTTGCCCATATAGTGTATCATCAAACCACTTGGAGGGCCATTATCGCCAATAAAATGGTTATCACATACTTCTGTCTTTCACGTCTGACCCTTACCCTTCTTTCATATCTCTTTATCTAACTTTCACGTCTCTTTACCCTCCTATATTCCATTACCTTCGCACTTCTTCCATGGAACTAAATACGGAGTACTGTGAATGCTACAGTTGATAGTTGCGCTACGTCGTGCATTATTTCTGGTGGTCAGAATTTTAAGCTCCTATTGTGTAACTGTTAAGCGCATTGTTACAGTTATGCGATCTACTTAAAAGGCACACCCTGTAGAATGGCACAGAAGAAATACATCTTTGGGAATATCCTAATGCTCTATTTCGTGAGTAAAACGTGGCAATCCTTATTAAGATGGTAATTAGAGGTTAAGGAACTGAGAATGAGAAAAAGTGAAAGACCAAATAAGATTTGATCAAAAATATTTTTTAATCGAATTAAACATAAACATATTAACTATCCACATACATAATTTATTCGCCTTATTAAAACCACAGAAGGTTGCAATTTTTTACGTGTTAATATGCAAGTCGGTCTACTCAGATAACTGAATTCTAAGGATTTTAAATGCATAATGGTATACATAAATATTATCAGACAAACACAACATATTATGCTTGCATAAAAAGCATGAGATTAGCTAAACAGCAAAGCTTATCAAGCTTAAGGCTAGATACTTATGTAAACTTCGTAAACGAGCTTTGAACAGCATCAACATGAAAAGTAAAACTGCAACGGACACCTAAAAACTATTGACCATGCATGTTTTGTTGATTCAATTTTTTACATACTTTTGGTATTATAGTGGTTTATCAGTTAACTTCCCACGCATTTTGTTTTTGTTTTTCTATAATCGATTTTATATTCGATTTCTAAGTAATTTGTTCACGGTCCTGCCATATTCCTTGTTGCATAGGAAGCTTTTGTATCGAATTCTATGAAGCCTTGCTTCAATTGAAATCTGCAAACTATGGACATTCTCAATATTGGCAAAAAAAACGACAACAATTCTCCGAATTGTTTTGCAGATTTTTAGTCCCTTATATTTTTTTAGCAGAAGGCACTTGTTTGACGCGTTTATAGTACTTAACCCTCAAGAGGTTTAGACAAGATATGCCGTCCATTAAGATCTGACGTTTTGTTTACCATCCAACGGGTTTTAAGATACATCTCGTTCATCGAGATTTGACCAATTTTGCTATGGCGAGATAACTTGTCATCAAGAAACTGCCATTTGTTTTATGATGTCGAGTTCAGAACCTGATCAGTTCTTTTCATACTGGATGAACGATATATCTCGTCAAAATATTGCTAATTTTATGATGATGTCGAAATCAAGATCTTCAGTTTTGAATGGTGAAGGTTCCTGTAACGAACGATAAATCTTCCAGACAAGCAAGGTAATGAAGATCCAAGTTGGAAAATTGGCTCAGCTTGTCCATTCCTGCATCTTGCGCCATAAAACATAAATCAACCAACTAAGTTGGAAAACAAAGCGTCCCTTGCCCAGAAGTGGTGATAGTTTGAAACATGTGTTTGCATAAGAGCAAGGCTCGAACGATAACCACGGCAAATGCCGTGAGCTTAGCTTAAATCACCGGGACTATCAACGGTTCTCACGGAAAGTTTTGCTGCGAGTATTTCAAATCGTATGTTTCATTATTTCTCTTTTAAATACCAGCTATTAAAAGAAAAGTTTTAAGAAAAAACTGCGTTGATAATGATAAGTGCGGATGGTCCTTTGCTTTCAGATTTTAAGGCTGATCCAGCAATTCAGAAATGGATTCGTGCATGTGATCGCAGACCTTGCTTTTAGCTAAGTAGTTACGAAACAACTGCAGTTTTCTCTAGCCTAATTATTGACCAATGTCGTCCTAAACTTGACAATAAGGAAATAAACGTGTGTCTACAGTATAATATCTGAGTGTTTCTTTCTTTTTTTTTTATCTCAGATGTATTTTAGGGTTTTATATGAAATTGCAGAAAGTTTACAAGAGAAGTATTTTATTCTTCTTCTCATTGCATTATTCATTCAATTATTTTAAAATTTAGTGAAAAATTTGTAACTGCAATTTAACGTTATTATGGAAATTTTAGGTTTTGCCATGAGCTGAATAATTTTTGAAAACAATGCAAAGTGGAAATGGAAAGTCCCACTACCACAAATTTATGTTGTCCAATCCAACTATCAAATATCAATTCGGACTTCGTTCTAAGGAATTTTTATTGGCGAATTAATGTAATTGTATTCGGATAACAAGCCAACTGACGTCAGTATTAATGTACGCTAAGCAAACACTATCATATATCACTATCACAGAAACACTACTGCCATCTATTGGTATTTATATTGATAGGAAACGTCTTGTATACTCATCTGAAATATTTTCAATCTTTTAATTTCTTTTGCTTATGAATGTTGAAAACGAAAAAATATAATAAAGCATATATATAAATAAAACAAGGGGAAAATAATTTGATTCCATATTTATTTATTTCAATTTAGAATGTATTTTTGAATAAATAACAGCAATTACGGGATCGTATTAATACCAATACAATATTAATAACAAATATACAACTTAAGGTAAAAATTTTATTCGAAACATTACGGAAATAGTATACTAATATTACGACCAAGTTTATATATATATATTCATTAATAAATAATAATAATTACGAGCTAGCAGAAATATCACCAAAATATTAATAACAAATTTATAACTTAATGTAATCATTTTATTCTATACATTGAGAGTATTCGGTATAATAATATTACAAACAGGTTAGAAATATAAAAGGATGCACCTTGATGTAATAATTTTACTCTATACTTTTCGGAAGTCGTGTGCTAATAATTCAAACAAGATAGAAATAAAAAGGATGGGTCCTAATATAATCATTTGTTGCTTACATAAAGTGAATTTAGAAAATATTTCAATAGAAGAAAAACGCAATAGTCGAGAATTATGCTAAAACTTGCTTTTTTATTGAGTAAAGTAGGTCGAAATAAAACATTCTTCCACTCTAGATATCGCATAAAATGAGAATATTGCATTGTTATCGGATCCAAAATGTTGTATAAAAATTGAAGACAGATAAAACTTTTTGATAAAACTTTGCAACTCGATCTAATATTGACCGAAAGAAGAAAGAACCATTTCTGAAAAGAGGAGGTGAAACATTACAGTCCATATATCAGAACGTAATGTAAGAGGTTACTCCAAATCCCTTCTTAAAACGTGGAAGGACTAAAATCGATTCAGCGCACGTTAAATCTCTGAGACGTGAAGAAATACGATACTAATACCCCTAGCGTCGTTGAAGACAAATATTTGTACTCGCTGCGCGGAATATGTACAATGCTTTTAAAACTTCACAAATTACGACCTTGCTGAAGTTGAAGGATTCACGTTTAGCTCTTCCTTTTCGTGCAAGAAACTTAGTTTTTGCATTGTTGAGTTAGTTTCAACCATTTGAGACCTATTGCTTTAACTCAACAAAACTATTGTGTTTGCTCATTTGGTTGAACAAATCGTAGGGAACTTTCTACTGTCTAAGAAATTGTGTGGAAGCGAAACTTTTTGAGAGTTGGGACAAATAAGTCTGAAGTCATCATCAAAACAAAACAAAACTACGTATTTAAAATGATGATAAAATGCCGATGATAAAGCATATTAATTAAATTATTAAGCTGTAAGTTAGTACCTTTTAACTTCTGACTAAATTATGGCACATTATGTGTCTTTTTGAGTACAATTTTTATTGACTATATATAGAGAAATTGGAGAAATGCTATCCTAATATTAACCTAGTATTGATGAAGACAAATAGTTGTACTCGCTGTAAGGAGTATTTAGAATGCTTTCAAAACTTTACAAATTACGACCTTGCTGAAGTTGAGGTGTTCACGTTTTGTGCTTTCTTTTCGACAAATAACTTAGTTTTTGCTTTGCTGATTTAATTTTATACAGTTTACCAATGGTTTATAACAGAAGAGATTTATTGCTTTTACTAAACTAAAAACTGATTTTGCTCCAATGGTTGTAGAAAAGTTTCGATTGGCTAATAAGCAGAGTCGACGCTAATCTTTGGGAGTTGGTACAAATGAGGCTGAAGCTAACATCTGACCAAAACAAAATGTATGCATTTAAAATCACGATAAAATTAGGATGATTAAGCAAACTAATTTAATGATTAAGCTACAGTATGCTAATTAGTCCCGTGTTAATTTTTTATCAATTATTCTACATGATATTTCTTCTTGATTGCTCCTACACTCTGGAAGTTGGGACAAAATTAGCACTTCTGACCAAAACAAAATTTATGTATTTTGAATGATAAGATGCTGAAGATTTAGCAAGTTAATCTGATGATTAAGTTACTGTATACTAACCAGCACACAATATATTAGTTTGTTAATAATTTATTGTAAATATTTCCATTTGATTGCAAATTTTTGATTGACTATACAAACCCTCTTAACCCTCCTGGTGGTTTTGTCTCAACTGTGTACTCGTCATTAGCAAAACTGACCAGATCTTGATTGAAGAGATTTGTCGAAAATAGGAAAAACCTGATCAGATCTTGATTTCTTCATCACCAAAAAGTGCCAATACCTTGATGAGATACCTCGGCATTTGTAAAATTGACGTATCTTTAATGAAGGAGGTATCTTGTCGAAACCACTCGGAAAATTAAGAATACCAAATAGACGAACTTTGTTAACGGTTTTTTTGGTGGATACCCAAGGTGGAAGAAATAAAGGATCCCGGTATGCACGTGCCTAATCAATATCGTTTGCACGTATTCCAAATAATTATCTTTAGCGCTTATGCCAAATTATTATCGTTTGCTCTCGCGTATTGATATTTTGTCTCGAGAAGAATTGAGAAAATCGCTTCGAATTCAATTAGTTTTTGGTTTTATTCTTATATACACCGGTTGTGGCAGCATTAAAAAAATATTTTTGGAATTTTATTTCGTGTAATCGTTTGAGCTTCTTACGTTAAAAATTCTTTCGATTAGCAGTACATCGATCCTGATGCCTTAACACAATTTGTCTAAAGCATATAAAGGTTCTTCTCCAGGGTTCCCACTCTTTTTTTCTAACTAAAAATAAGGACTTTCTAGGACAAAATAAGGACTTTTTAGGACAAAATAAGGACTTTCTAGGACAAAATAAGGACTTTATAAGGACTTAAATAAAACATTGAAGAAACCGTATTATACAATGTAATACCTGACTTTCGACCAAATGGGGAGGCTCTTACAGATTAGTCATTCTTATAGGAACAGTAGCATGTAAGAAATTTAATATTCATGTCTGTTTTCTAAAAAATATACACAAATAATGCTACTCAAATATGAGATTTTTCAAAATAGCCGTCTGATTTTTACAAAATTCAGAAGTTAATATATGGGCATTTACGTGTACACTTATTAGTAATATGTGCAAGTACATAAACACATTATAGAATGGAGACCGCAAGAAAAAAACTTGGGAAGTTTATATTTTATCTCTTCGCCAGTGCATTTGCTTTTATAAAAAGAGGGTTTGAAAGATTTAAGTTTGATGAGGACCGGACTTGGTGTTGTCGGTCTCCCAGCTGTTGTTGCGAGCTTGATTTTGTTTTCTTATTCTTTTCATATTGTTTTGTTTTTACTTTTTAATGGTCTTTAGGGGACTGTATTAGCAATTTTTTAGCTTATTGCTGCTCATGGGTAGTAAACACTATTTTGTGTTGTCTGGGTCAGACTCCTCTCTGATCCACCAACACTTTCATTTTCGAAAAATTCCTAATTTTTTTTTTGAAATTATAGTGCTTACTTTGTTATATCTGTATATCTGCAGCTTCAGACTACTTATGAAATGGAAATTACTCATCCCAGTAATTATTTTATAGTACACTTTCATAAATTCATAATGAAAATAAGAAGTACATTCATTTATTGACAGGTTTCACTAAAATAAAATTAGTGGCAAACTACTATTTTACTAAAAAGTACTGTATAAGGATTGCAATTTGCTTACGTCAGAGTCAAATTTTACTGGATCGGAGACCGGACGAGTTTTGAAGGAAATATTTTCCGGTAAACCAAAACGGATCATAAGAGTTATGCAAAAAATTTTAATAAATTTATAAAAAGGTTAAAAAAATATAATGCAATTTTATTGAATAGATATTCAACTAGTTGCCACCGTCCAAGCCTAAGCCTTTCGGTGTATTGCCACATAATTTTGAACCACGATCAGATGGGAGATCTAAGCTGGCGCCCCACTCTTCAAACTTACACAACAACCCAACTCGAGGACTTTCGGCCACGACAGATTTAAGGTGGACCAACAGCCTCTACACCATACGCTTAAAAACTTCATTTTAATGAAACAAATTAATTTGAAAATAATCATCTAAGCCAGCGTTTCTCAACTTTTCATTATTCGCGGCCCAGTTTTCAATCATAATTTTCATCGCGCCCCTCCCGCATACAATAAAATGTATACCACAATAATATATATTGAGTATTTTGATTTCTGTTTTTAAATTATTTTTAACTAACTGCCAACACAAGACTAAAATCGAGCCAACGTTGGCGAGAAACCACATCTGGCATTTTGCTAAGCGGGCGGTGAACAGATGAAGGGAATGGAAGCGGGGAAAATTTTAATATTATATTTGAATTGAAAGCCAAACAGGGAGATAACGTTAAAAGAATATCAAAGTACAAAAATTAGCTAATGAAAGTTAACCTAGACGGGGTGAGCTAAATTTAGAAACTGGCAATACTTTTTTTTTTGGAATAATAAAAGAAATAAAACAGAAGCATGACTAAAGAAAAGATAAAAATAAGTAATATGGTCTGTGGAAGCCGTCTCGAGCATGCGCAGAGCAAATGTTTTCCCAGAGGAAGAAGGAAAATGTTCGATAACGCAAGTTCCAATTCTTATTTGAGTCGATCGCTATCAAATCTATCATATGTTATATATGTTTTCGTGTCAATTGCAATCACCATATTAAATATTCAGAGCAGCAGATTTATGCAGACCCATGGATAATTTTTTAAGCGGGCGTAAACGAGACGGTATTAGACGGTAGTCAAGGATCAACAAGTACACATACAAGCGTAGTTCCAAAAATAAAATCAAGAAAACATTCTCAAGAATACTTAAATATGGGGTTTACCAGTAATGAAGTAAATGAAGAAGAAAGGCCCCTGTGTATCATTTGCTCAAAAATGTGGGCCGCAAACAGCACGAAACCTAATAAACTTAAACGACATTTGGAAACGCTTCATAGTGAGTACGTCAACAAACCCAGAGTATTCTTCGAATTAAAATTAAAATCATATAAAAACAAAAATCATTTTTAAAGAAACTTTGTCTGTGATTAAAAAAGCTTTAGTTGCATCCTACAAAGTTTCATATAAAATAGCCAGATGTAAAAAACCTCACATCGTTGGTGAAGAGCTTATTTTGCCAGCAGCAATTGAGACTGTAGAAACTATGTTTGGAGATAATTTTTCAAAAAAAAAAAGTCCATACCTCTTTGAAATGATACTGTTGCTCGTCGAATTGGTGATATAGCTGAAGATGTACAGTGTCAGCTTTTCTCGAAGTTGCGTGACAAATTGTTTTCAATACAGCTTGATGAAGCAACAGATAGTAATAAAGATGCTCATTTCTTTGCCTATGTTCGTGTTTTTATAATATGTCAGTAGTAGAAGAACTAATTTTCTGCAAACCGATAGAACTCCAAGCAACAGAGCTCGCATTATTTCCTATTTTTAATGATTTTATGAACGAGGCAAACATAGAATGGAAAAATTGCGTCGGAATATGCACCGATGGTGCTCGTTCAATGTCCGGAAGATTCCAAAGTATACAAGCACTTGTAAAACAAAAATCGCCTCAGTGCGTCTAAATAAATTGCATGATCCACAGAGAAGCTTTGGCTTCCAAAGAAATGAGTCTGGTCTGAATATTGTGTTAACTACAGTTGTAACTGTAGTAAATTATATCAAAATGAGACCCCTGAAATCAAGAATCTTTTCCGCACTTTGTAAAGACATGGGTGCAATGCATTCAGCTTTACTATTTTATTGCGAGGCAAGATGGTTATCATGTGGGAAATTCTTGCAGCGTGTTTATGAATTAAGAGAAGAAATCGCCAATTTCCTGGAAGAAGAAAACAGACCGGAAGCCAAGAATTTTCGCGATGGTTTATTTGTGGTGAAATTGAGCTACTTGGTCGACATATTCGAGAAATTAAATAACTTGAATTTTCAACTCCAAGGAGCAAATGTACATATGTTGGATACAAGTGATAAATTTAATGCTTTTTGTAGAAAATTGGAATTGTGGATCAGAAAATTTTAAAGTAAAAAAACCTAACAATGTTTGCAAATGTGAATGATTGTACAAAAATTTACAAGGCTGAAGAAGAACATGTAAAAGCTGTTTTTGTAACCATTGAAAATCATTTAGCCATGCTGGCAAATAATTTATAAAAGTATTTTCTTGCTGACGACAAACTGATAACAAGTTACGAGTGGGTTAGAGATCGTTTTCATAAGACTCCCGAAGGACTCTCAATTGATGAGGAAGAAAAATTCATAGACTTCACAACAAGTCACACGCAACCAAAAGACAATTTAGTAATAAATCACTATTTGAATTTTGGTCAGGAGTAGAGGATTATTTTTCTGCACTAAAAACAAGGGCATTTCGCATTCTATTACCATTTTCAACATCCTACCTTTGTGAAACTGGATTTTCTGCTGTGGCTCCTTTGAAGACAAAATATAGATCTCGGCTGAATATAGAAACATAACTAAGAGTGGCTATTTCTAATATTAAGCCTTCCTTCGAAAAACTTTGCTCGGCAAGACAGGCCCAATAAAATCACTAATAATTATTAAATTTGTTTTTAATTTGGTATGTTTTGATTAAGTAAGTTTTGATTTAGAAATTGTTTTACTTTAATAAGTTAATTATTAAATATGTCGAAATGTATTTTATTTTCTATGTGTATGTGTGCTTTCCATTAAGTCAGTTAATCAATTTTTTAAATAATATTTTCTCTTGTATATTCTCGCGCCCCCTAAGGGGGCGCGCCCCACAGGTTGAGAATAACTGATCTAAGCTGACGATGGAAACAGATTGCGCATGGCATAACAAAAGCAAAGTTAAATTCAAGAACAGTCGGCCATGGAGTATTTGTCACCCGGACACAAAGAGAGAAAAATTATAAAGAACTAGCCACTGCGTGGCTAACCCGACGTTACCCGTGCCCGTGTTGATGTAAGGTATTTTTATATGTTTATATTTTTATATCTGGTGTAAAATTTTCCGCAGATTTCAAATCCGTTGAAGACATATTCAATTAAAAAATTATTTTAAGAAAATCATATTTTTAGGTATCAATCTAAAGTAAAATTTTCCGCAGATATCAAATCGTTGAAATTTTTAATCTATTTTTAACAGTCTAGGAGATAGAAAAAAGAACTACATAACTAAAGTTAAAACTGTTTTTTTATCTTCTGTTGGAAAATCATTCCTCTGAGCAAAATGAAAACGGAAACGAGAAATATAAATATAGAATCTGTCATATCTTTATGCGGTTGCCATTCCAAAGAAAACAACAATAATAATTAAATTTCGTTAAATTAATTTTAAAATGTTGTAGATTGAATTTTAAAATTCGCTGCGACCCAAAAATTGCAAAAAGTTTGAATAACCTGTGTGCCAAATCTCATTGCTGTAAGTGAAATAGAATCGTCAGGATTTTGCGGCCACGAAAAAAACAGACAAACACTTCCTTTTTTTATAGTAGAGATAGAAAAATTACTTTCGTGTTCGGCCAGCAGCCAAATACGATAAGAGTCCTAAATTTCCAGTTTTCAAACGACTTTTCCCTATTTATGAAATTCTCCGACTATTCTCTGTTCTCAATTTTCAACCCTGATAACTCTGGTTTATGTTTTTTCAATCTAATCCTCCAATATTTCTTTCAATCGAGCGGTTTGTTTGTTTTTTCGTAACTGATAACCGATTGCTTCAAATTTTCAAAGCAGAATCACCCCCGAAAATCTTCAAAAATTTTCTTTATATATCTTTACTGGGATAGTTTTTACTAAAATTAGAGGCATAAAAAAAAGCTAGATTTAAAAAAATTGCAACACATCGTGTTGCCAATCAGATAGCAGTATTAATTAAAATAAATTATCTTTATATTGTTTTCGATTCACCTACAAACTTAAAAATACACTTCCCCGTAATTATAATAAATTTTTAAAACATTGAACTCGCAAATAACTGAATAAAACAAAATTAATTAACATTTGATGCTTGTATTCTAGTTTCCTCCATCAAGGCAACTATTTTGAGCATTGCGAGAGCCACTCACAAGTCGAAAACAGACCGATTTTCATGGGTTTTCAAGTTTTTAAAATGTATTATGTGTTCAGCAAGAGTCGATCGACGATTTGTACATCGCGTATCAAGGTTTGCCATTCAGGCAAGCCAGTTTCTGAATCATCACCAAAACCGTACTTGTAAGCAGTTTTATCGCCGATCAGCAGCTAAAAAGAGGTCGAAAAAATATCTTCATTTGAAAACTAAATTTGGTTTTTAAAGGAAAATAAGCACTTTCTAAGGACTGTTGATGCAAAATAAGCACTTATAAGGGCTCTTAGAAATGGAAGGTCAAAATAAGCACTTATAAGCATCCGTGGGAACCCTGTATCTCATATAAATGCACGAGAAATCAATGGCCCAACCCACTTGGCAGTCTCGCAAAAAGAAATTATCCGGCATGAGCGCGCAAACGTTCCACTTGTCTCCTGCTCCCCTGAAGGTTGTGAAAAAAGATTATTTTATTCCTCGGTCCCTACTGTACTTTATGAATAGTAATACATATATAGATAACACGATTACCGTATTTACGATGTCTGTATGGAAGGAACTGACTTTTAAATATTCTATTCCATAAATGTATTGAATAAAAGTGTTAACTTCATCTATATATATAATTCTCTTACGTGGCACGCAAAAAAGACGTTATTTGTTATCGCGTTTTGGCAACATTGTACGATTGTTTGTTTACCACGAATTGAATTTATAGCGTTATCGGATGAAATTTTATTGAAAAAAAAATACTTTTAGTCGAGCTGTTGCAGTTTATAATAGAAAATTAAAGAAAGCGGAGGATCTTTTCAGGGTCATTTAAAAAACGGTCCTTTTCAGGGCCAACAATTATAGTTCAACAAGACGCTTGCACTACAACTTTCGGCAACAAACTCAATGAAAAAGAGTGTGAGTTACTCGAGAGTGCTGGAAATGTACACAAACAACATACTGGGTATTCAATTTCCAAAGCAGCGCTCACATTTCGACTCAAAATTTGCTCAAAGTTTTCATTTGAATTCTGATTCCAGGGTACTGTTTATATTTTCTGTAATACAGCAAATTTAGATTTGAAAAATATTTTTTTGGAGTATCATATTTTGAAAACAACCTTTTCTGCTAGGACACATGTTTTCATTGATGCGAGCGAAGCGAGCATAGGTTCGCTCAGCGAACCAATGAGGATTGCAAAGCAATCGTCTGGGGGTTGGCGAGCTTTAGCGAGCAGGGGGCGGGCCCCCTAGTTCAATATATTTCGGAAAGCCAAATCCCAAATCTTTATGTATTTTCTAAACGCCCGTCTCCAAACATTGGCGCTCGTGTACGACACTCTTTAAGGCTTAGATAAGCTTCAGTTAACCGTTCACGTGGTTTCTCACGAGGTATCACGTCCATCTAGATCTGAAGAATTTTGCTAATGTCGATATTGCCGATGTTTAGATGATGATGAGATCACAATCTGGTTAGTTTAATTCTAATGACGAGATATCAAGGTAGGATAAGTTTTTTGAAGTGATATACCTCGTCGGGAAAACCACCGACAGGGTTAAGAAGGTACAGGCACCAGGTGGGGGTTCCTGGTTACTTCCTTTCACAAAAACTGTATGTTTCAGCGTGAAATGAAACGTCAGCGAAGGTCATACTTTCGAACACATAAACGTATCGAAAACTCTCTATGGAAATAATTTAGTTTCCAAATACCAGCTAAAAAATTTATTTTAAGTATTTAATTATTTAATATTGTCCTTTCCTTATAGGAAAAAATCAAAATTTTACAAAGCAATACAAAAAAAATTTAATTCTCAACTAAGTTAAAAAATTGTAATTTTATTCACACAGTTAGATATTACAAAGACAAACCTCTTTTTTTTTTCTTCTGGAAGTGATCTTTGAATTTAAATAAATATTTTTCTCGAAAGTTGTTTCTAGTAAACTCCGAGTGATAAGTAGTTTCTGACACGCTCTTGTAAAAGTTTGTATTCTGGTTTACAGTTACAAACACATAATATACCCTTTATACAATATATACAATTGAAAAGCTGGTTATTAATTGAGTCATTATTAATCTGTTTAATGTATCGCGAATTTTAACTTTTTAAAAATCGAATTCTCCTATCATTTTAAGATTAAAAAGGAATAATACTGTTTTAAATATGCTATTGAATAGTTAAAAACAGCTTTTACAATATTGCTCTTACAATATTCGCATTCTTGATTATTTTAATTTATAAATGCATTTTGGCAGCCTATTTACATCTGTACAGAAACGTAGATGCAAATAAATAACGCTTACGTACAATAAATCTTTTGTTTCATCAGCCTTATAGAATTTGAGCCCTGAATGGACCTCAAACAGTATCTATCTTAAATAATAAATATAGTGCGTAGGATTTATTTACGTATCAATTGATCTTATACATGGAGTATATAAATTTATCGAAGCATCCATGATGTTAGACATATCAGTCAACTAGTTCAGCAAATTTCTCTTGCAATATTTGGGTCTGAATCAATCGTAATTTTAAACACTCATCAGTAGGGCAACTTTTTTGTTGCAGTAAAAATGGGAAAAGTTGCATTTATCATTCCCTAAAGTTGCATTTATGGAAATAAAGTTGCATTTATTATTGATACACTAAAATCTAAAATAAATTATTCGTAAAAAATGAGAAAATACAATATATATTGACAATTTTTAGTGGTGTACAACAGTATTATAAATCATCATTGCATGTATAACGTTGAATGGCCAATCCTTGGCCAGTAATTTCTTTAACATTGAAAATCTTCGCCAGCTGCATTCATATAATGTGCTGTATCGAATAGCAGAAGCGCAAAATCCTTTCGTTTAATATTCAGAGATTTTAAAACGTCTTTACAAGACGAATAACATTTTGATAATCGACACTCATCCCACAAACTCTGCAGTCGATTATGCACGTTTCCTCAGGATTATCAAGCGTGCAAACCAATGTGTTAAGGTACTTCTTACGATTTATTTCACTTTCGTCTGTTTGGACGAACACCTACTTTCCACGAACTTGTTTGATCCGCAATACTTCGGCGTTCGCAAAATCAGACACACGGGATCGAAGGGTTAATTAAGGGGGCAAAAAATGAAATAGTAATTTCATATTAATAAATTTTAAGCTAAAATTAAAAAAGTTGCATTTGGTTGCATTTATGCTAAAAGTTGCATTTATGTAGAAAGTTGCATTTATGTTGCGGTTATAACTCACTTACAATACACCCCATGTAAGAGAAATTTTGGTTTTAGTACTTTACATAAAGCATAGAACGTGTGAAAAAAAGTTGCATTTGTTGCAAAAAGTTGCCCTACTCATCAGTTTGACTTCATCATCTCAACAAACGCTGTAAGGCTGTTTTCTCCTCTAAGACACTCTAGCTGCAGCAATGTGTACTAAATCTTAATGGTAGCTTCACACCAACGGAGACAGCAACAGAGACAGGTGACATTTTTTCGCCTGTCAATGTTGCTGTTAAAAAAGCCTTCACACCGCAAGCGTCAGCAATTTATGTGCTCATGCGCATAATCTTCTTTTTAGAAAGCAAAACATTTATTTCCGCTTCTGATTTTGCAAGATGGCTGACAGATCGCATCCGCGTTAAATTATACTCCTTTTGCAACAAAAACGTACGTAGCGAGAGTCACAATCCTTATTCTGATTGTCTGTTGGCATGGCGATAGAGACAAAAGTTAAACTTCCTCCAAGACTTTAAAGCGCAGCGACAGCGACAAATCCGGAGAAATAAAATTTGTTTGTAATGCGCATGCGGAATAACAAAGAGACATGTTTTTTGTCTTGGTCGCCGTTGGTGTGAAGCCACCATACGGAAACCTGTGACAAAAAATCTTTGAAAAATTAATTTTTTAATTTTATTTACAGAGGTTGATCTGATTTCAGTGATATATGGGTTTTATGGTTTAAAGTACTTAAAAGATATATAAAACTGCCAAAAAACAAAAGTAAACAAAAATGTCTCACTAATTTTAACAGCTGTCAAAGTTAATAAACGTTGTTATTTATAGAAATTAACTACTTTTAGAAGTTATTTTTTATAATATTTTTGGTAGACTTGTGATGAACAGTTTTCTATGGAAGTTATTTGCCGTCGAAATGTCTAACTGCTATTTTCTAAAGATGTGATTGTTCCACATTTAGGAACATTTTTCTCGAATTGTACTCAATTTACAAGCTTTAAATTCTGCATACTATTTCAACTATATCATATTGACACAGTTAACCTCCCCTTTTTATCAAAAATGAAACAAAAAAATTTTTTAATCTTTTTAATAGGTAAAAAAGACAAGTTTTATGGTCGTATAAAATAAACTCGCTCCAACTTACATAATAAATTTAAGATTAATTTAATTAGAGGTTACTAGTATTATTTAAAGTATTTATGAACTGGGTATAAAATTTTAAAATACTAATAACACTATTATCAAACATAACACTATTATCAAATTATGAATTTTGAGTTGTTTAAAATATAGAGCTAAAATATAAATATTAATACAAAAAAAATAAAATAAATTTTCTGTAGATATATTACTGAATACTTAATAAGTATAATATTGAAACATTAAACAGGGTTATCTTAAAATTTTATAATATTACATCAGTTTACGTGGCATGACAATTTCTGTAATTTTTTCTTCTCTGAGAAGTACCAGGTTCCCTTAAAAAAAACGGATGCTCTCTAAAATATTATTTTATAATGTCCAAATATATGCATAATTAACATCAGAAAAATTATAGAAACGTCAACAACAGGAAAGATTGAGAGATGCGGAATCTAAGAAGATCCGGATATATGCTGAGCTTCAACGAGCTCGACAAGATTGCCTTAAAGTTGAGGAGTTGCGCTGCTTACATAGTTTCATTCTAAAACATCTGAGTGAGTATACTTAAATCAACCATAACTTGGTAGTCTTAGAAAAACTTAAATGTATATTGAGAACTTCGATTACTTGGATTGCTTCACCGGTGCTGCTGTAAAAGCAATTACTTTTTCGAAAATTATTTTTGTTGTATGGAATTTCAGCTTTGATACTTCATTTATTTCGAGTCTTATTTTTGTTCTTTCTGCAATGTAAACGATTTCAGAATATTTGGGACAGACGATATTTTTCAAATAACGGAAAGAAACGGAAACTCGTGTTGATTTATCGCGCAAGTGCAGTGATATTTTCTGTTTCTTTCGCTCTGAATTAATTTCGCATTTCTATTATAAATTTTATGCACTCTTAGTTGTAAAGTTGTGGCAACTGTACGAGATCAAGAGATAAAAACGAATCACAAATTAATGTCTTAAGAACTTTTTACCCGACACCTTTTATTTTGTTTTAATAAACTGTTTTCATTTTTTAATATTCCTTTTAAATTACATTTTCTTTCCATCACACTCAACACTACCACAAATGGTTCGAATTAAAGTAGCAAGTAAGTCATAATAAAGCAAATCGTAAGTGTAGTTATGCCGTTCTTGAAATAATAATAAATGTTTAAAAAATCCGAACCATAACTTTTCAAACATTAAAAAATTCTTTGTCACAATGTCAGAAGAAGATGGCGAAATTCAACAATGTCTCATGCCTCATGCAAGAGTGCCACAAGTAAAAAAAAATGTTTTTTTGACTATGAGTGCGAGAGCACTCGCCGTAAATCGTCACTTTTATTAATTGCGTTGATCCTGAAAAGAACTTACGAAAAGAAATTCGAAATCTACCTCAAAATTGTCTTTTGTATAGTAACTTTAGTGTCACATTTTGTCGTTTTGTAGCTTTGTTTTACAGGGATACTTTGTTTACAGCAAGAGTGTGATATAAGTGCAATGTATTACATGAATGCATATGCATGAGCGATGCGACATCAATGTCGATGTTTTCAAAACATCGTTGTTTTGTAAAAAAACATCGATGTATAGTAGCCGATTTTTTTAACATCGATGTTTATACTTGTTAATGTTTTTACGTTGTCGATGTTTTATTTTTAAATGAAAAAGTACCATTATAAAAATTAAAAAAATAACCAAGTAGCATAATTTTTATAATCAGTAAATTGAACCTACTTTTAGACCAAGGTGGCCAAGCGTGAAGTGTCTGAAAAGTAGGGATGCGACATCGATGTCGATGTTTTATGAAAAACATTGATGTATTTACCATCGATTTATTGGAGCCGATGTTTGTTTAACATCGATATTTTAACATAGTCGATGTTTTACTTTCGAATGATAAAAACACCAAAGTAAAAATAACCGTGCGACTAAGTATTTGTCAGTGATGGTGACATATGTCCCATTGGAAAGAGTTTTATCTTTGAGTGGTGAAGTAAATAGAGAAAAAAGAATTCGGCTTAAGGTGGAGAAAGTTGACAACTTCTTTTTTTTACATACTGTAAATAACAAATATTGGGACGTATAATAATTATAGGCCCCAATATTTTTTATTTACAGTAAATGAAAAATAAGCTTGTGTTTCCCCCCATAAGTTAATAAATAATTAATAATAGCTAACAATAATTATTGTTATGTACTTACATAATTATACTTATAGTTATTAGTACCTATGTGAAATTGTTGTAAATAATATTTTCTTTTATATTATTCAATTTGAAAATAAATTATTTGTTCATTGTTCTTATTAATTGTTTTGACAGTTAAAAAAAGTCTTAGTTCTAAATTAATAAACACGGTAAATGGCAAATAAATCCCTCTCCCCTTCTTCTTCGCCCCCCGGCGAACATTAATATCTGAGATTGCTAAATCAGTTTTAAGAAACGGGAAAAAAATTTTTAAATACATTGATGCTTAAAATCATCGATATTTTTGGGCGATGTATTATCAACATCGATGTTTTAATTTTGAACATCGATGTTTCAAAACATCGATGTTTAGCTGTCGATGTCCCATCCCTAATATGCATGTGCAAGATTTGTGCCCAAAGTAAGTTGTAGAAATGATAAAGATGGCGAAAGATATTAAAATATTATTATATTCTACTAAAGATATAAGTGATTATATATTTTGATCATCTCTTCAATCTAGAGTTAACCAATTCAAACCTAGTAAGGTCGGGTATTTTGCTAGTTGTGAATATATATGGATATTTTGAAATTTTTGCGATTTTCTACATTTTGCAGTCGTATGTATAAACAAGTGCTAAAAATTTAGGTTTTTCTATTATCTGTAGAGGAGAGGAGGGTATTATGGAATACCCCTTACATTTATAAAAATAACTTTACTGGTTTAGAATATATATATATATATATATATATATATATATATATATAAATTCCCAAAATCATTATTACATACTATAACTAATTGGTATGAACTGTCACTTGTAAGAAAAATACTATTTAGTTTGTTGTTATAAAAAAATTTATTTAAAAAAAGTTTCAAATGGAAGTAATATGAAATAGTCGAGTAATATGGAATAGGTGGTTGACACCATTGAAAAACAGCTGTAGTAAGGGACCCAATTTGTCTCTTTCCTTTTAGGCCTACTACACGAGGAACTTTACTTTGAACCACAGACAGACCAGTTTCGTCTACATTAAATATCATGTTAGGAAGATAGTTGTTTTTTTAAAACAACATCAATCAGATAAAAAAAATTTGTCTACTTTATTAAATCCCTTGGCTCTGGAAAAAGATGTACCCATGGGTTTACGGACTGAAAGTTTCAGTTTCCTTTTTACAAAAGAACCAGTCTTAACCAGCAGTTTCGTCCTTAAATGGATGTTATTGCGAACCGGAATTGGCGTGTCTGGTATTATGAAATACCTAGTATTCCATAACAGTATTACAAACTACAATTCTTTTAGTGTACATTATGCTTAACATCAATGTTCAAGTCGCATGTGTACTAGTAGGTTTAAATGTTTGAAAATTTACCTACAAAAACTCTTGAAAATCACAAAACACACTTTCTTCTGTAACGAGTGGTACGACAACAACATGGTCAACTCTCACTGCACTGCATCATGGGGGTCTTTCTTAAGTAGTTCATGGTATTCCCACGTGATAACAGCACCAATCAGAGCCGAAACCTCGGTATTCCATATTTCCCGACTATTCCATAATACCCTCCTCTCCTCTATATATAAAATTCAAATGCCACTCACTCACTGATTGACTGATACACTTATTGACTCATCACTGTATCTCAAGAACTACAAGTACTAGGAAGCTGAAATTTTGCAATGTGTTTATTCTTATACAGTAGGGGTGCACTACGAAAGTATTTTGAAAAATTCGACTCGGAAGATGCATAAAATTGACCTAAGGTCTAAGCCAAAAGTAATTCTAAATCGCCATAGAAATAACATTGTGTATAAAAAGATTGTTGTACGCCGCTCAGATTGCTTTACCAGTGTTGATCGAAAAACAATTTTTTTAAAACAAATTAAGTTATAATATTAATGTTTGAACTTACTTTTTACTTCTTCCCTGATAAAAATAATATTTATAAATATTTGTTTGATGAAGAAATAATATTTAAAGCAATTAATTTTATGTAACTTACATTTTGTAATGGAACACGAAAGCCTAAAAGAAAAACTTATCGATCTTTAATTTTCTGTAATTTTGCTTTTCGGTATCTGGCAACGTCAGAATTAATGTTTAACTTTTAATTTAATTTATAATTCTTTGCTTGGGATTTGAGTTGACAGCGAGATGTTGCGGTCATATTTGAGGACTCTTTTTGCTTATAAATAATTATTGTTTTTGGAACAGCTACACTCTACGTTTATGAGCGATGGCAACGGCCTTGGCGATTTTTTTTGGCGCATTCCTAAAGTCAACAAGGAAAAAAATATTTCTCAACTCCATTTCTGTCACAAATTTTTTTCTTTTTGCAACACACTTTTTAAACACATTTCAGAACGTTCTAAAAAGTATATTTTTTAAAAACTTTCACAAGAAGTAGTAAGTTTAAGCACATATCAAAATACATTTGTGAACCAGCAGAGAAACTAAGCTACGAATGTTGGGTAAGAATACCCTGAAACTTATCAATTACACTAAATACAGTGGGCAGGTTGAAAAATAAAAAGATTTAAAAAAAAGCAAGAAATAATACAACCTGATAACGTCAGAATTCTTTCGTAAAAAAATAATGAAAACGAAAATGGTTAAAAAATAACAAAACTCTTAATTATTTCGTAAAAACTATTATTATAAAATGAAAATTCCACAACTTTCAAAATATAAATAAATGGACCAATGGTATCACAGAAAACGATTTAAAAGGACCAATGCAATCAAAAGATATTTTAAAAACAAAATAACCAATGGGAAGAAAGAAAGAATATCAAAGGAATCAATGTAAATCAAACGACTTTAACGGATTTTGGAAGAACTTTCTAGAATATTCAAAATGAAAATTGAAAGTTTCCGTTTGCCGAGGTTGCCACAACAAACGTAACGATAGATGGGTTGCCTTAATTTATCGTAACTCGCTACTAGAAGTGCGCCAAAAACATCGCCAAGTCGTTGCCATCACTCATAAATGTAGAGTGTAGCTGTACCTTGTTTTTATCAATAGTGTTCTTTTGTCGAATTGTTCTCTTTTTGAATATATTCAGAAGCTTCACGTCATAACATAATTTTTTTTCCTTCAGAATTCTGCATTTTTTAAAGGATTGGAATTTTGGTTTTGTTTGAATTTATATGTTCCGGTATATTACCTACTAGCATAAATACCCGGCTTTGCTCGGGTTGAATTAATAATATGTTGATTGAAAAGTCATCATCAATTCTTTTTCATAAAAGAATGTTAGCATCATTTAAGTGTACGGGGAAAAAAATTTAATACCAATTTAACTTCTCCGTCGCTTTTACAATTTACTTCGGACACAAATATGCATATATGCTGTATCCAACGATATTATCCATTTCATATTCGTCACACTTCTGCTGAAGTTGATTTTAAGTTTTCGAGTGACTACGAATATTCCCGTGCATTCAATTTCAGTAAAAATGACGAATTTTCGGTGGATTGTCTTGCACTTACTTTTCCTATGAATATGTTTTCATTGTGCCATTCTTTCATCTAGTAAGCGATATTTTCGAATTTCATCATCAATATGAGAAGATAGTAAATTAAATTGTTACAGCATTCGTTACTAATTTAATATGAAGCAAATGCACTTTTCCTGAAAATTCCATTCAGTGACATGTAGAATAACAGAGATTTTGTTTGAAATACATGTCATCAGAGTAGACAAATCAAACCCAATCGATAACAATTTTTTAATAAACAGAAGGTTGATTTTACAGCCCTTTTACAAAAAGAAATACACTTTCAACGAACGATTCACATGCATATAAGTTGCGTAAGAACAGCTTCAATAAATAGTGTAAGCAACCTTGACTTTCTTTCTCATAAGACATAAAATTTCAATTTTTCAAAATTACTTAGTGTGATATTATTCCAAGATCAACTAAGTCTTGTTAAAAATTCCCGTTTCTCCAACACACATACAGTTTTAAATTGAATCCTTATGGTCCTTTTTATGATCAGAAATTTGGTTCCTAATCAAAATATATAATGACTTACGTTTTTTGTAGAATAAAAATTTATTTTAACACCTTTCGCCATCTTTATATTTTCTACAACTTACTTTGGACACAAATCCTACCCATGCATATCCATTCATGTAATACATTTCACATACATCGCACAATTGCTGTATGACAAAGCTACAAAAAGACGAAAGATGATACTAAGGTTACTACTATAAAAGACGATTTTTAGTAGTAGGAAGATTTGGAATTCCCTTTCTTAAGTTATTTTCATGTGCAACTCAATTAATTAAAATTACGATTTACGGCGAGTGCTCTCGCACTCATAGTCAACAAAACAATATTTTTTTACTTGTGGCACTCTTGCCTCCGGTATGCGACATTGTGAAATTTTGCAATCTTCTCCTGTCATTATTACAACGAATTTTTTAATGTTGGAAAAAGTTCTAGTTTGGATTTTTAAACATTTTTATTCTTTCAATAACGGCATTATTCTTTAAATAACGGCATTATTATTTCAATAATGGCATAACTACACTTAAAATTTACTGAAAATTTATACTGACTTACCTAACATTTTTAAGTCTAATACTTTGTGGTGCTGTTGCGTGTGATGAGAAGGAAAACACATTTATTAAAATAATAAATATTTAAAACAGAAAACAGTGAAATAGAACAAAATAAAAGATGTCAGAAAAATTGTTCTAACGATATTAATTTGTGATTCATTTTTATCTCTTGATCTCGCACAGTTGCCACAATTTACAACTAAAAGTGCAAAAAATTTAGAAATGTGAAATTAATTCAGAGCGAAAGAAACAGAAATATCACTGCTCACGCGATCTTATTCATTCTCGTATCGTTGAAAAACATCGTCTGTCTCAAATATTCCGAAATCGTTTTCATTGCGCAAAGAACAAAAATAAGACTCGAAATAAATGAAGTATCAGAGCTGAAATTCCATTAAAAAATATAATTTTTTGAAGAATAATTACTTTTTCAGCAGTACTGGTAAAGCAATCGAAGTAATCGTAATATTCAATATACATTCCAATTTTTCCAAAACTACCAAATTATGGTTGATTTAAGTATACTTACTCAGATGTTTTAGCATGAAACTCAACTAAATATAATAATAAAGAAATGTTTAATATTGCATTCACTAAACTAATAGATAATGTATAAAATAAAATACAATGCAATCAAATATCTGGAATACAATTCATGTGATGTCTACAGAAACACACAAACACAAAATCAAGCATAGATCAGAAAGACGGACAGACGGACTTTCGCAACCAATGCCACTCACTAAATGAAGATAAGTACTCACTGTATGCAAATTTTCATGAAAATATCTTAAACCGCGTGGACGTGTATAGGGCACAACATACAGACAGACAGACAGACAGACGGACGGACAGACACCAAACGAGAAAAGGGCGGATTCGGCATCAGAAGGGTCCAAAACGGATAGAAAACTTGAAATGGGTCGAAAATATTGAATGTACAAACAAACACTCCATTCTTATTTATATAGATTGCAGAAATATTATTCAGGTGTTAGATTTTAATGATTAATTTATTTCCTGCAAAATATCACTAGACATGGATAATTCCTATATGTATATTTCGACCAACTTTCTTTAAATCTCTGGTTTAATACGAAATGGTGTATAGATTGCTCTATTATAAAGTAAATAAAATTTACGCGTTACAATATTTTTAAAGCGTGCAATTTCGGATTTTAAAGAAGTAAATAAAAAAAACTTTTAAATAAATTACATATATTTCAAAATTTTGATATAGCTTCTCATTGAAAAACAATAAAAAATAATTTAATTTATTTTATTTTTCTTGTTTCATTGGGTGTTTTTGAAAGCTGTACTTCATAGTCAAGTAACTACATCTATCATTCTAAATAGGTACGTGCTTTTCATTTAGAAACCAAATTTTTGTGAACTTAAAAAAAATCAATAGCATGGGAGTTCAATTTAAAACAGTAGGGGAAGACGGGGTACAATGAAACAAAATTTACTAATTATTTTTTCCTATCCACAATTTTGCATGCACAAAAGTATAATTAATGCATACTTTTAATCTTGTATTTTCCCCATCTAAATAAATTTTTATTATGTTCTAAACAATATCTTTATGCTTGGAAAATAACAAAAAGTAAATGTCTCACAGTGTTTCATTGTACCTCATATGCCGGGGTACAATGAAACACATACTGCGATACAATGAAACACTCCAAATGATGCAAGCAATTTTCACCCTATAAAGTTTATTTTAGTCACATTCGACTTCATTTAAATTTATGATTTCTACAATTTCATTTTATATATTTCATTCAACATAATCATTTATACAGATGCTGCTTGTGTCACACATATTATGTGTGGATATCTCATTCTTTGGTTATCAGCTGGAGCTGGAAAATAATCTGGATCATCGTCATCTTCAAAGTCTGTAGGAGGTAGTTTGTTTTGAAAACAATACCTTCATAGTTTTTTTCCTCTTTTTACTTTCTAATTGCTTAACAAGAGCATTTTGTACTGGCGAGGTTAGAATAAAACTTTTTTTCTGTTTTCCTACTCTTACTTCTTTTCTTGAATCAGCTTTGGGGTAAGGTTTTATCTCTTGAGGAGAAATGTATTTATTCACAGGTTTAGAGCTAGTGCATGGTGTATGAACAGTTGCTGAACAAACTGCAGTAGGTGATTCTGATCTACTAATGGCAAGATCCACCACTTGACTTCTGATTCTTGGGTTTTGTCTGTCTGGTCTTCAGTTTCATTAGTCAGCTCTTCAATCTGACACATACGAACACAAGTAATCTTCTTCACAAAACATTTCTCTATTGAAAGGCCATATTTCAGTCGCTGAAAAACCTTTTGTAATATTTTGTGGAATGAAAGACTTACAATAAGCAGTGCCAAACAAAAAAGATATCTCATTGATAGAGATTATACGACCTGGATTACACAGCATCCAGTCATTTTCAGCTAGATTGAAGAAATTTTTAAGTGACTTGAACACAGTTTTGTCTAAAGGCTGAAATTTGCTACTAGTATGTGGGGGCAAGATTGCAACAATTCCGTTATATTTCGTAAAATTTAGACTGGAAATCGTAATATGTGATTCACGATTGTCCATTATTAGTACAGCTAGATTTTCTTTCGAACAACGTGCATGTGCCTGGAAATATGTTAGAACATTAACAAAAATATCTCCAATCATCCATCCCGATTTTCTTGCATCACCCGATGTACCACGTAGAGCTCCATTCAACATGCAAATCTTGAAATTCCTCTAGGAAATACTAAATAATGGGGTATATAATTTCCAGAAGCATTAATAAATCCACACATAGTAACAAGAACACCCCCTTCACCAGAAGTTAATTGACCTATTTGTTTTTGGACCCTTTGACTGAGAACGTTAGGAGGATTGTGAACTGTAGTAAGTGCAGTTTAGGCCTATGAAGTAAATAAACTATTCTTAAATGTTTTTGAATGTAAAAAAACTAACTTACCATTGAAATCTTTTATTTTTTTAAGAAAAAAAAAAGTTTAATTTTGCATGCTTTCAAAATTACTGTTTTGATTTGGTGTTGCCTTTTCCTATTAATGTTAGGTGTTGCCATTTCCTTAGTAAAAGTGTTTTATTTATATTAGTAACAACCAGTAATGTGTTATTTTATATCAGTGATATTATATTTACCATTGATATATTACTTCAAGTAAATGCATTCACCCGGGGCACAATGAAACATGTTTCATTGTACCCCGTCTGCAAGTGTTTCATTGTACCCCGTACTGAGGTTACTAAATAAAAAACATTTTCAAGCTTCTAATATTCATTTTTTTTTAATTTTGGTTTTGGAGGTATGAAGACAACAACACAAAGATAACAAAAAAAAAATGTATAGAAAAAATAATTATTACATATAACAACGAGGAAAAATAAACAAAATTACTTTTAGTAAAGAAACTTACTTTCAATGGTGTAAAACCAATAATCTTCTATTGCTAATGTTGTAAAAGTGCGAATGTATCCAAATCACATCAGTAATTGTAACATATAGTTGCATAACATATATATAAATTGCAACTTTCTGTGACAAATATTACTGATTTTAGAAGTAATATTTCATTGTACCCCGTCTTCCCCTATGTCTGTTGGAAAAAAGGAATTTTCAACAAGACTGAGTTGATATTGGAATGTATTATTAATTCGAATAATATAATTAAAAATATAATATTATAGTAATTTTGAAATATTTTGTCTTAAATGACAGAAATTTGAAGTTGCTTCCTATACATATCGAAGCTGTTCTTACCCATATTAGATACATGTGAATCATTCGTTGAATACAGTGATTTTCGTTTTGTAAAAGCGCTGTAAAATTAACCTTCTGTTCATTAAAAAATTGTTATGGATTGGGTTTAATTTGTATTCGCTGATGAGATTTATTTCTATCACAAGCTCCGTTATTCCACATGCCGCTGAATGGAATTTTCAGGAATAAGTGTGTTTTCTTTAAACCAAATAAGTCACTAATGCCGTACATGTTTAGCCCCCTGAGACAAATAGAACGCGGGTGAATATGTATCCTATCATACCCACAGGATTCTAAAATATAAGTGTATCAAGTGTGGTGTAGATTGGGCAAATTGTGGATTAGTATAGGGAACAGACAAACGCCAACTCTGTTATACATATCTAATAGAAGTTCCATTATTCCACCTGCCGCTGAATGGAATTTTCAAGGACCATTATGCGACCGCTTAAATTAAATTCGCCCCGAATGGACCAATTTAATTTACCATCCTCTCATATTGATGATGAAATTTGAAAATATCGCATACTAGGTACAAGAATGGCACAAGTAAAATATATTCTTTGGAAAATTAAGTGCTAGATTATCCGCCAGACATTCGCTATTTTTAATGAAAATGAATGGACGAAAATATTCGAACTTACTCGAAAACTCAAAATAAACTTATGCAGTAGTCACACTAGAAAAAAACTTTCAGCCGAAATGCGACGAATATGAAATGGATTATACGGATGGATACAACATGTATGTATATTTGAGTCCGAAGTAAATTGTAGAAGCGATGAAGAAGTTCAAATGGATATTAATTTCTTTCCGTACACTTAAATGGTAATAACATTCTTTTATGAAAAATGATTGATGATGAATTTTCAATCAAGGAATAATTATTCAACCCAATCAAAGCCGGGTATTTCTGCTAGTTAGTTATAAAGCCCAAAGAGACTAAACAAATGACACCTCGATCTAAGGAGTCCAGTGCTAGACTAAATTTTGTAAGCGGCGAGGTGCCTCAACTTTGAGGCACTCTTACCTAGCTCTTTGAAGCTCAGCATATGATATCCGGATCTTCTTCAATTCCCCATCTCTCAATCTCCAATCTTGTTGACGTTTCTATAATTTTTCTGGTGTTTATTATGCATATATTTGGACATTTTGGAATAATTTTTGAGAATTTTTCAAATTTCAAATTCCGATATCTAAACAATTAAAGCATATTAAAATTTTATTTCTATTATTATTTATAAAGCTCAAATAGACGGAACAAATGACACCTCAAACGTCTTGCTCGCACGAAGGATGTCGGAGCTAGAGTAAATTAATGTGATCGGCAATTTACATTTTCATGACTCAACTTTGCACTGCGATTACATAAGCTGTTGACGCCAGCGGAAAATCACTGAGCATTTATAACATTATTTGTTTAACGTTCTTTTGAACATGATATCATTCATTTATGTATCCTTTATATATTTCAAGCTGTTAAATTTTTTTGCACTTACGTTTTCTTGTGACACTCAAAAGTTAAGCGTGGTACTCTGGTATCGAAAAGTAATACGTATTCTACCTCAAAACGCTGTTCGTTATATTCCTAGTACAGCTGTTTTCTCTTTTACGACCCTCTAATTGCAGCAGTAATGTAAACTATCGAGTCTAGAAAAGTTGTCTACATTTTCTGTACAACTGTTTTCTTCTTTAAAACGCTATCTGTGCAGCAAAGTTATTTTAAAAGTTCCAGTTACATACATTACAAAAGTATTTGGACACGGCAGAAATTCGAAGAAGGATCCATCTTAGTGTGGTTATAGTTCGGCATTGCCTGCATTATGACAATACTGTGGCGAGGATGGTTGTTTCTTCCAACAGGATCGAGCTCTAGTTATACTGCAAAACATGTGCTCGACTGGTTTCTCGAAAAGGAGGTAAATTTGCTTGACTGGCCTGTTTAACGACCCGATCTCAATCCGATCGAGCACTTGTGGGACGAACTGGAGCGACGAGAACGACACCGTCACGCACGCCCATCTTCACAACAATCTCTTCTCATAGCCTTGTAAGAGGCATGCGACGAGCTATTCCTTCCCATATTTACAAAGAACTTATGGACAGTGTGCCTCGATGTGATGCAGTTGTAATACAAGGAAAAGGAGGGCCTACTCATTACTAAATAGAATAATAAAGCTCTTTGTCTGAAAAACATGCAGCGTTCAAATACTTTTGTCCACACACACACACACACACACACACACACACACACACACACACACACACACACACACACATATAGTGTAATAGAACCTTCGACTTGTGACTTGACAGATTCAACAACTATGCCTGAATGTATTGTTGGAAAAAAGAATTGCTTATCCAAAGCATTTACAGTTTGAATGGAAGCTCCAAGAAATAGACTTAAAGAAGTCAATTAAATTTAACAAAGGAGAGTTTAAGGTCGAAACTTTCAGAGTATTTTGGACTTTTCCTTGAAACATCAAATGCGGCTACTACTCTATTAAATAAATTCCATAAGAAGAATTGCAGAGAAACACGGAAACAATATTTTCCAGTTAAAATTTATGTAGACGAGATGTAATTTAGCACTTACAAGAGAGAGGTAATATTTACTTCCATTGAACTTTAAAAAATGTCATTAAACTCTTGATAAATCAAGCTCAAACTTCTTTGCTAGCTTGTATAAAGCAATAATAATCACTAAAACATATCGCACCCGGCAAGAAAAGTGACACAGCTAAAAATTGCAGAATTTGAGAAACGTCAACTTAGAG
Source organism: Metellina segmentata (assembly GCA_947359465.1). Lineage (NCBI taxonomy): Eukaryota > Metazoa > Arthropoda > Arachnida > Araneae > Tetragnathidae > Metellina > Metellina segmentata. The sequence goes on along the minus strand of OX375877.1, from coordinate 40,501,563 downwards.
GATACTATAAAACTTATATTGAAATAGTATAAGCTTCTTTTATATTTTAGGTAAGTATTTATGGTGGTAACTTCTATTATATTCTATAGAATAGTAATATAACCAAGCTAGGACACCTCATACATATTTTCAATGACATAACATCAAGATTTTATTTTTTGAATTGTGTCACTTTTCTCTGCGGGTGAGAAATGTCCTTCATTTCACCTGTCAATATCTCGATTTATTCGGAAAGCATAAGCGCTTCACAAAACAGAAAATCAATATTCATATTTCCAAGTAGCATAATTTTATACTTATACAAAAATTATAGTTTTTCTATTTTTATTAGTTACTTTTCCCCCTTTCTTTTATGCATATAAAATATAAAAAAATTTGCATGTCTGAAAACCGGCGAAAATCTTTCAAATGGAACCAAAAACAACTGTCGCGAATCCAAAATTCCAGTTCTTATTCTCGATATATTTGTCGTTTTATAAATAAATCAACAATCATTTCAACTGCTCATGCACAAAGAAATGGCGAAAATAGGAAGTGTTAAACTATGCATAGTCATGTAAAAAGTTCTTATAGATTTCCATCAAAATGTACCGAAGTTACTGCCATTAACGATCAAATTAAAAAGAGATTTCGTTCTTTTTTTTAAACTATACATGACTTAAACTCTCATTACTGAACATTTTAACACGAGCTTGTGGATAATATTATTTACGAGCTTGTGGATAATAACTTCAGTCTTCATTGCCTCATCCAATAAAAAAAAGAGATACTAAAAATGAATAAATTTAGTATAAGTGGGTAGAGAATATCTGATTGAAGAACAACACAAATTGTTTTTAAATTAGATATTTTTATCGTAAACATGGTTACTTTAATAATTGTAAAAAAAATCCTTTTTCTATAAAATCATATTAAATTATTGTACAGAACATGTGATCTCTACTACTCACGTTTTAGCAAAAACTGGGGTCCCCGCCTCACTTTTTTTAAATAGAGGATAGATAAATGTTCTAGGTGTATTAAAGCTGTAAAAATTTATAAATATTCTCTCATTTGATATTATGATGTCTAGGAGAGATCTAAGTGGGAGATATGAGATAAGAAGACCGATCACTTCTTCAAACACTAAAATAATATAAATTATCCATGGAGGTGATCGATAATGGAAAAAGAAAGATGACATTTCTGTGAGAACTAATGTCTTATAGAACATATATATATTTATATTCGAAATCCATTACCATCCATTTAACTTTGAAAAGGTGGTATAAAATGTTGGATTTTCCAGAACTTCTAAGGTTCATGAAGACTTACTTAAAGCGGTAATATTACTAAAGCTAGAAAACTTACTATTATTTGCTTGAATATTGATTCTTCTTATGATACTATTCAGCAGAAGATAAAGTATTAGTGCCTCACACTAACTGTCGAGTTTCCACAGCAGAAGATAGAAATTATACGAAACAGATTAACGATAAAAGCGACATAATTGTGTTAGAGATTTTAACTCGCAGTTATTCCGGGGCTGTCGACGTGGCAGAATCAGTGTCCGTTCGGGACAGAGCTACGAAGTGGATGGTCATTTTTGAGCTTTGAGCTGGGAGTATATACTTCCGTTTTCAATACTACTGAACTAAAGGTGATTGGACATCATATCATATATTAGTGTGTAATTAATGTAAACACAGTAAACTATCCATGTGAATTAAAAAATAGAGTAAGCAAACTAGGCTATCAACACTCATTATGTATTTTGTTTATGACCTCATCAGAGACACAAGGTAGAGAATACAAGAATACAAAGTTCTACGTTTAAGCCCAGCTGACAAATGGCGGCGGCATCGTTTTCTTTCATTGTCTCCTTCAAATGGTTACCCTAGCCTTTTTAGCGAGGTTGGAAGAGTAGGATTAGCAAAGTGTGGGTCACGGGTTCAAAACTAGATACAACCAAACACCATCATGTGCGTGGGTGCTGGTGCACGCTGAATCTGTCACGGCCTCAAATATCTTCACCTTGTCGTGTGTCGAAGTTTTAGAGGGCGGAGCTCAGGTGTTGACCCCGTCATATGACCGTGGTTCACAAATATAAGGTGTTGTTCTCAAATGTTTCCCGGATTCTTCCAGCACCATCCTGTTGTGTTCTTCCAATGAGACATTCATTTAAATTGCTAATCAAAGTAAAGTACGATACAATCACCTCTTGATATATCGAGTTTATTATGAAACAGACATAAAGGTGATGTACCTAAAAGATTGCCATAGTGAGTTTATGGAAAACTTAATAGAATTAAAAAGGCATAAATTGTATGTAAACACTATACGCTTCAGTTTAATTTTATGTAGGATTTCAGGTAAAACGCAAGGCCATAGAAAAGTACTCATATATGAAGGACGGCTGATAATGCACAGTCGCACATAGCTCGCGATTGAAACGAGGTAATCAAATGAAACAAATATGGCATAAAAGTACATTTCAAATGCTACAAAATCTTTCATTTTATTTTCCCACATAGTCGCTACCTACAGCTACACGTTTCCCCCAACAGTGATCCATTTGTCTCATCTCGTCAATGAAGAATACCAACTAACAGCTTCTGAAACACTATCGTGAAAGGGGAAATGACATTTTTTTCAATAATGTGACTGGAGATGACACGGGTGTATCATTACGATCCAAATTATAAATGAAAGAGCATGGAATACAGGCAATATGGTTGACCATAATGAAAAGGATTAAAAACACAATCCTCTATAAAGAAAATTCCTTTGATAGTGTGTTCTTGGATGCCATACATGACAAACTACATGACAACTGGTTTGGCCGTGGATTCTGTGTGGAACGTAGAGACATTAAAAAGCCTTAGGAGACGTGTGTGTTTGACAGTTCACGTAGCTGATAAGTCTGCAACACGGTAATGCTCGGCCACACACAACCCGGGCAACAACCAAAGCTCTTGTGAACTTGAAATTTAAACCCATTTCACATCCTCAACACTCCCCAAATTTGTCACACTACCATTTTCACTATTCTTCATTTAAAGAGGGATTTTAAGGGTATACATTTCACCACAGTTGATAAGTTCAAAGGCGCAGTTAGGTAGTGGCTCAAGGGAAAACGACCGGAATTCTTGTTTGACGGGATGAGACAATTGGATCATCGTTGGGAGAAATGTGTAGCTGTAAATGGTGACTACGTGGGAAAATAAATTTCAGATTTTGTAGCATTTGAAATGTACTTTTTTTTGCCATATTTGGTTTACTAGATAACCCTTTTCATTTGCTAGTCATATATGACTAACATTACTTATCAGTCGACCCTTGCATTATTAAATTATGAAGCATGTTTGTAACTTTATTGGTGGGTTATCTTCGCATCCCTCTAGTTTCAGACATGCGGCAAAATTTTATTTTATATGCATAAAAAAAGGGTGAAAAATAACTAATAAAAAAAAGAAAAACTATAATTTTTGTATAAGAACAAGGGGGATCAACCCCCTGCTCGCTTACGCTCGCCAACCCCCGGGGATTATACTAAATAGAATAATAAAGCTCTTTGTCTGAAAAACATGCAGCGTTCAAATACTTTTGTCCACACACACACACACACACACACACACACACACACACACACACACACACACACACACACACACACACACACACATATAGTGTAATAGAACCTTCGACTTGTGACTTGACAGATTCAACAACTATGCCTGAATGTATTGTTGTAAAAAAGAATTGCTTATCCAAAGCATTTACAGTTTGAATGGAAGCTCCAAGAAATAGACTTAAAGAAGTCAATTAAATTTAACAAAGGAGAGTTTAAGGTCGAAACTTTCAGAGTATTTTGGACTTTTCCTTGAAACATCAAATGCGGCTACTACTCTATTAAATAAATTCCATAAGAAGAATTGCAGAGAAACACGGAAACAATATTTTCCAGTTAAAATTTATGTAGACGAGATGTAATTTAGCACTTACAAGAGAGAGGTAATATTTACTTCCATTGAACTTTAAAAAAAATGTCATTAAACTCTTGATAAATCAAGCTCAAACTTCTTTGCTAGCTTGGATGAAGCAATAATAATCACTAGAACATATCGCACCCGGCAAGAAAAGTGACACAGCTCAAAATTGCAGAATTTGAGAAACGTCAACTTAAAGGATACTATAAAACTTATATTGAAATAGTATAAGCTTCTTTTATATTTTAGGTAAGTATTTATGGTGGTAACTTCTATTATATTCTATAGAATAGTAATATAACCAAGCTAGGACACCTCATACATATTTTCAATGACATAACATCAAGATTTTATTTTTTGAATTGTGTCACTTTTCTCTACGGGTGAGAAATGTCCTTCATTTCACCTGTCAATATCTCGATTTATTCGGAAAGCATAAGCGCTTCACAAAACAGAAAATCAATATTCATATTTCCAAGTAGCATAATTTTATACTTATACAAAAATTATAGTTTTTCTATTTTTATTAGTTACTTTTCCCCCTTTCTTTTATGCATATAAAATATAAAAAATTTTGCATGTCTGAAAACCGGCGAAAATCTTTCAAATGGAACCAAAAACAACTGTCGCGAATCCAAAATTCCAGTTCTTATTCTCGATATATTTGTCGTTTTATAAATAAATCAACAATCATTTCAACTGCTCATGCACAAAGAAATGGCGAAAATAGGAAGTGTTAAACTATGCATAGTCATGTAAAAAGTTCTTATAGATTTCCATCAAAATGTACCGAAGTTACTGCCATTAACGATCAAATTAAAAAGAGATTTCGTTCTTTTTTTTAAACTACTAGGGGGCTCCGCCCCCTGCTCGCTTACGCTCGCCAACCCCCGGGGATTGCTGCGCAATCCCATTTGGTTTGCTTCGCAAAACAACACTCCTGTCACAGATACCATTTGGTTTGCTTCGCAAACCAACATTACTTTCACAGAGTGAAACTATCTGAATAATTCGTATTATGCTGATTTCACTTTCCGGTTCATGACGTCACAGCGAGGGCTTCGCTGCGTCTCGCTTACGCTCGCCGACCCCGGGGATTGCTACGCAATCCGTTTGGTTTGCTTTCTCAAACCAATACTTCTTTCGCAAGTGATTTAACTTTTTTTTGCTTTAACACTTAATGCACCCTAAACTAATAACCGCATCAGTAAAAAATCTTCTGCATCTTGTTCCCTGTACAATTTTAACTAAACATTGTTAATATCCAAACTTTACGATCTGTACTTTGTCGGTAAACTGTCTTGAAAACAGAGGGAAAAAAGCGAGCCTTTTTCCTCGCCAAATAAAAAAAAATCGTTTTTATGGCAATTGTTGCTACGATAAATTTGATATCTGGCAAACCCGATAGTCAAAAGTGTAACCCACTACTGCTTTCGGAAGCAGCTATGCGAACTGAAAAATACGAAATTTGTGTCACCAACTTTTGATTGCATCGAATTTATTTATGAACCAATTTTAAAAATAATTGTACCGTAAGAAAGAGTATATTCTGAGGTATACTGCAATATTTTTAAAATTAAAAATTAACAGTAATACTATACAGATATGACCATTTTAGTTTTGTATCGGAAGTTACGATCTGAAAGTTCCGAAAATTGTATGACCCACTTTTATTTGCATCGATTTTATTTATTAACCAATTTGAAAAATAATTGTACCATAAGAAAGAGTGTAATGTAATGTATTCAGTGATGTTTTCAAATTTAAAAAATAATGGCTTTTGCCGTAGACAAAACGGTTTTAACAATAAGTAGCGAAAATATCCAAAGATTCCGAATTTTGTATGACGAACTTTTGATCGCATCCAATTTAATTATTAACCGATTTCAAAAATAATAGTACCGTAAGAAAGAGTATATTCTGAGGTATACTGCTATATTTTAAAAATTAAAAACTAATAGTAATTAGATATAGATATGGCAGTTTTAAAAAAAAGTAACAAAAATGTCCCGATTTTTCCTGAATTTCAAAAAAATATTATCAAGAACCAAATTTAAATTTAAAAAAAAACTCGACGAGCTGCAAAAATTTACGTTGAGAGGTACTCTTAAAAAAAAACTCACGACTAAAGACTGAAATTTTGAATGTGTTTTGCTCACTCGCGGAAGAAATTTCACTTCTTCAACTTTAACACTTAATAAAACCTAAACTAATAGCCGCATCGGAAAAAAATCTTAATAATTATCCAGGGAATACGATGAAGAACAAAGCATGTTAATTTCATATTTTTCCGATCAGTACTTTCTCGGGAAACCGTCTAAGAATGGAGCTAAACAACAAAAATTTCAATTCTTCGGCGGCGGCGGCGGCGGCGGTAACTTTTTTTTAATATAGAGAGATAACATTTGAAGTGAGGTCACGATGCATAAAAAATAATTTAGAGTAAAAAATAGTTTGAAGTGTATCGTTTGCTCTCTCTTGCTTTTACTGTTTGTGCAAACAATTTTGTTCCTCACCTCTCTTTAAAAATGTTCACAATATTTCCAATATAGAAACCATTTGAACTCTTGAGAAACCTTTGTAAAACAACATTTGTAAAACAAAGTAAGTTTTAAATTTAAATTTTGACAGTTTTTTTATCTTTTAACCGCTACTTCCGGTGTTTTCCATATCTACTTCCGATTTTCCGGCATTGATTAAAATCTTAATATCTCAGAAACTAATTAACTTAGAGAAAAAATCAAATATATTTTGGATAGTAAGTCAAATAAATACTCTACCAAATAAGATCAAAAACGTTTTTGGAACTTTTGGTCAAAAATGACATTTTTAACGTGTTCGGATACCTTAAGATAACATGACCTATAAAATAGCGGAAGGTAGGTATTTTAATTAACGTCACATTGGAGTAACACAACGGGCTATTCGAGATCAAACCTGAAGGGAACAATCCAAGTACAGCGTCAGGTAACTTTGAATCACGGTCAGATGACTTAAATTGTGGATAAACCATATAAGATTTGGTATTTTATGATACCTATTATAGCTGAATTTATATCGGAACAACATAATGGGCTATTAGTTACGTTAAGGACCAATCCCGAAAAGAAAGACCTAACGGTAGCATCCAGTCATTTTGATAAATGGTAATTTTAATTAACGTCGTATTAGAGCAACACACCGGGCTATTGACGACGGTCCGTGATCAAGCCTTTAAGGGAAATATTCGAGGACAACACCTCGTAATTTTGGATCAGATGACGAAGTAACACCTAAGCTGGTACCCCACTCTCAAAACTTCCACACCAACCCAACGTGAGGACTTTCGGCCATGACAGATCTAAGGTGCACCAGCCGCCTCTACACCATACGCTTGCAAACATCCCTGCCCGGAGCCGGATTGGAACCAGGAACCTTCCGATCTAGAGTCTAACACCTTAACCACTATACCGGTTGGTCGGCTAGTCATTTTGAACCACGGTCATATTGATGATGTAAGGCGTTTAATTTAAATGACATTGATCTATCAACTCTATCAAAATCAATTCAAATGAATTATTTGGAATTTCTACAGACGACGTGCCGAAGTCGCATTCTAAACACAAGACAAATGACATCACCTCCAATAGGTAGGTTGGTAGTTAAGTTTATATTCACAGGAACAATACAATGTTCTATTGGTGACGGTCCAGGATCAACTTCGAAGGGAAAGACTCTATAACATCATTTATAATGTCGTATGTATCGCTATTACCTGACGCCGTATGTCTTGTGTTAGTCGCCATCTTCACCAAACATTGTCCTTCCGTCATAAAATTACTTTCTCTAGTCTCTTGTTGATCTTCATCGTCCCTGATAACATTAAAATACCGCTACTGATTATTAACGTGCAAGTTGTTGACATGTGAATACAGTCTAATAGAAATATCAACACAAAAGAAGTTGTTCTGAGCATTGACATGAGGAAGGTATATATAGTAATCGTATAATAAAGTGGAATATTGTAAGATTAGTATTGCTTTGGTATACAATCCTTGATTGAACAATGATACAATACTTGAAAAAAAAGAAAAGACAGAATGGTACTCTCCTTGAAGACGAGACGGAGAGAAGGGCACTAGCTCTAAAGAATTTGAGCAGTATTAATCTAATACAAAGGCACTATCCCTACAGAAATTTCAGCAGTATCATAGACATGTTAGAATGGCACTATCCTTACAGAATGTTCATCAGCATCAATTAGATAGAATGACACTAACTCTACAAAATTTTCAGCATCATTAACCGGAAAGAAATGCCATATTCTTACAGAACTGTCCGCAGCATCACGAACGGTATACAACGGCACTATCCCTACAGAATATTCCACAGTAAGCACGAGATTTAGTAGTGATCAATTTTTATTATTCAATGCTACGGACGATGATTTACATAAAGTTACCGACTGTTCAAAAGGCAAACGAGCTCTTTCTACAAGGTCCTCATCACTCATCCGATAGATCATAGTTAAACAAAGAAGTTCGTTGTTGAAAATTCGTATGGCAAAACTGTCTCTTTCATTTGAATAACCCAAATAAATAATTGATGTTTAAGGATTAATAAATCGATCCATGAACATGTATGAGAAGCATTTTCGGTCAAGCTAAATTTAGGTACCTCTGAGACTAGGAGTTTTATGTATAACTTTCGAACAAACGTCAGTTGACATGTGTCCTGAAACCGATTTCAGCTTTTCACCAAGAATAATTCAAAATAATGAATTCGGAATTGATGAATGGTTCAACGCTAATTAGATTTACAACAAAATGTTGCCAAAATAATGATAAACTATATTTTAAGTGCATTATGACTGTATGTATTATTTAAAGTGTAGGAGTGCATGTCAAATGCTCTCTCATAAGTACACCAATGTGTATTATGAGAAAGTAACTGAACATTAGAAGTAAAATCTTGCTAGACCGTCAGGTTTGTTTGCTTACACTGAAAATCCCTTGCAGAGCGGTATAAATATAACGGTTCGTAGCCCGTACAAATCGTACCGTATAAACTGAAGTTTTGTACGATGTTGTTGTTGTTTCTTATGCCTACACTGGCATACCAGAGGAGTGCCAGGCCCGTCGAAGACGGCAAGAGGCGAGGGGGGTGCGCCTTCCATGTTATTGAGCCCCATTGGGAGGAAGTCCGACTTTGCTCGACATACGTGACACATCCGTTTTACAGGAAGGTCCCTTTCATACATCCTTTCACTCACACATATCGTAATTTAGATCCCAATCAGAGGCCGATAACCCCCTGATCAGGTATCCCCAGAGGTATTGATTTGGTATGGGAACATGGGGGACATTGTGACCACGACCTATTTAACGTGCCCCAGTCACCATTAGTGAACACGACGGTCTTTAGCCAGATCGAAGCGCCGATCTCGTAATCATCAGAATTGTAGGCTCCGCCGAGGACAGAACCCACAACCCTTCTGATGCGAGCCCGACGCTCTACTGACTGAGCTACCGCGGCTCGTTTTGTACGATTTCACCATCTACATACGGAGTGCGTGCATTAGACCATAAAAACAACATATGCATACAAAAAACTTTAAGGGGGATTTTAAGTGCTATGTGAATCTCATTACAATTTTCTACCGCTGATTTTACTTACCAGAATGGACTTTAGGAATCGTTATAAGAAAATCACGGTATCTTTTGGCTGCGCAGTCAATGTTGGTTATTGCAGATTGCATATCATTAACGTATCAGCAACGACTGTGTAATTTTTGTGCATCTGAGCATGATGAATATAATGATAGAAAAATCCCGTTTTCAAATTCCATGTACAAAATTCTATGAATACTTATTTGACTGCTGCCATAGCAACAAGTAGAAAATGGCTTCATAAGTATTGCAATCATATATAACCCAATCTTAAAATAAATGTGAAATTAAATTGGTATGTTTGATTGGCTTTTAATATGTGACGACGGATCTGGACATACTGCGCCCATAGACGTGAAATGTAAGAAGACTGAGTATTGCTATTGAGAGGAACTTCTAAAAGTGTGACCAACATGGCGCGTATTAGTCACATGACTTCTGTCAAACATTGACCAGGTCTTTCGATTTTTGAAAATTGCATCAGCTCGTTTGGTGTTATAACATCTTGCGACAAGGTAGATGTGATAAAGCTATTTTAGCTACTTTAGGTGCATTTATTTCTTCCTTTTCTCTCAGTGGACACTTTCACTGTTCTTATATCCATTTACTTGGCAAAAAAATATTTATTGCCTGAACTTGATTGGATTTGGCCACACACACACATTGCGCCTTAACAAAAACTCAACTAAAACCAACCGATTTAGTATCAAAAGTATTTTTTAAATACCCACGTGGAGATATATAGGTAAGTAATTGAAGTTACGATTCACTGGAGAAACACGCAATGTGGTATTGGTGACGGTCCAAGATCAATCCCGATCCGATAATACCTCGTAAATATGAACCGAGGTCAGGTGACGAGGTCAACACCTATCCCGGCATATCACTCTCCAAACCTCTGCCCCACACCAACGTGAAAATATTTGGTTCACTAAAGGTGTTTAAAGAACACTATCCCCCGCGTACACAAATGTCTTTAGTTGGATTTAGTTTTGAAATCGCAACACCTCACTAATCCTCAAATCTATTACTTGACTATCGCGACCTCCGAGTATATTTAAGAAGATTTACGTTAAGCCTTTGGATTAAAAAAGAAGTCGAATTACAGTTGATCAAGAGTCAAAGAATGGGGAATTGGTAATTGGTAATTTTTAGTTAACGTCGTACTAGAGCAACACAACGGGCTATTGACGACGGTCCGGGTAATGGTAATTTTTAGTTAACGTCGTACTAGAGCTACACAACGGGCTATTGACGACGGTCCGGGATCAGTCCCTTACGGGAAAGATCCGAGGACAACACCTCGTAATTTTGAACCACGGTCAGATGACGAAGCAACACCTGAGCTGGCACCCCACTCTCCAAACTTCCACGCCAACCCAACGTGAGGACTTTCGGCCACGACAGATTTAAGGTGCACCAGCCGCCTCTACACCATACGCTTACAAACATCCATGCCCGGACCCGGATTCGAACCAGGAACCTTCCGATCAGATCCACTATACCGGTTGGTCGGCTCAAAGAATGGGGAAATACCGATGAGCTACTATTGAGTATTAAGTGGTTTCAGTTTTTATCTGTTTCTGTTATTACTTTAATGGGAAAACCTGTTGTGCAAAAGGAGGATTACAATTTTAATGTGAATCATAATTTTTCCAATTGAGTGCCGATCATTCATTCGATCGCCAATCAATACCTATTCTTCCCAAGTTTAATAAAGCTCAGATGTTGCCTCGTCATCCCACCGTGGTACAAAATAACTTGGTTTTGTCCTCGAATCTTTCACTTGGGGATTGATCCCGGATTGAACAGTCCATTGTGTGGCTTCAGTCCAACGGTAATTAAATTACATACATACCCATGCACTATCCAAGTGGGAAATACGTATATCCTGCATGTATGAAACGAGTTTCGTAGGTCAAACGAAATTGACAGTAAAACTCCTTTTACAAGAACACATAAAATGTGCTGAAAACAAAGACATTTAAAAATCTGTTTTCTAAATGAGGCGGCAAAATATTTCACAATTAAATTTGACTTGAAATATGCGATAGACCCAAGAGGGAAAATCGTTTCTTTGATTTGCTGAGTTACACACACTGAGTAGACACTCATGTGAAATAGATGTTATTTCTACTATTATATAAAAGGAAGTGTTTGTTTGTCTGTCTGTTTGTTTGTTTCGTGGCCGCGAAATCCTGAAGATCTATGGCGCTTACAGCAATGAGATTTGGCACACAGGTAGTCCAAACTTTTTGCAAATTTTGGGTTGCGGCGAAATTTTAAAATTTAATCTAGAAGATTTTTAAATGAATTTAATAGTTTTATTCTCTACCTGGTTCTTCAAATGCGTTTCGTCCGGTCGAAGGAAAAAAAACCCTAAAATTAACTTTTTCTACCCACGTTTTTATATTTTCCGCAAGAGATTATAACGTCACGTAAACTTTCTCTTTCCAAAAAAAAAAAAAAACCCCAATTGGATATTATGTCTTTTTGTGTTAATAAAAAATAAACAGATTACGTTTCCTATCCCCTTTTCGGCGAATGAGAGCAAGAATTAAAAAACTCATTGGCTGGGATTGTTAAGTTTTTTTTCGTAAAATCGAAATTGCTAAAAATATATTAAAAATTTCAACGGATTTGAAATCTGCGGAAAATTTTATTTTAGATTGATACCTAAAAACATGATTTTCTTTAAATAAATAATTTTTAAATTGAATATATCTTCAACGGATTTAATTGATACTAGTTCATTGATAATAGCTTGAGGGAAGTGAGACAAAAAAAAACAAATCAAAGCAGAAAAACATTAATTTCAAAACACGCATTCGTTGTTCTCGATTTGTAATCCAAAGCACTAAAAAGGCAGGCTTCCTAGTCAAAAAGGAAAGCTTTAAATTTGAAGTCTTTTAGATCCTTGACCTTTCACGCAGCAAGTATTCTTATGAATAAAAGGATGGACTCTAAAAATAAACTCGATTACATCCGACCTGATAAGGGAAAGAGTTGGAGCACTTTTTCTGCAAAGAAGGAATTTCGTTCTGGAAATCCGTAGGATCTGCTGCGGTTGCTCATTTTTGAATTTTGACTGAGTGCGTTTGCTTGCCTGCCCATCTACATAGTTTTAATTCGATTCTGCATTATGGATTTTGTGAATCTAGACCAGTGGTTCCTACGTACCCCAGAGGTCCTTGTGACCGCTGAGGGGGTCTGTGGCAAATTAAAATTTATTAGGGGTACGTGGGCGACGTCAGTGTGTCCGTGAAAGGTTTAATGTAGTAAAATAATTGTGACCCATTTTTGTTATTATGAAAGTTAAAATAAATAGCATTAAATAAATTGGTGGCGATTCTTACGTCCTGAGTAAAATATAAGTATAGATAGGCACATAAAATTAAAGCAATGACAAGCATCGCACAAAAAAACGTTAGACGGGAGATAAGTAAACAATCTGCCTATGACGCCAAGCGCCAAGTATAGGGAGCGTGCGAACTGCTTGTTGGCTCATATTGGATGGCACGCTCGATTCTAAATGAAATTACTACTCCGCACGTAAAAGGCAAAATATTCAACAATTCACGCTAATTACGACAAAAAATCGTTGTAAATGTGTGGAGTTGACAAATTAATCATATTTCTTAATTGCAGTGCCTCAACACTCAAATATCGAACACGGATCTAGGGACTATTTGATTTGCTTAGTGGCGGATTCATAGTTCTTCTCAATATGTTATTTTTATTTTTTAATTTGTTAACATTTTTATTTATTTATTTGTTTCTTTGTTTATGACTTGTACCTTTGGCATTTTTCCAAAAATTTTGCCACCTTAGCTAAAGCCCCTATAGTTTACCCCCTAAATCCGCCACTGGATTCGCTTGTTCTCAGCTTATTTCTACATGGCCAACAAAACCTATTGCCAAGTGTATTAAATATGGTACTTACTATAAAAGAGATAATCAGCATCTAATGGATAATTTAGTTCTGTTATATGCGTGATGTGAAGTGCATGCAACAAATTTTCCTAGTTTTGAACAAAAAGCAGTATCACATACAACTAAATTCTGTATTGTTCGGAAGATAGCGTACGTCAGATAAGTATTTTTGAATAAAATTGATATATTTTTGTATTTAATCAAAACTTATAAAATAATATCTGCCTTTGTTACAAAACTTTTTATTTTCAAACAAAACTTGGGGAGAGGAGAATGCCTTCAGTTTTCAAATCTTTCAAAATTGCAAAATCGAGATAAATATTTGCTTGTTTATATTGGCAACACTTAACAGCTATTCATTCTGACCTCAGTCAAAGATTTGAAGACATTCTAAACCTGGTTATACCCGATTGGGTGTTGGACCATTTTGCTAGCTGTCTTACAAACTCAGATGAATCCATACTAATACAGGAGGAAATTATTGAATTATCCACAACTGAGAAGCTGAATCCAATGTTTGAATAAAGATACCACAAATTATGGTTTCAAAAACAGATACCAATTTTATATCCTGCATTATGGGACACTGTATAGAAGCTGTTGATTGCATTCCCGTCTTCCTATTTAGTAGAAAGTGGATTTAGTGTAGTTATGAGCCTCATCACGAAAAAAAGATACCGACTAAAAATTTAGAGCTTGTGGAGACTTACGAATGTTACTGACAAACACAGCCGAACAAAAATGATCTCATATCAGCCCATCAGGTTCACCAATCGCATTGAAATAAATATGTTTTTGTATGCTAAAAAAAGATAATTTTAATGAATATTTTACTTTGAATATCAAAATGTTTTATTTATATTTTATTTTTACGACACAATTTATCATTCAAGACATCAAAGTTAATTTTGTAATTTTTGTATTATCTGGATTTTCTATTATTCTGGAGCACTTAAGTAGAGTTATTTCACTTGGAGGTTCATGGTCAGGTTTTTGCTATAATAAGGGGTCCATGGGCATAGTATGTTTGAGAACCACAGCTCTAGACCCAATTGTTATTAAACATTTTTTTATCTCGTTAAACTTGAAGATCTGCAAAAAATAAAAAATCGTAGGGCGTGCTACACACAAAATACCAAGAAATAAAAAGTAAAAAGCTAAAAAAATGCAGCAAAAATTGGTAAATGCTCCATATATATATTTATCATTTAATTTCTGCTGATGAGAAACATGAGCCTGAAGTGTTTTAACGATTTCTTCAATGTTGGAACTTATGTATGATGAGCAAACTCATTTCCTCCCTTATCAGTTCAATCACTACACATATACTTTATATCACTACACATATTTATCTGGAAATTTATAGGGCCCACCTAGGCATATGACCGGGCACAACAGTGTGCTCGGGCACACCCTTAGATAAGCACTGCTCTTGAGAAATTTTCAACTCTTATAATTTCGATGGATGCACAGCACTTGAAGATTGCGGTTTACACGTTCTTTATACTCAAGGCCAACACCACGTATTTTTGAACTGTGGTAAGATGACAAGGCAACACCTGAGCTGGCACTCCACTCTCCAAACTTTCACACAACGCCAACTTGAGGACATTTGAGGCCACAACAGATTTAACATGCACCAGCCCCCTTTGTACACTATGGTTTTTGACTGGATTCACCCTAAACATAGTAGATCCTTGCCTTAATAAGTAGCCTGAAAGCTTTAATTAAAGAACTTTAATAAACTGGATCAGTAGCACTGGAGCTACATAATGGACAAATGGTGACGATACGGGTTTAATCCACAAGCTTCATACACTGTTGGTTAGATTTTGCATCGATAAAACATCCTGTAGTAGCCAGTCTCTGGTGGTATGTAAGTCTTTACCAAAATTGTAAAAGTTATGGCAAGGGACAATGTATTTTTATACTTTTATCTTAAATGCACCTTAGAGTAATAGTGCAGTTTTGTAAGGAGAAGAGAACTAGTCCTTACCAAAATTGACAAAACTTGCATGATATATTCACTTCACGGACAGAAGTATTTGGACACTTTAGAAATTCGTAGGAGGATTCATCTTAGTTTGGTGGTGGTTTTTCCTGGTTAATACTCGGCCCATTGCTCTATGTACCTGATAACATGAACAACAACGTGTACCGCGACGTTCTGAATAATTCGGCCTTGCCTACACTATGGCAACACTACGGCGATGATGGTTGTTTCTTCTAACAGGATCGAGCTCCTTGTCATACTGCAAAACGTGCACTGGAGTAGTTTCCAAAAAATGAAGTGAATTTGCTTGACTGGCCTGTTCAGAACCCCGATCTGAATCCGATCCAGCACTTGTGGCACAAACTGGAGTACGACACCGCCTTGCACTCCCATCTTCACTTTAATCTCTTCTCACAACCGTGTAAGAGGTATGGCGAGCTATTCCTGCCCAGACTTTCAGAGAACTTGTAGTGCATATGCCTTGACGTAATGCAGCTGTAATACAAGCTTAAGAAGAGCCTACACATTCATTAAATTTCTATTTAGTAACGGGTAACACTTTTCTAAAACATTTAAAACTCTCATAAAACACTTTTTGTGAAAAACATGCAGTGTCCAAATACTTTTGCCCATATAGTGTATCATCAAACCACTTGGAGGGCCATTATCGCCAATAAAATGGTTATCACATACTTCTGTCTTTCACGTCTGACCCTTACCCTTCTTTCATATCTCCTTATCTAACTTTCACGTCTCTTTACCCTCCTATATTCCATTACCTTCGCACTTCTTCCATGGAACTAAATACGTAGTACTGTGAATGCTACAGTTGATAGTTGCACTACGTCGTGCATTATTTCTGGTGGTCGGAATTTTAAGCTCCTATTGTGTAACTGTTAAGCGCATTGTTACAGTTATGCGATCTACTTAAAAGGCACACTCTGTAGAATGGCACAGAAGAAATACATCTTTGGGAATATCCTAATGCTCTATTTCGTGAGTAAAACGTGGCAATCCTTATTAAGATGGTAATTAGAGGTTAAGGAACTGAGAATGAGAAAAAGTGAAAGACTAAATAAGATTTGATCAAAAATATTTTTTAATCGAATTAAACAGAAACATATTAACTATCCACATACATAATTTATTCGCCTTATTAAAACCACAGAAGGTTGCAATTTTTTACGTGTTAATATGCAAGTCGGTCTACTCAGATAACTGAATTCTAAGGATTTTAAATGCATAACGGTATACATAAATATTATCAGACAAACACAACATATTATGCTTGCATAAAAAGCATGAGATTAGCTAAACAGCAAAGGTTATCAAGCTTAAGGCTAGATACTTATGTAAACTTCGTAAACGAGCTTTGAACAGCATCAACATGAAAAGTAAAACTGCAACGGACACCTAAAAACTGTTGACCATGCATGTTTTGTTGATTCAATTTTTTACATGCTTTTGGTATTATAGTGGTTTATCAGTTAACTTCCCACGCATTTTTGTTTTTGTTTTTCTATAATCGATTTTATATTCGATTTCTAAGTAATTTGTTCACGGTCCTGCCATATTCCTTGTTGCATAGGAAGCTTTTGTATCGAATTCTATGAAGCCTTGCTTCAATTGAAATCTGCAAACTATGGACATTCTCAATATTGGCAAAAAAACGACAACAATTCTCCGAATTGTTTTGCAGATTTTTAGTCCCTTATATTTTTTTTAGCGGAAGGCACTTGTTTGACGCGTTTATAGTACTTAACCCTCAAGACGTTTAGACAAGATATGCCGTCCATTAAGATCTGACGTTTTGTTTACCATCCAACGGGTTTTAAGATACATCTCGTTCATCGAGATTTGATAAATTTTGCTATGGCGAGATAACTTGTCATCAAGAAACTGCCATTTGTTTTATGATGTCGAGTTCAGAACCTGATCAGTTCTTTTCATACTGGATGAACGATATATCTCGTCAAAATATTGCTAATTTTATGATGATGTCGAAATCAAGATCTTCAGTTTTGAATGGTGAAGGTTCCTGTAACGAACGATAAATCTTCCAGACAAGCAAGGTAATGAAGATCCAAGTTGGAAAATTGGCTCAGCTTGTCCATTCCTGCATCTTGCGCCATAAAACATAAATCAACCAACTAAGTTGGAAAACAAAGCGTCCCTTGCCCAGAAGTGGTGATAGTTTGAAACATGTGTTTGCATAAGAGCAAGGCTCGAACGATAACCACGGCAAATGCCGTGAGCTTAGCTTAAATCACCGGGACTATCAACGGTTCTCACGGAAAGTTTTGCTGCGAGTATTTCAAATCGTATGTTTCATTATTTCTCTTTTAAATACCAGCTATTAAAAGAAAAGTTTTAAGAAAAAACTGCGTTGATAATGATAAGTGCGGATGGTCCTTTGCTTTCAGATTTTAAGGCTGATCCAGCAATTCAGAAATGGATTCGTGCATGTGATCGCAGACCTTGCTTTTAGCTAAGTAGTTACGAAACAACTGCAGTTTTCTCTAGCCTAATTATTGACCAATGTCGTCCTAAACTTGACAATAAGGAAATAAACGTGTGTCTACAGTATAATATCTGAGTGTTTCTTTCTTTTTTTTTTATCTCAGATGTATTTTAGGGTTTTATATGAAATTGCAGAAAGTTTACAAGAGAAGTATTTTATTCTTCTTCTCATTGCATTATTCATTCAATTATTTTAAAATTTAGTGAAAAATTTGTAACTGCAATTTAACGTTATTATGGAAATTTTAGGTTTTGCCATGAGCTGAATAATTTTTGAAAACAATGCAAAGTGGAAATGGAAAGTCCCACTACCACAAATTTATGTTGTCCAATCCAACTATCATATATCAATTCGGACTTCGTTCTAAGGAATTTTTATTGGCGAATTAATGTAATTGTATTCGGATAACAAGCCAACTGACGTCAGTATTAATGTACGCTAAGCAAACACTATCATATATCACTATCACAGAAACACTACTGCCATCTATTGGTATTTATATTGATAGGAAACGTCTTGTATACTCATCTGAAATATTTTCAATCTTTTAATTTCTTTTGCTTATGAATGTTGAAAACGAAAAAATATCATAAAGCATATATATATAAATAAAACAAGGGGAAAATAATTTGATTCCATATTTATTTATTTCAATTTAGAATGTATTTTTGAATAAATAACAGCAATTACGGGATCGTATTAATACCAATACAATATTAATAACAAATATACAACTTAAGGTAAAAATTTTATTCGAAACATTACGGAAATAGTATACTAATATTACGACCAAGTTTATATATATATATTCATTAATAAATAATAATAATTACGAGCTAGCAGAAATATCACCAAAATATTAATAACAAATTTATAACTTAATGTAATCATTTTATTCTATACATTGAGAGTATTCGGTATAATAATATTACAAACAGGTTAGAAATATAAAAGGATGCACCTTGATGTAATAATTTTACTCTATACTTTTCGGAAGTCGTGTGCTAATAATTCAAACAAGATAGAAATAAAAAGGATGGGTCCTAATATAATCATTTGTTGCTTACATAAAGTGAATTTAGAAAATATTTCAATAGAAGAAAAACGCAATAGTCGAGAATTATGCTAAAACTTGCTTTTTTATTGAGTAAAGTAGGTCGAAATAAAACATTCTTCCACTCTAGATATCGCATAAAATGAGAATATTGCATTGTTATCGGATCCAAAATGTTGTATAAAAATTGAAGACAGATAAAACTTTTTGATAAAACTTTGCAACTCGATCTAATATTGACCGAAAGAAGAAAGAACCATTTCTGAAAAGAGGAGGTGAAACATTACAGTCCATATATCAGAACGTAATGTAAGAGGTTACTCCAAATCCCTTCTTAAAACGTGGAAGGACTAAAATCGATTCAGCGCACGTTAAATCTCTGAGACGTGAAGAAATACGATACTAATACCCCTAGCGTCGTTGAAGACAAATATTTGTACTCGCTGCGCGGAATATGTACAATGCTTTTAAAACTTCACAAATTACGACCTTGCTGAAGTTGAAGGATTCACGTTTAGCTCTTCCTTTTCGTGCAAGAAACTTAGTTTTTGCATTGCTGAGTTAGTTTCAACCATTTGAGACCTATTGCTTTAACTCAACAAAACTATTGTGTTTGCTCATTTGGTTGAACAAATCGTAGGGAACTTTCTACTGTCTAAGAAATTGTGTGGAAGCGAAACTTTTTGAGAGTTGGGACAAATAAGTCTGAAGTCATCATCAAAACAAAACAAAACTACGTATTTAAAATGATGATAAAATGCCGATGATAAAGCATATTAATTAAATTATTAAGCTGTAAGTTAGTACCTTTTAACTTCTGACTAAATTATGGCACATTATGTGTCTTTTTGAGTACAATTTTTATTGACTATATATAGAGAAATTGGAGAAATGCTATCCTAATATTAACCTAGTATTGATGAAGACAAATAGTTGTACTCGCTGTAAGGAGTATTTAGAATGCTTTCAAAACTTTACAAATTACGACCTTGCTGAAGTTGAGGTGTTCACGTTTTGTGCTTTCTTTTCGACAAATAACTTAGTTTTTGCTTTGCTGATTTAATTTTATACAGTTTACCAATGGTTTATAACAGAAGAGATTTATTGCTTTTACTAAACTAAAAACTGATTTTGCTCCAATGGTTGTAGAAAAGTTTCGATTGGCTAATAAGCAGAGTCGACGCTAATCTTTGGGAGTTGGTACAAATGCGGCTGAAGCTAACATCTGACCAAAACAAAATGTATGCATTTAAAATCACGATAAAATTAGGATTATTAAGCAAACTAATTTAATGATTAAGCTACAGTATGCTAATTAGTCCCGTGTTAATTTTTTATCAATTATTCTACATGATATTTCTTCTTGATTGCTCCTACACTCTGGAAGTTGGGACAAAATTAGCACTTCTGACCAAAACAAAATTTATGTATTTTGAATGATAAGATGCTGAAGATTTAGCAAGTTAATCTGATGATTAAGTTACTGTATACTAACCAGCACACAATATATTAGTTTGTTAATAATTTATTGTAAATATTTCCATTTGATTGCAAATTTTTGATTGACTATACAAACCCTCTTAACCCTCCTGGTGGTTTTGTCTCAACTGTGTACTCGTCATTAGCAAAACTGACCAGATCTTGATTGAAGAGATTTGTCGAAAATAGGAAAAACCTGATCAGATCTTGATTTCTTCATCACCAAAAAGTGCCAATACCTTGATGAGATACCTCGGCATTTGTAAAATTGACGTATCTTTAATGAAGGAGGTATCTTGTCGAAACCACTCGGAAAATTAAGAATACCAAATAGACGAACTTTGTTAACGGTTTTTTTGGTGGATACCCAAGGTGGAAGAATTAAAGGATCCCGGTATGCACGTGCCTAATCAATATCGTTTGCACGTATTCCAAATAATTATCTTTAGCGCTTATGCCAAATTATTATCGTTTGCTCTCGCGTATTGATATTTTGTCTCGAGAAGAATTGAGAAAATCGCTTCGAATTCAATTAGTTTTTGGTTTTATTCTTATATACACCGGTTGTGGCAGCATTAAAAAAATATTTTTGGAATTTTATTTCGTGTAATCGTTTGAGCTTCTTACGTTAAAAATTCTTTCGATTAGCAGTACATCGATCCTGATGCCTTAACACAATTTGTCTAAAGCATATAAAGGTTCTTCTCCAGGGTTCCCACTCTTTTTTTCTAACTAAAAATAAGGACTTTCTAGGACAAAATAAGGACTTTTTAGGACAAAATAAGGACTTTCTAGGACAAAATAAGGACTTTATAAGGACTTAAATAAAACATTGAAGAAACCGTATTATACAATGTAATACCTGACTTTCGACCAAATGGGGAGGCTCTTACAGATTAGTCATTCTTATAGGAACAGTAGCATGTAAGAAATTTAATATTCATGTCTGTTTTCTAAAAAATATACACAAATAATGCTACTCAAATATGAGATTTTTCAAAATAGCCGTCTGATTTTTACAAAATTCAGAAGTTAATATATGGGCATTTACGTGTACACTTATTAGTAATATGTGCAAGTACATAAACACATTATAGAATGGAGACCGCAAGAAAAAAACTTGGGAAGTTTATATTTTATCTCTTCGCCAGTGCATTTGCTTTTATAAAAAGAGGGTTTGAAAGATTTAAGTTTGATGAGGACCGGACTTGGTGTTGTCGGTCTCCCAGCTGTTGTTGCGAGCTTGATTTTGTTTTCTTATTCTTTTCATATTGTTTTGTTTTTACTTTTTAATGGTCTTTAGGGGACTGTATTAGCAATTTTTTAGCTTATTGCTGCTCATGGGTAGTAAACACTATTTTGTGTTGTCTGGGTCAGACTCCTCTCTGATCCACCAACACTTTCATTTTCGAAAAATTCCTAATTTTTTTTTTTGAAATTATAGTGCTTACTTTGTTATATCTGTATATCTGCAGCTTCAGACTACTTATGAAATGGAAATTACTCATCCCAGTAATTATTTTATAGTACACTTTCATAAATTCATAATGAAAATAAGAAGTACATTCATTTATTGACAGGTTTCACTAAAATAAAATTAGTGGCAAACTACTATTTTACTAAAAAGTACTGTATAAGGATTGCAATTTGCATACGTCAGAGTCAAATTTTACTGGATCGGAGACCGGACGAGTTTTGAAGGAAATATTTTCCGGTAAACCAAAACGGATCATAAGAGTTATGCAAAAAATTTTAATAAATTTATAAAAAGGTTAAAAAAAATATAATGCAATTTTATTGAATAGATATTCAACTAGTTGCCACCGTCCAAGCCTAAGCCTTTCGGTGTATTGCCACATAATTTTGAACCACGATCAGATGGGAGATCTAAGCTGGCGCCCCACTCTTCAAACTTACACAACAACCCAACTCGAGGACTTTCGGCCACGACAGATTTAAGGTGGACCAACAGCCTCTACACCATACGCTTAAAAACTTCATTTTAATGAAACAAATTAATTTGAAAATAATCATCTAAGCCAGCGTTTCTCAACTTTTCATTATTCGCGGCCCAGTTTTCAATCATAATTTTCATCGCGCCCCTCCCGCATACAATAAAATGTATACCACAATAATATATATTGAGTATTTTGATTTCTGTTTTTAAATTATTTTTAACTAACTGCCAACACAAGACTAAAATCGAGCCAACGTTGGCGAGAAACCACATCTGGCATTTTGCTAAGCGGGCGGTGAACAGATGAAGGGAATGGAAGCGGGGAAAATTTTAATATTATATTTGAATTGAAAGCCAAACAGGGAGATAACGTTAAAAGAATATCAAAGTACAAAAATTAGCTAATGAAAGTTAACCTAGACGGGGTGAGCTAAATTTAGAAACTGGCAATACTTTTTTTTTTGGAATAATAAAAGAAATAAAACAGAAGCATGACTAAAGAAAAGATAAAAAATAAGTAATATGGTCTGTGGAAGCCGTCTCGAGCATGCGCAGAGCAAATGTTTTCCCAGAGGAAGAAGGAAAATGTTCGATAACGCAAGTTCCAATTCTTATTTGAGTCGATCGCTATCAAATCTATCATATGTTATCTATGTTTTCGTGTCAATTGCAATCACCATATTAAATATTCAGGGCAGCAGATTTATGCAGACCCATGGATAATTTTTTAAGCGGGCGTAAACGAGACGGTATTAGACGGTAGTCAAGGATCAACAAGTACACATACAAGCGTAGTTCCAAAAATAAAATCAAGAAAACATTCTCAAGAATACTTAAATATGGGGTTTACCAGTAATGAAGTAAATGAAGAAGAAAGGCCCCTGTGTATCATTTGCTCAAAAATGTGGGCCGCAAACAGCACGAAACCTAATAAACTTAAACGACATTTGGAAACGCTTCATAGTGAGTACGTCAACAAACCCAGAGTATTCTTCGAATTAAAATTAAAATCATATAAAAACAAAAATCATTTTTAAAGAAACTTTGTCTGTGATTAAAAAAGCTTTAGTTGCATCCTACAAAGTTTCATATAAAATAGCCAGATGTAAAAAACCTCACATCGTTGGTGAAGAGCTTATTTTGCCAGCAGCAATTGAGACTGTAGAAACTATGTTTGGAGACAATTTTTCAAAAAAAAAAAAGTCCATACCTCTTTGAAATGATACTGTTGCTCGTCGAATTGGTGATATAGCTGAAGATGTACAGTGTCAGCTTTTCTCGAAGTTGCGTGACAAATTGTTTTCAATACAGCTTGATGAAGCAACAGATAGTAATAAAGATGCTCATTTCTTTGCCTATGTTAGTGTTTTTATAATATGTCAGTAGTAGAAGAACTAATTTTCTGCAAACCGATAGAACTCCAAGCAACAGAGCTCGCATTATTTCCTATTTTTAATGATTTTATGAACGAGGCAAACATAGAATGGAAAAATTGAGTCGGAATATGCACCGATGGTGCTCGTTCAATGTCCGGAAGATTCCAAAGTATACAAGCACTTGTAAAACAAAAATCGCCTCAGTGCGTCTAGATAAATTGCGTGATCCACAGAGAAGCTTTGGCTTCCAAAGAAATGAGTCTGGTCTGAATATTGTGTTAACTACAGTTGTAACTGTAGTAAATTATATCAAAATGAGACCCCTGAAATCAAGAATCTTTTCCGCACTTTGTAAAGACATGGGTGCAATGCATTCAGCTTTACTATTTTATTGCGAGGCAAGATGGTTATCATGTGGGAAATTCTTGCAGCGTGTTTATGAATTAAGAGAAGAAATCGCCAATTTCCTGGAAGAAGAAAACAGACAGGAAGCCAAGAATTTTCGCGATGGTTTATTTGTGGTGAAATTGAGCTACTTGGTCGACATATTCGAGAAATTAAATAACTTGAATTTTCAACTCCAAGGAGCAAATGTACATATGTTGGATACAAGTGATAAATTTAATGCTTTTTGTAGAAAATTGGAATTGTGGATCAGAAAATTTTAAAGTAAAAAAACCTAACAATGTTTGCAAATGTGAATGATTGTACAAAAATTTACAAGGCTGAAGAAGAACATGTAAAAGCTGTTTTTGTAACCATTGAAAATCATTTAGCCATGCTGGCAAATAATTTATAAAAGTATTTTCTTGCTGACGACAAACTGATAACAAGTTACGAGTGGGTTAGAGATCGTTTTCATAAGACTCCCGAAGGACTCTCAATTGATGAGGAAGAAAAATTCATAGACTTCACAACAAGTCACACGCAACCAAAAGACAATTTAGTAATAAATCACTATTTGAATTTTGGTCAGGAGTAGAGGATTATTTTTCTGCACTAAAAACAAGGGCATTTCGCATTCTATTACCATTTTCAACATCCTACCTTTGTGAAACTGGATTTTCTGCTGTGGCTCCTTTGAAGACAAAATATAGATCTCGGCTGAATATAGAAACATAACTAAGAGTGGCTATTTCTAATATTAAGCCTTCCTTCGAAAAACTTTGCTCGGCAAGACAGGCCCAATAAAATCACTAATAATTATTAAATTTGTTTTTAATTTGGTATGTTTTGATTAAGTAAGTTTTGATTTAGAAATTGTTTTACTTTAATAAGTTAATTATTAAATATGTCGAAATGTATTTTATTTTCTATGTGTTTGTGTGCTTTCCATTAAGTCAGTTAATCAATTGTTTTAAATAATATTTTCTCTTGTATATTCTCGCACCCCCCTAAGGGGGCGCGCCCCACAGGTTGAGAATAACTGATCTAAGCTGACGATGGAAACAGATTGCGCATGCCATAACAAAAGCAAAGTGAAATTCAAGAACAGTCGGCCATGGAGTATTTGTCACCCGGACACAAAGAGAGAAAAATTATAAAGAACTAGCCACTGCGTGGCTAACCCGACGTTGCCCGTGCCCGTGTTGACGTAAGGTATTTTTATATGTTTATATTTTTATATCTGGTGTAAAATTTTCCGCAGATTTCAAATCCGTTGAAGATATATTCAATTAAAAAATTATTTTAAGAAAATCATATTTTTAGGTATCAATCTAAAGTAAAATTTTCCGCAGATATCAAATCGTTGAAATTTTTAATCTATTTTTAACAGTCTAGGAGATAGAAAAAAGAACTACATAACTAAAGTTAAAACTGGTTTTTTATCTTCTGTTGGAAAATCATTCCTCTGAGCAAAATGAAAACGGAAACGAGAAATATAAATTTAGAATCTGTCATATCTTTATGCGGTTGCCATTCCAAAAAAAAACAATAATAATTAAATTTCGTTAAATTAATTTTAAAATGTTGTAGATTGAATTTTAAAATTCGCTGAGACCCAAAAATTGCAAAAAGTTTGAATAACCTGTGTGCCAAATCTCATTGCTGTAAGTGAAATAGAATCGTCAGGATTTTGCGGCCACGAAAAAAACAGACAAACACTTCCTTTTTTTATAGTAGAGATAGAAAAATTACTTTCGTGTTCGGCCAGCAGCCAAATACGATAAGAGTCCTAAATTTCCAGTTTTCAAACGACTTTTCCCTATTTATGAAATTCTCCGACTATTCTCTGTTCTCAATTTTCAACCCTGATAACTCTGGTTTATGTTTTTTGAATCTAATCCTCCAATATTTCTTTCAATCGAGCGGTTTGTTTGTTTTTTCGTAACTGATAACCGATTGCTTCAAATTTTCAAAGCAGAATCACCCCCGAAAATCTTCAAAAATTTTCTTTATATATCTTTACTGGGATAGTTTTTACAAAAATTAGAGGCATAAAAAAAAAGCTAGATTTAAAAAAATTGCAACACATCGTGTTGCCAATCAGATAGCAGTATTAATTAAAATAAATTATCTTTATATTGTTTTCGATTCACCTACAAACTTAAAAATACACTTCCCCGTAATTATAATAAATTTTTAAAACATTGAACTCGCAAATAACTGAATAAAACAAAATTAATTAACATTTGATGCTTGTATTCTAGTTTCCTCCATCAAGGCAACAATTTTGTGCATTGCGAGAGCCACTCACAAGTCAAAAACAGACCGATTTTCATGGGTTTTCAAGTTTTTTAAATGTATTATGTGTTCAGCAAGAGTCGATCGACGATTTGTACATCGCGTATCAAGGTTTGCCATTCAGGCAAGCCAGTTTCTGAATCATCACCAAAACCGTACTTGTAAGCAGTTTTATCGCCGATCAGCAGCTAAAAAGAGGTCGAAAAAATATCGTCACTTGAAAACTAAATTTGGTTTTTAAAGGAAAATAAGCACTTTCTAAGGACTGTTGATGCAAAATAAGCACTTATAAGGGCTCTTAGAAATGGAAGGTCAAAATAAGCACTTATAAGCATCCGTGGGAACCCTGTATCTCATATAAATGCACGAGAAATCAATGGCCAAAACCACTTGGCAGTCTCGCAAAAAGAAATTATCCGGCATGAGCGCGCAAACGTTCCACTTGTCTCCTGCTCCCCTGAAGGTTGTGAAAAAAGATTATTTTATTCCTCGGTCCCTACTGTACTTTCTGAATAGTAATACATTTATAGATAACACGATTACCGTATTTACGATGTCTGTATGGAAGGAACTGACTTTTAAATATTCTATTCCATAAATGTATTGAATAAAAGTGTTAACTTCATTCAATATATTTCGGAAAGCCAAATCCCAAATCTTTATGTATTTTCTAAACGCCCGTCTCCAAACATTGGCGCTCGTGTACGACACTCTTTAAGGCTTAGATAAGCTTCAGTTAACCGTTCACGTGGTTTCTCACGAGGTATCACGTCCATCTAGATCTGAAGAATTTTGCTAATGTCGATATTGCCGATGTTTAGATGATGATGAGATCACAATCTGGTTAGTTTAATTCTAATGACGAGATATCAAGGTAGGATAAGTTTTTTGAAGTGATATACCTCGTCGGGAAAACCACCGACAGGGTTAAGAAGGTACAGGCACCAGGTGGGGGTTCCTGGTTACTTCCTTTCACAAAAACTGTATGTTTCAGCGTGAAATGAAACGTCAGCGAAGGTCATACTTTCGAACACATAAACGTATCGAAAACTCTCTATGGAAATAATTTAGTTTCCAAATACCAGCTAAAAAATTTATTTTAAGTATTTAATTATTTAATATTGTCCTTTCCTTATAGGAAAAAATCAAAATTTTACAAAGCAATACAAAAAAAATTTAATTCTCAACTAAGTTAAAAAATTGTAATTTTATTCACACAGTTAGATATTACAAAGACAAACCTCTTTTTTTTTCTTCTGGAAGTGATCTTTGAATTTAAATAAATATTTTTCTCGAAAGTTGTTTCTAGTAAACTCCGAGTGATAAGTAGTTTCTGACACGCTCTTGTAAAAGTTTGTATTCTGGTTTACAGTTACAAACACATAATATACCCTTTATACAATATATACAATTGAAAAGCTGGTTATTAATTGAGTCATTATTAATCTGTTTAATGTATCGCGAATTTTAACTTTTTAAAAATCGAATTCTCCTATCATTTTAAGATTAAAAAGGAATAATACTGTTTTAAATATGCTATTGAATAGTTAAAAACAGGTTTTACAATATTGCTCTTACAATATTCGCATTCTTGATTATTTTAATTTATAAATGCATTTTGGCAGCCTATTTACATCTGTACATAAACGTAGATGCAAATAAATAACGCTTACGTGCAATAAATCTTTTGTTTCATCAGCCTTATAGAATTTGAGCCCTGAATGGACCTCAAACAGTATCTATCTTAAATAATAAATATAGTGCGTATGATTTATTTACGTATCAATTGATCTTATACATGGAGTATATAAATTTATCGAAGCATCCATGATGTTAGACATATCAGTCAACTAGTTCAGCAAATTTCTCTTGCAATATTTGGGTCTGAATCAATCGTAATTTTAAACACTCATCAGTAGGGCAACTTTTTTGTTGCAGTAAAAATGGGAAAAGTTGCATTTATCATTCCCTAAAGTTGCATTTATGGAAATAAAGTTGCATTTATTATTGATACACTAAAATCTAAAATAAATTATTCGTAAAAAATGAAAAAATACAATATATATTGACAATTTTTAGTGGTGTACAACAGTATTATAAATCATCATTGCATGTATAACGTTGAATGGCCAATCCTTGGCCAGTAATTTCTTTAACATTGAAAATATTCGCCAGCTGCATTCATATAATGTGCTGTATCGAATAGCAGAAGCGCAAAATCCTTTCGTTTAATATTCAGAGATTTTAAAACGTCTTTACAAGACGAATAACATTTTGATAATCGACACTCCTCCCACAAACTCTGCAGTCGATTATGCACATTTCCTCAGGATTATCAAGCGTGCAAACCAATGTGTTAAGGTACTTCTTACGATTTATTTCACTTTCGTCTGTTTGGACGAACACCTTCTTTCCACGAACTTGTTTGATCCGCAATACTTCGGCGTTCGCAAAATTAGACACACGGGATCAAAGGGTTAATTAAGGGGGCAAAAAATGAAATAGTAATTTCATATTAATAAATTTTAAGCTAAAATTAAAAAAGTTGCATTTGGTTGCATTTATGCAAAAGGTTGCATTTATGTAGAAAGTTGCATTTATGTTGCGGTTATAACTCACTTACAATACACCCCATGTAAGAGAAATTTTGGTTTTAGTACTTTACATAAAGCATAGAACGTGTGAAAAAAAGTTGCATTTGTTGCAAAAAGTTGCCCTGCTCATCAGTTTAACTTCCGAGTTTGACGTCATCATCTCAACAAACGCTGTAAGGCTGTTTTCTCCTCTAAGACACTCTAGCTGCAGCAATGTGTACTGAATCTTAATGGTAGCTTCACACCAACGGAGACAGCAACAGAGACAGGTGACATTTTTTCGCCTGTCAATGTTGCTGTTAAAAAAGCCTTCACACCGCAAGCGTCAGCAATTTATGTGCGCATGCGCATAATCTTCTTTTTAGAAAGCAAAACATTTATTTCCGCTTCTGATTTTGCAAGATGGCTGACAGATCGCATCCGCGTTTAATTATACTCCTTTTGCAACAAAAACGTACGTAGCGAGAGTCACAATCTTTATTCTGATTGTCTGTTGGCATGGCGATAGAGACAAAAGTTAAACTTCCTCCAAGACTTTAAAGCGCAGCGACAGCGACAAATCCGGAGAAATAAAATTTGTTTGTAATGCGCATGCGGAATAACAAAGAGACATGTTTTTTGTCTTGGTCGCCGTTGGTGTGAAGCCACCATACGGAAACCTGTTACAAAAAATCTTTGAAAAATTAATTTTTTAATTTTATTTACAGAGGTTGATCTGATTTCAGTGATATATGGGTTTTATAGTTTAAAGTACTTAAAAGATATATAAAACTGCCAAAAAACAAATGTAAACAAAAATGTCTCACTAATTTTAACAGCTGTCAAAGTTAATAAACGTTGTAATTTATAGAAATTAACTACTTTTAGAAGTTATTTTTTATAATATTTTTGGTAGACTTATGATGAACAGTTTTCTATGGAAGTTATTTGCCGTCGAAATGTCTAACTGCTATTTTCTAAAGATGTGATTGTTCCACATTTAGGAACATTTTTCTCGAATTGTACTCAATTTACAAGCTTTAAATTCTGCATACTATTTCAACTATATCATATTGACACAGTTAACCTCCCCTTTTTATCAAAAATGAAACAAAAAAAAAATTTTAATCTTTTTAATAGGTAAAAAAGACAAGTTTTATGGTCGTATAAAATAAACTCGCTCCAACTTACATAATAAATTTAAGATTAATTTAATTAGAGGTTACTAGTATTATTTAAAGTATTTATGAACTGGGTATAAAATTTTAAAATTATATGTGCAGTACCATTTTGTAAAAGTGTACCTACGCATAACACTATTATCAAATTATGAATTTTGAGTTGTTTAAAATATAGAGCTAAAATATAAATATTAATACAAAAAAAATAAAATAAATTTTCTGTAGATATATTACTGAATACTTAATAAGTATAATATTGAAACATTAAACAGGGTTATCTTAAAAATTTATAATATTACATCAGTTTACGTGGCATGACAATTTCTGTAATTTTTTCTTCTCCGAGAAGTACCAGGTTCCCTTAAAAAAAACGGATGCTCTCTAAAATATTATTTTATAATGTCCAAAGATATGCATAATTTTAACATCAGAAAAATTATAGAAACGTCAACAACAGGAAAGATTGAGAGATGGGGAATCTAAGAAGATCCGGATATATGCTGAGCTTCAACGAGCTCGACAAGAGTGCCTTAAAGTTGAGGAGTCGCGCTGCTTACATAGTTTCATTCTAAAACTTCAGAGTGAGTATACTTAAATCAACCATAACTTGGTAGTCTTAGAAAAAATTAAATGTATATTGAGAACTTCGATTACTTGGATTGCTTCACCGGTGCTGCTGTAAAAGCAATTACTTTTTCGAAAATTATTTTTGTTGTATGGAATTTCAGCTTTGATACTTCATTTATTTCGAGTCTTATTTTTGTTCTTTCTGCAATGTAAACGATTTCAGAATATTTGGGACAGACGATATATTTCAAATAACGGAAAGAAACGGAAACTCGTGTTGATTTATCGCGCAAGTGCAGTGATATTTTCTGTTTCTTTCGCTCTGAATTAATTTCGCATTTCTATTATAAATTTTATGCACTCTTAGTTGTAAAGTTGTGGCAACTGTACGATATCAAGAGATAAAAAAGAATCACAAATTAATGTCTTAAGAACAACTTTTTACCCGACACCTTTTATTTTGTTTTAATAAGCTGTTTTCATTTTTTAATATTCCTTTTAAATTACATTTTCTTTCCATCACACTCAACACTATCACAAATGGTTCGAATTAAAGTAGCAAGTAAGTCATAATAAAGCAAATCGTAAGTGTAGTTATGCCGTTCTTGAAATAATAATAAATGTTTAAAAAATCCGAACCATAACTTTTCAAACATTAAAAAATTCTTTGTCACAATGACAGAAGAAGATGGCGAAATTCAACAATGTCTCATGCCTCATGCAAGAGTGCCACAAGTAAAAAAAAAATTTTTTTTGACTATGAGTGCGAGAGCACTCGTCGTAAATCGTCACTTTTATTAATTGCGTTGATCCTGAAAAGAACTTACGAAAAGAAATTCGAAATCTACCTCAAAATTGTCTTTTGTATAGTAACTTTAGTGTCACATTTTGTCGTTTTGTAGCTTTGTTTTACAGGGATACTTTGTTTACAGCAAGAGTGTGATATAAGTGCAATGTATTACATGAATGCATATGCATGAGCGATGCGACATCAATGTCGATGTTTTCAAAACATCGTTGTTTTGTAAAAAAAAAACATCGATGTATAGTAGCCGATTTTTTTAACATCGATGTTTATACTTGTTAATGTTTTTACGTTGTCGATGTTTTATTTTTAAATGAAAAAGTACCATTATAAAAATTAAAAAAATTACCTAGTAGCATAATTTTTATAATCAGTAAATTGAACCTACTTTTAGACCAAGGTGGCCAAGCGTGAAGTGTCTGAAAAGTAGGGATGCGACATCGATGTCGATGTTTTATTTAAAACATTGATGTATTTACCATCGATTTATTGGAGCCGATGTTTGTTTAACATCGATATTTTAACATAGTCGATGTTTTACTTTCGAATGATAAAAACACCAAAGTAAAAATAACCGTGCGACTAAGTATTTGTCAGTGATGGTGACATATGTCCCATTGGAAATAGTTTTATCTTTGAGTGGTGAAGGGGAGTCGGTACCCTGACACCTTCAAAAAATCGATTTTTATTTTTTGAGTGTTTTTTATACTCCAATTCAAGAGCTTTCCAGTGATGTTTTAATTTTTCTTGTCCGCCTATTAAAAGTTAGTCAAAATCTAATTTAAATAATGTAAACACAGACCCAGCTGTTGCGCCACGCCCACTTGTAGCAGACGAAAACAAAACCTTGACTTCTTGGTTGCTACAAAGCAGGCCTTACATTAGTTTATTTATATTCGTATTTAATTTTAACTGTTGCTAGAATTTCATATTCACTGTAACTGTACTTGAATAGCTTTAGTTTGTTTTCAAATAAATCGTACGCGCGATTGTGAATTTATTCGAACTGCCGGCGATTTTGTTGACTTAGTTCCTGTTTTTGCGCTTGAAATTGATATTTTAAGGAGGCTTTTTTGTTTTATTTTTCAAATAAGACCATGCCTAGGTCTACGAAGATTTTTAAAAAGCGTAAAGGATCGTTTTATCCTAAAGAAATAGTGACCGGCAATCCAACTCAAATGACTTCTTCAGAATCAAATGGCGATTCAAAACGAACGACTTCTGCCAGGGAAAACAAAATTCCGGATCTGAATGCAAGTTTTTCTGCACATAGTGGTAATGAACATATTCTGAACTGTATAATGGATATTAATATTCTTGCTCAAGTGTTCAAGGAGTCTGTACGATGCAAGTTCTGTGACAGCGGAATTGAAATGAAAGTCAGGAAAAGCGACTGTGTATTGGCTGTTCAAGTTTTATTGGACTGTTTTGAATGTTCTTATTCAGATGAATTCTATTCATCAGACTTCCATAAAGACTCCCAAATTGCAACTGTCAATACTAGGTTTGTTTATGGTTTGCGTTCCATAGGAAAGGGAGCAGAAGCTGGAAAAATGCTTTGCGGGATTATGAATCTTCCTCCACCGCCTACCAGATTTGCTTCATACAATAGGAGGATTTTGGATGCCACGAAGGATGTTTGCCTAGAAAGCATGACTCAAGCAAGTCAGGACGCCATAATAGTAAATGAAGGTTGCAACAACATAGCAGTAGCGGTGGATGGCACCTGGCAAAAACGTGGCTACACTTCCCTCAATGGTGTGGTGACTGTTACCAGTGTCGATACGGGTAAAGTCTTGGATGTAGAAGTACTTTCAAAACATTGCACTTGCAAATATAAAAAGAAGCACAGTGATGACTGCAAGAAAAATTTCTGTGGTTCCAGTGGCATGATGGAAGTCGAAGGAGCTATCCGAATATTTGAGCGCTCTTTGGAAAGGAATGATGCACGATATATTACTTACTTAGGAGACGGCGACTCAAAGGCATTTGACGCAGTGAAGAGAAAAGACATATATGGCCATGAGTATCCTATCAACAAGTTAGAATGTATAGGGCACGTTATGAAACGTATGGGCACAAGATTACGCCGCTTGAAGACGGAAATGAAGGGCAAGAAATTATCTGATGGCAAGAATTTAGGCGGAAAAAATCGGTTGACGGATGCTGAGATCGATAAAATACAAACTTACTATGGCTTAGCTATCCGTCGAAACCTTGACTCAGTTCAAAAAATGAAGCAAGCAGTTTGGGCAATTTTCCTACACAAAATGTCCACCGATGAAACTCCGCAACATGGATTTTGCCCTCCTGGCGAGGATTCTTGGTGTGGCTTCAGAAAGACTGAACATTCTGGAGACTTGTACAAACACAAGCACACTCTTCCTGTAGCAGTTGTTGAAGCATTGCGACCAATTTTCAGGGACCTTTCCCACCCTGACTTATTAAAAAAGTGTCTCCATGGGAAGACACAAAATCCCAACGAAAGTGTTAATAATGTGATATGGTCGCGAATCCCTAAACAGACTTTTGTACACATTGAAACACTTTCTGTTGGTGTATATGATGCCATCAGTGCTTTCAATAATGTGAACATCACCAAACTAAAAGTTTTGGAAAGATTAGGCATAAAACCTGGTGAATATACCATTACTTCAATGAAAAGCCTAGATCACGAAGCAATTGTAAAGGCTAAATATGCCTTTTGTGAACAAACAAAAGAAAAAAGAAAGGCAAAAAGATTAAAAACTAAGTTTGAGGAAGAGAGGGCACAAGAAAATCCAGAAAAAACTGGATATGGAGCTGGAATATTTTAGGTAATTAAGTTTTTTTCTTTAAAACACGTTTTTCTCAAAACTACAATTTTTGCTACTCGTGTACCTTTTTCTCAGAAACTACTCAATGTAAACTTCTGTAATTTTTACCACATGTTCTCTATATGTATTTACACACACTGAAGTGAGATTTTGTTGTTTTTCCAAAAATAATCTTTGTTTGGGCCTTTTTCGTTCCAAAAAAGTGAAGAAATTGAAAAAATCAAAGTGACTTTCACGTACAATTTTTTTTAAAATAAAGTAAATGAATTAAAATTAAAAGCTCACTTCAGTAAAATAACAAGTATCTGTTAAATCTCCAAAAAAAAATTCAGACCTCTATCTTTATAACTTTCTTAGAAAAAGGTACATGAAAATGATCAAATTAACATTACCGGTATAGAGGGTACCGACTCCCCTGAAGTAAATAGAGAAAAAAGAATTCGGCTTAAGGTGGAGAAAGTTGACAACTTCTTTTTTTTACATACTGTAAATAACAAATATTGGGACGTATAATAATTATAGGCCCCAATATTTTTTATTTACAGTAAATGAAAAATAAGCTTGTGTTTCCCCCCATAAGTTAATAAATAATTAATAATAGCTAACAATAATTATTGTTATGTACTTACATAATTATACTTATAGTTATTAGTACCCATGTGAAATTGTTGTAAATAATATTTTCTTTTATATTATTCAATTTGAAAATAAATTATTTGTTCATTGTTCTTATTAATTGTTTTGACAGTTAAAAAGTCTTAGTTCTAAATTAATAAACACGGTAAATGGCAAATAAATCCCTCCCCCCTTCTTCTTCGCCCCCCGGCGAACATTAATATCTGAGATTGCTAAATCAGTTTTAAGAAACGGGAAAAAAAATTTTAAATACATTGATGCTTAAAATCATCGATATTTTTGGGCGATGTATTATCAACATCGATGTTTTAATTTTGAACAACGATGTTTCAAAACATCGATGTTTAGCTGTCAATGTCCCATCCCTAATATGCATGTGCAAGATTTGTGCCCAAAATAAGTTGTAGAAATGATAAAGATGGCGAAAGATATTAAAATATTATTATATTCTACGAAAGATATAAGTGATTATATATTTTGATCATCTCTTCAATATAGAGTTAACCAATTCAAACCTAGTAAGGTCGGGTATTTTGCTAGTTGTGAATATATATGGATATTTTGAAATTTTTGCGATTTTCTACATTTTGCAGTCGTATGTATAAACAAGTGCTAAAAATTTAGGTTTTTCTATTATCTGTAGAGGAGAGGAGGGTATTATGGAATACCACTTACATTTCTAAAAATAACTTTACTGGTTTAGAATATATATATATATATATATATATAAAAATTCCCAAAATCATTATTACATACTATAACTAATTGGTTTGAACTGTCACTTGTAAGAAAAATACTATTTAGTTTGTTGTTATAAAAAATTTATTTAAAAAAAGTTTCAAATGGAAGTAATATGAAATAGTCGAGTAATATGGAATAGGTGGTTGACACCATTGAAAAACAGCTGTAGTAAGGGACCCAATTTGTCTCTTTCCTTTTAGGCCTACTACACGAGGAACTTTACTTTGAACCACAGACAGACCAGTTTCGTCTACATTAAATATCATGTTAGGAGGATAGTTGTTTTTTTAAAACAACATCAATCAGATAAAAAACATTTGTCTACTTTATTAAATCCCTTGGCTCTGGAAAAAGATGTACCCATGGGTTTACGGACTGAAAGTTTCAGTTTCCTTTTTACAAAAGCGTAGAACCAGTCTTAACCAGCAGTTTCGTCCTTAAATGGATGTTATTGCGAACCGGAATTGGCGTGTCTGGTATTATGAAATACCTAGTATTCCATAACAGTATTACAAACTACAATTCTTTTAGTGTACATTATGCTTAACATCAATGTTCAAGTCGCATGTGTACTAGTAGGTTAAAATGTTTGAAAATTTACCTACAAAAACTCTTGAAAATCACAAAACACACTTTCTTCTGTAACGAGTGGTACGACAACAACATGTGGTCAACTCTCACTGCACTGCATCATGGGGGTCTTTCTTAAGTAGTTCATGGTATTCCCACGTGATAACAGCACCAATCAGAGCCGAAACCTCGGTATTCCATATTTCCCGACTATTCCATAATACCCTCCTCTTCTCTATATATAAAATTCAAATGCCACTCACTCACTGATTGACTGATACACTTATTGACTCATCACTGTATCTCAAGAACTACAAGTACTAGGAAGCTGAAATTTTGCAATGTGTTTATTCTTATACCGTAGGGGTGCACTACGAAAGTATTTTGAAAAATTCGACTCGGAAGATGCATAAAATTGACCTAAGGTCTAAGCCAAAAGTAATTCTAAATCGCCATAGAAATAACATTGTGTATAAAAAGATTGTTGTACGCCGCTCAGATTGCTTTACCAGTGTTGATCGAAACACAATTTGTTTAAAACAAATTAAGTTATAATATTAATGTTTGAACTTACTTTTTACTTCTTCCCTGATGAAAATATTATTTATAAATATTTGTTTGATGAAGAAAGAATATTTAAAGCAATTAATTTTATGTAACTTACATTTTGTAATGGAACACGAAAGCCTAAAAGAAAAACTTAGCGATCTTTAATTTTCTGTAATTTTGCTTTTCGGTATCTGGCAACGTCAGAATTAATGTTTAACTTTTAATTTAATTTATAATTCTTTGCTTGGGATTTGAGTTGACGGCGAGATGTTGCGGTCATATTTGAGGACTCTTTTCGCTTATAAATAATTATTGTTTTTGGAACAGCTACACTCTACGTTTATGAGAGATAGCAACGGCCTTGGCGATTTTTTTTGGCGTATTCCTAAAGTCGCCAAGGAAAGAAATATTTCTCAACTCCATTTCTGTCACAAATTTTTTTCTTTTTGCAACACACTTTTTAAACACATTTCAGAACGTTCTAAAAAGTATATTTTTTAAAAACTTTCACAAGAAGTAGTAAGTTTAAGCACATATCAAAATACATTTGTGAACCAGCAGAGAAACTAAGCTACGAATGTTGGGTAAGAATACCTTGAAACTTATCAATTACACTAAATACAGTGGGCAGGTTGAAAAAGAAAAAGATTAAAAAAAAAGCAAGAAATAATACAACCTGATAACGTCAGAATTCTTTCGTAAAAAAATAATGAAAACGAAAATGGTTAAAAAATAACAAAACTCTTAATTCTTTCATAAAAACTATTATTATAAAATGAAAATTCCACAACTTTCAAAATATAAATAAATGGACCAATGGTATCACAGAAAACGATTTAAAAGGACCAATGCAATCAAAAGATATTTTAAAAACAAAATAACCAATGGGAAGAAAGAAAGAATATCAAAGGAATCAATGTAAATCAAACGACTTTAACGGATTTTGGAAGAACTTTCTAGAATATTCAAAATGAAAATTGAAAGTTTCCGTTTGCCGAGGTTGCCACAACAAACGTAACGATAGATGGGTCGCCTTAATTTATCGTAACTCGCTACTAGAAGTGCGCCAAAAACATCGCCAAGTCGTTGCCATCACTCATAAACGTAGAGTGTAGCTGTACCTTGTTTTTATCAATAGTGTTCGTCTTTTGTCGAATTGTTCTCTTTTTGAATATATATGCAGAAGCTTCACGTCATAACATAATTTTTTTTCTTCAGAATTCTGCATTTTTTAAAGGATTGGAATTTTGGTTTTGTTTGGATTTATATGTTCCGGTATATTACCTATTGCAGAAATATTATTCAGGTGTTAGATTTTAATGATTAATTTATTTCCTGCAAAATATCACTAGACATGGATAATTCCTATATGTATATTTCGACCAATTTTCTTTAAATCTCTGGTTTAATACGAAATGGTGTATAGATTGCTCTATTATAAAGTAAATAAAATTTACGCGTTACAATATTTTTAAAGCGTGCAATTTCGGATTTTAAAGAAGTAAATAAAAAAAACTTTTAAATAAATTACATATATTTCAAAATTTTGATATAGCTTCTCATTGAAAAACAATAAAAAATAATTTAATTTATTTTATTTTTCGTGTTTCATTGGGTGTTTTTTAAAGCTGTACTTCATAGTCAAGTAACTACATCTATCATTCTATATAGGTACGTGCTTTTCATTTAGAAACCAAATTTTTGTGAACTTAAAAAAAAATCAATAGCATGGGAGTTCAATTTAAAACAGTAGGGGAAGACGGGGTACAATGAAACAAAATTTACTAATTATTTTTTCCTATCCACAATTTTGCATGCGCAAAAGTATAATTAATGCATACTTTTAATCTTGTATTTTCCTCATCTAAATAAATTTTTATTAGGTTCTAAACAATATCTTTATGCTTGGAAAATAACAAAAAGTAAATGTCTCACAGTGTTTCATTGTACCTCATATGCCGGGGTACAATGAAACACATACTGGGATACAATGAAACACTCCAAATGATGCAAGCAATTTTCACTCTATAAAGTTTATTTTAGTCACATTCGACTTCATTTAAATTTAAGATTTCTACAATTTCATTTTATATATTTCATTCAACATAATCATTTATACAGATGCTGCTTGTGTCACACATATTATGTGTGGATATCTCATTCTTTGGTTATCAGCTGGAGCTGGAAAATAATCTGGATCATCGTCATCTTCAAAGTCTGTAGGAGGTAGTTTGTTTTGAAAACAATACCTTCATAGTTTTTTTCCACTTTTTACTTTCTAATTGCTTAACAAGAGCATTTTGTACTGGCGAGGTTAGAATAAAACTTTTTTCCTGTTTTCCTACTCTTACTTCTTTTCTTGAATCAGCTTTGGGGTAAGGTTTTATCTCTTGAGGAGAAATGTATTTACTCACAGGTTTAAAGCTAGTGCATGGTGTATGAACAGTTTCTGAACAACCTGCAGTAGGTGATTCTGATCTACTAATGGCAAGATCCACCACTTGACTTCTGATTCTTGGGTTTTGTCTGTCTGGTCTTCAGTTTCATTAGTCAGCTCTTCAATCTGACACATACGAACACAAGTAATCTTCTTCACAAAACATTTCTCTATTGAAAGGCCATATTTCAGTCGCTGAAAAACCTTTTGTAATATTTTGTGGAGTGAAAGACTTACAAT
The DNA here is from genome assembly GCA_947359465.1 of Metellina segmentata. NCBI lineage: Eukaryota > Metazoa > Arthropoda > Arachnida > Araneae > Tetragnathidae > Metellina > Metellina segmentata. Next base: position 40,461,834 of record OX375877.1, on the reverse strand, counting down.
AAGCAGTGCCAAACAAAAAAGATATCTCATTGATAGAGATTGTACGACCTGGATTACACAGCATCCAGTCATTTTCAGCTAGATTGAAGAAATTTTTAAGTGACTTGAACACAGTTTTGTCTAAAGGCTGAAATTTGCTACTAGTATGTGGGGGCAGTATTGCAACAATTCCGTTATCTTTCGTAAAATTTAGACTGGAAATCGTAATATGTGATTCACGATTGTCCATTATTAGTACAGCTAGATTTTCTTTCGAACAACGTGCATGTGCCTGGAAATATGTTAGAACATTAACAAAAATATCTCCAATCTTCCATCCCGATTTTCTTGCATCACCCGATGTACCACGTAGAGCTCCATTCAACATGCAAATCTTGAAATTTCTCTAGGAAATACTAAATAATGGGGTATATAATTTCCAGAAGCATTAATAAATCCACACATAGTAACAAGAACACCCCTTTCACCAGAAGTTTATTGACCTATTTGTTTTTGGACCCTTTGACTGAGAACGTTAGGAGGATTGTGAACTGTAGTAAGTGCAGTTTAGGCCTATGAAGTAAATAAACTATTCTTAAATGATTTTGAATGTAAAAAAACTAACTTACCATTGAAATCTTTTATTTTTTTAAGAAAAAAAAAAGTTTAATTTAGCATGCTTTCAAAATTACTGTTTTGATTTGGTGTTGCCTTTTCCTATTAATGTTAGGTGTTACCATTTCCTTAGTCAAAGTGTTTTATTTATATTAGTAACAACCAGTAATGTGTTATTTTATATCAGTGATATTATATTTACCATTGATATATTACTTCAAGTAAATGCATTCACCCGGGGCACAATGAAACATGTTTCATTGTACCCCGTCTGCAAGTGTTTCATTGTACCCCGTACTGAGGTTACTAATTAAAAAACATTTTCAATCTTCTAATATTCATTTTTTTAAATTTTGGTTTTGGAGGTATGAAGACAACAACACAAAGAAAACAAAAAAAAATGTATAGAAAAAATAATTATTACATATAACAACGAGGAAAAAGAAACAAAATTACTTTTAGTAAAGAAACTTACTTTCAATGGTGTAAAACCAATAATCTTCTATTGCTAATGTTGTAAAAGTGCGAATGTATCCAAATCACATCAGTAATTGGAACATATAGTTGCATAACATATATATAAATTGCAACTTTCTGTGACAAATTTTACTGATTTTAGAAGTAATGTTTCATTGTACCCCTTGTTTCATTGTACCCTGTCTTCCCCTATGTCTGTTGGAAAAAAGTAATTTTCAACAAGAGTTGATATTGGAATGTATTATTAATTCGAATAATATAATTAAAAATATAATATTACTAGCAAAATACCCGACCTTGCTCGGTTTGAATTGGTATACTCCAGATTGAAGAGATAATAAAAATATATAATGACTTACGTTTTTTGTGGAATAAAAATTTATTTGAACACCTTTCGCCATCCTTATAATTTCTACAACTTACTTTGGACATAAATCCTACACATGCATATCCATTCATGTAATACATTTCACATACATCGCACCCTTGCTGTTTGAGAAAGCTACAAAATAACGAAAGGTGACCCTAAGGTTACTACTCCAAAAGACGATTTTGTGGGAGATTTGGAATTCCCTTTCTTAAGTTCTTTTCGTGTTCAACTCAATTAATAAAAATTACGATTTGCGGTGAGTACTCTCGCACTCAGTCAACAAAACAATATTTGTTTACTTGTGGCACTCTTGCATTCGGTATGTGGCATAGTGAAATTTTTCAATCTTCTCCTGTCATTATGGCAACGAATTTTTTAATGTTTGAAAAGTTCTAGTTCGGAAATTTTAAACATTATTACTCTTTCAATAACGACATTATTCTTTAAATGACGGCATTTTTTTTTAAATAACGGCTTTATTCTTTCAATAACGGCATTATTCTTTAAATAACGGCATTATTATTTCAATAATGGCTTAACCACACTTAAAATTTACTGAAAATGTATTCTGACTTACCTGCCATTTTTAAGTCAAATACTTTGTGGTGGTGTTGAGTGTGATGAGAAGGAAAACATATTTATTAAAATAATAAATTTTTAAAACAGAAAACAGCGAAATAAAACAAAATAAAAGATGTCGGAAAAAATTGTTTTAAAGATATTAATTCGTGATTCATTTTTATCACTTGATCTTGCACAGTTTTGCCACAACTTACAACTAAAAGTGCACAAAATTTAGAAATGTGAAATTAATTCAGAGTGAAAGAAAAAGAAAATATCAATATTCGCGCGATCTTGTTCATTCCCGTTCGTTGAAAAATATCGTTTGTCCCAAGTATTCGAAAATCGTTTTCATTGCGCAAAGAACAACAATAAGACTCGAAATAAATGAAATATCAGAACTATAATTTCATTTAAAAATAATAATTTTTTGAAGAATAATTTTTTTTAGCAGTACTGGTAAAGCAATCGAAGTTATCGTAATATTCAATATACATTCCAATTTTCCCAAAACTACCAAATTATGGTTTATTTAAGTATACTTACTCAGGTGTTTTAGCATGAAACTCAACTAAATATAATAATAAAACAATGTTTAATATTGCATTCACTAAACTATTACATAGTGTATAAAATGAAATAAATTGTAATTAAATATCTTGAATAAAATGCATGTGATGCTTGCCCAAACACACAAACACAAAATCATATGTAGAACAGAAAGTCGGACAGACAGACTTTCGCAACCAATTCCACTCACTAAATGAAGATAAGTACTCACTGTATGCAAATTTCCATGAAAATATATTGAACCGTGTGGACGTGTATAGGGCACAACATACAGACAGACAGACAGACAGACGGACAGACAGACAGACACCAAACGAGAAAAAGGCGGATTCGGCATCAGAAGGGTCCAAAACGGATAGAAAACTTGAAATGGGTCGAAAATATTGAATGTACAAACTAACACTCCATTCTTATTTATATAGATAGTAATTTTGAAATATTTTGTCTTAAATGACAGAAATTTGAAGTTGCTTCCTATACATATCGAAGCTGTTCTTACCCATATTAGATACATGTGAATCATTCGTTGAATACAGTGATTTTCGTTTTGTAAAAGCGCTGTAAAATTAACCTTCTGTTCATTAAAAAATTGTTATGGATTGGGTTTAATTTGTATTCGCTGATGAGATTTATTTCTATCACAAGCTCCGTTATTCCACATGCCGCTGAATGGAATTTTCAGGAATAAGTGTGTTTTCTTTAAACCAAATAAGTCACTAATGCCGTACATGTTTAGCCCCCTGAGACAAATAGAACGCGGGTGAATATGTATCCTATCATACCCACAGGATTCTAAAATATAAGTGTATCAAGTGTGGTGTAGATTGGGCAAATTGTGGATTAGTATAGGGAACAGACAAACGCCAACTCTGTTATACATATCTAATAGAAGTTCCATTATTCCACCTGCCGCTGAATGGAATTTTCAAGGACCATTATGCGACCGCTTAAATTAAATTCGCCCCGAATGGACCAATTTAATTTACCATCCTCTCATATTGATGATGAAATTTGAAAATATCGCATACTAGGTACAAGAATGGCACAAGTAAAATATATTCTTTGGAAAATTAAGTGCTAGATTATCCGCCAGACATTCGCTATTTTTAATGAAAATGAATGGACGAAAATATTCGAACTTACTCGAAAACTCAAAATAAACTTATGCAGTAGTCACACTAGAAAAAAACTTTCAGCCGAAATGCGACGAATATGAAATGGATTATACGGATGGATACAACATGTATGTATATTTGAGTCCGAAGTAAATTGTAGAAGCGATGAAGAAGTTCAAATGGATATTAATTTCTTTCCGTACACTTAAATGGTAATAACATTCTTTTATGAAAAATGATTGATGATGAATTTTCAATCAAGGAATAATTATTCAACCCAATCAAAGCCGGGTATTTCTGCTAGTTAGTTATAAAGCCCAAAGAGACTAAACAAATGACACCTCGATCTAAGGAGTCCAGTGCTAGACTAAATTTTGTAAGCGGCGAGGTGCCTCAACTTTGAGGCACTCTTACCTAGCTCTTTGAAGCTCAGCATATGATATCCGGATCTTCTTCAATTCCCCATCTCTCAATCTCCAATCTTGTTGACGTTTCTATAATTTTTCTGGTGTTTATTATGCATATATTTGGACATTTTGGAATAATTTTTGAGAATTTTTCAAATTTCAAATTCCGATATCTAAACAATTAAAGCATATTAAAATTTTATTTCTATTATTATTTATAAAGCTCAAATAGACGGAACAAATGACACCTCAAACGTCTTGCTCGCACGAAGGATGTCGGAGCTAGAGTAAATTAATGTGATCGGCAATTTACATTTTCATGACTCAACTTTGCACTGCGATTACATAAGCTGTTGACGCCAGCGGAAAATCACTGAGCATTTATAACATTATTTGTTTAACGTTCTTTTGAACATGATATCATTCATTTATGTATCCTTTATATATTTCAAGCTGTTAAATTTTTTTGCACTTACGTTTTCTTGTGACACTCAAAAGTTAAGCGTGGTACTCTGGTATCGAAAAGTAATACGTATTCTACCTCAAAACGCTGTTCGTTATATTCCTAGTACAGCTGTTTTCTCTTTTACGACCCTCTAATTGCAGCAGTAATGTAAACTATCGAGTCTAGAAAAGTTGTCTACATTTTCTGTACAACTGTTTTCTTCTTTAAAACGCTATCTGTGCAGCAAAGTTATTTTAAAAGTTCCAGTTACATACATTACAAAAGTATTTGGACACGGCAGAAATTCGAAGAAGGATCCATCTTAGTGTGGTTATAGTTCGGCATTGCCTGCATTATGACAATACTGTGGCGAGGATGGTTGTTTCTTCCAACAGGATCGAGCTCTAGTTATACTGCAAAACATGTGCTCGACTGGTTTCTCGAAAAGGAGGTAAATTTGCTTGACTGGCCTGTTTAACGACCCGATCTCAATCCGATCGAGCACTTGTGGGACGAACTGGAGCGACGAGAACGACACCGTCACGCACGCCCATCTTCACAACAATCTCTTCTCATAGCCTTGTAAGAGGCATGCGACGAGCTATTCCTTCCCATATTTACAAAGAACTTATGGACAGTGTGCCTCGATGTGATGCAGTTGTAATACAAGGAAAAGGAGGGCCTACTCATTACTAAATAGAATAATAAAGCTCTTTGTCTGAAAAACATGCAGCGTTCAAATACTTTTGTCCACACACACACACACACACACACACACACACACACACACACACACACACACACACACACACACATATAGTGTAATAGAACCTTCGACTTGTGACTTGACAGATTCAACAACTATGCCTGAATGTATTGTTGGAAAAAAGAATTGCTTATCCAAAGCATTTACAGTTTGAATGGAAGCTCCAAGAAATAGACTTAAAGAAGTCAATTAAATTTAACAAAGGAGAGTTTAAGGTCGAAACTTTCAGAGTATTTTGGACTTTTCCTTGAAACATCAAATGCGGCTACTACTCTATTAAATAAATTCCATAAGAAGAATTGCAGAGAAACACGGAAACAATATTTTCCAGTTAAAATTTATGTAGACGAGATGTAATTTAGCACTTACAAGAGAGAGGTAATATTTACTTCCATTGAACTTTAAAAAATGTCATTAAACTCTTGATAAATCAAGCTCAAACTTCTTTGCTAGCTTGTATAAAGCAATAATAATCACTAAAACATATCGCACCCGGCAAGAAAAGTGACACAGCTAAAAATTGCAGAATTTGAGAAACGTCAACTTAGAGGATACTATAAAACTTATATTGAAATAGTATAAGCTTCTTTTATATTTTAGGTAAGTATTTATGGTGGTAACTTCTATTATATTCTATAGAATAGTAATATAACCAAGCTAGGACACCTCATACATATTTTCAATGACATAACATCAAGATTTTATTTTTTGAATTGTGTCACTTTTCTCTGCGGGTGAGAAATGTCCTTCATTTCACCTGTCAATATCTCGATTTATTCGGAAAGCATAAGCGCTTCACAAAACAGAAAATCAATATTCATATTTCCAAGTAGCATAATTTTATACTTATACAAAAATTATAGTTTTTCTATTTTTATTAGTTACTTTTCCCCCTTTCTTTTATGCATATAAAATATAAAAAAATTTGCATGTCTGAAAACCGGCGAAAATCTTTCAAATGGAACCAAAAACAACTGTCGCGAATCCAAAATTCCAGTTCTTATTCTCGATATATTTGTCGTTTTATAAATAAATCAACAATCATTTCAACTGCTCATGCACAAAGAAATGGCGAAAATAGGAAGTGTTAAACTATGCATAGTCATGTAAAAAGTTCTTATAGATTTCCATCAAAATGTACCGAAGTTACTGCCATTAACGATCAAATTAAAAAGAGATTTCGTTCTTTTTTTTAAACTATACATGACTTAAACTCTCATTACTGAACATTTTAACACGAGCTTGTGGATAATATTATTTACGAGCTTGTGGATAATAACTTCAGTCTTCATTGCCTCATCCAATAAAAAAAAGAGATACTAAAAATGAATAAATTTAGTATAAGTGGGTAGAGAATATCTGATTGAAGAACAACACAAATTGTTTTTAAATTAGATATTTTTATCGTAAACATGGTTACTTTAATAATTGTAAAAAAAATCCTTTTTCTATAAAATCATATTAAATTATTGTACAGAACATGTGATCTCTACTACTCACGTTTTAGCAAAAACTGGGGTCCCCGCCTCACTTTTTTTAAATAGAGGATAGATAAATGTTCTAGGTGTATTAAAGCTGTAAAAATTTATAAATATTCTCTCATTTGATATTATGATGTCTAGGAGAGATCTAAGTGGGAGATATGAGATAAGAAGACCGATCACTTCTTCAAACACTAAAATAATATAAATTATCCATGGAGGTGATCGATAATGGAAAAAGAAAGATGACATTTCTGTGAGAACTAATGTCTTATAGAACATATATATATTTATATTCGAAATCCATTACCATCCATTTAACTTTGAAAAGGTGGTATAAAATGTTGGATTTTCCAGAACTTCTAAGGTTCATGAAGACTTACTTAAAGCGGTAATATTACTAAAGCTAGAAAACTTACTATTATTTGCTTGAATATTGATTCTTCTTATGATACTATTCAGCAGAAGATAAAGTATTAGTGCCTCACACTAACTGTCGAGTTTCCACAGCAGAAGATAGAAATTATACGAAACAGATTAACGATAAAAGCGACATAATTGTGTTAGAGATTTTAACTCGCAGTTATTCCGGGGCTGTCGACGTGGCAGAATCAGTGTCCGTTCGGGACAGAGCTACGAAGTGGATGGTCATTTTTGAGCTTTGAGCTGGGAGTATATACTTCCGTTTTCAATACTACTGAACTAAAGGTGATTGGACATCATATCATATATTAGTGTGTAATTAATGTAAACACAGTAAACTATCCATGTGAATTAAAAAATAGAGTAAGCAAACTAGGCTATCAACACTCATTATGTATTTTGTTTATGACCTCATCAGAGACACAAGGTAGAGAATACAAGAATACAAAGTTCTACGTTTAAGCCCAGCTGACAAATGGCGGCGGCATCGTTTTCTTTCATTGTCTCCTTCAAATGGTTACCCTAGCCTTTTTAGCGAGGTTGGAAGAGTAGGATTAGCAAAGTGTGGGTCACGGGTTCAAAACTAGATACAACCAAACACCATCATGTGCGTGGGTGCTGGTGCACGCTGAATCTGTCACGGCCTCAAATATCTTCACCTTGTCGTGTGTCGAAGTTTTAGAGGGCGGAGCTCAGGTGTTGACCCCGTCATATGACCGTGGTTCACAAATATAAGGTGTTGTTCTCAAATGTTTCCCGGATTCTTCCAGCACCATCCTGTTGTGTTCTTCCAATGAGACATTCATTTAAATTGCTAATCAAAGTAAAGTACGATACAATCACCTCTTGATATATCGAGTTTATTATGAAACAGACATAAAGGTGATGTACCTAAAAGATTGCCATAGTGAGTTTATGGAAAACTTAATAGAATTAAAAAGGCATAAATTGTATGTAAACACTATACGCTTCAGTTTAATTTTATGTAGGATTTCAGGTAAAACGCAAGGCCATAGAAAAGTACTCATATATGAAGGACGGCTGATAATGCACAGTCGCACATAGCTCGCGATTGAAACGAGGTAATCAAATGAAACAAATATGGCATAAAAGTACATTTCAAATGCTACAAAATCTTTCATTTTATTTTCCCACATAGTCGCTACCTACAGCTACACGTTTCCCCCAACAGTGATCCATTTGTCTCATCTCGTCAATGAAGAATACCAACTAACAGCTTCTGAAACACTATCGTGAAAGGGGAAATGACATTTTTTTCAATAATGTGACTGGAGATGACACGGGTGTATCATTACGATCCAAATTATAAATGAAAGAGCATGGAATACAGGCAATATGGTTGACCATAATGAAAAGGATTAAAAACACAATCCTCTATAAAGAAAATTCCTTTGATAGTGTGTTCTTGGATGCCATACATGACAAACTACATGACAACTGGTTTGGCCGTGGATTCTGTGTGGAACGTAGAGACATTAAAAAGCCTTAGGAGACGTGTGTGTTTGACAGTTCACGTAGCTGATAAGTCTGCAACACGGTAATGCTCGGCCACACACAACCCGGGCAACAACCAAAGCTCTTGTGAACTTGAAATTTAAACCCATTTCACATCCTCAACACTCCCCAAATTTGTCACACTACCATTTTCACTATTCTTCATTTAAAGAGGGATTTTAAGGGTATACATTTCACCACAGTTGATAAGTTCAAAGGCGCAGTTAGGTAGTGGCTCAAGGGAAAACGACCGGAATTCTTGTTTGACGGGATGAGACAATTGGATCATCGTTGGGAGAAATGTGTAGCTGTAAATGGTGACTACGTGGGAAAATAAATTTCAGATTTTGTAGCATTTGAAATGTACTTTTTTTTGCCATATTTGGTTTACTAGATAACCCTTTTCATTTGCTAGTCATATATGACTAACATTACTTATCAGTCGACCCTTGCATTATTAAATTATGAAGCATGTTTGTAACTTTATTGGTGGGTTATCTTCGCATCCCTCTAGTTTCAGACATGCGGCAAAATTTTATTTTATATGCATAAAAAAAGGGTGAAAAATAACTAATAAAAAAAAGAAAAACTATAATTTTTGTATAAGAACAAGGGGGATCAACCCCCTGCTCGCTTACGCTCGCCAACCCCCGGGGATTGCTACGCAATCCCATTTGGTTGGCTTCGAAAACCAACATTCCTTTCGCAGAGTGAAACTATCTGAATAATTCGTATTATCCTGATTTCACTTTCCGGTCCATGACGTCACAGCGAGGGCTTCGCCCCTGCTCGTTTACGCACGCCGACCCCCGGGAAGTGCTACGCAATCCCGTTTTGTTTGCTTCGAAAACCAATACATCTTTTGCAAGTGATTACACTTTTTTTTTTACTTTAACACTTAATGCACCCTAAACTAATAGCCGCATGAGTAAAAAATCCTCTGCATCTTGTACTCTGTACAATTTTAAGTAAACAGTGTTAATCTCCAAACCTTACGATCTGTACTTTGAACTTTCTCGGTAAACCGTCTGAGAACAGAGGGAAAAAAGCGAGTCTTTTTCCTCGCTAAATAAAAAGAAATCGTTTTTATGGCAACTGTTGTTACGATAAATTTGATATCTGGCAAACCCGATAGTCAAAAATGCAACCCACTACTGCTTGCGGAACCTGCTATGCGAACTGAAAAATACGAAATTTGTGTCATCAACTTTTGATTGCATCGAATTTATTTATGAACCAATTTTAAAATAATTGTACCGTAAGAAAGAGTACATTCTGAAGTATACTGCGACATTTTCAAAATTAAAAACTAATAGTAATACGATATAGATATGACAGTTTTAGTTTTGTATCGGAAATTACGATCTGAAAGTTACGAAAATTGTATGACCAACTTTTAATTGCATCGATTTTATTTATTAACCAATTTGAAAAAAAATTGTACCATAAGAAAGAGTGTAGTGTAATGTATTCAGTGATGTTCTCAAATTTAAAAAATAATGGTTTTTGCTGTAGATATAACGATTTTAACAAGAAGTAGCGAAAATATCCAAAGATTCCGAATTTTGTATGACCAACTTTTGTTCGCCTCCAATTTAATTATTAACCTATTTGAAAAATAATAGTACCGTAAGAAAGAGTACATTCTGAGGTATACTGCGATATTTTAAAAATTAAAAAATAATAGTAATAAGATATAGATACGTCAGTTTAAAAAAAAAGTAACAAAAATGTCCCGATTTTTCCCGAATTTCAAAAAAATATTATCAGGAACCAAATTGAAATTTCAAAAAAAAACTCTACGAGCTGCAAAAATTTACTTTGAGAACTACTCTAAAAAAAACTCACGGCTGAAGACTGAAAATTTGTATGTGTTATGCTCACTCGCGGAAGAAATTTCGCTTCTTCAATTTTGACACTTAATAAACCCTAAACTAATAGCCGCATCAGAAAAAAATCTTAATAATTGTCCAGGGAATACGATGAAGAACAAACCATGTTAATTTCGTGTTTTTCCGATCAGTACTTTCTCGTGAAACCATCTAAGAATCGAGCTAAACAACACAGTTTTCAATCCTGCGGCGGCGGTAACTTTTTTTTAATATAGAGAGATAAAATCATGCTACGTGGAAATCTTAATATTGATTTTCTGTTTCGTGAACCGCTTAAAATTATGATGAGATTACCTCTGTATTTTAACAAACGTTTGTTCTAAAACATTTCCTTTTTTATGTGGAAATAAGATGTTTGATTCTTGACATTTTTGAAAATATTTTATTTTTATTTACACTATATTTCCATGTACTAGCCGATAATTTTTGGAATGTTTTCTAAAGCTAAAGTGATGGGGTCAGCTAATAAACAAATCCGCTAATCTCGCAAAAAAAAAAAAAGACAAATTTTCATTTTTCGGGCGCATGCGATAAATATAGCAATGGTAGGGAAGGGAACCTTCAATTAACGTCGTATGCTAAAGGTCCGGGATCAATCCAGCAGCGATTCATATGGGGATGGATTGTGAAGCAATCCCCTCCCCCTCATTGTTGAAAAGTAAAGTTCCCAAAGCGAACTAAATATGATTGCATAGCAATTATCGGGGGTTGATGAGCGATAGCGAGCAGGGGGAGGAGCCCCCTAGTCTACAAAGAAAAAACATCTCGGTATCATTCCGAAGATAAAAATTCTGATAATATTTTGAAACAATAAAAAAATTCGGTATCCAGTTAAATTTTTGTTGATTTCTAGTGCATATACACCTTAAGTATAAGCAGGTTGTTTGAAACATTTGACAGATGATTTATTAATTCTTTAGGGCCGTGGTAGCCCGTTTGGAAAGGTAACAATGTCAGGTAAAAAGCTAAAAATATTTGGATGAGGATTCTCTCCAACCATGTCTTCGAAAGCCAAGGTATATGAATTAAAATGTTTATGTCGTTGACTATTAAAATGAGAACATTCGATCAAAATGTGTTTTACCGTTAGTGGGCAAATGCAGCATTTGCAAATAGGATGATCTTCTCCGAGGAGGTGGTGTCTATGGGTTATCCGCGTATGTCCAATACGGAGGCGTGTTATTACTACACGCTGCCTTCTTAAAGGTAGCGATTTCCATTCATATATTTGGCTTAATAGAGTGAAGTTTGTTCATTCCATTCGTTTTGCCATTTTTCTTCTAAAACGGTACGGACAACTATCAAGCATGCTACTGGAGATGAGCCATGAATGACAGATGAATCCTGCTATTCTGTGGATCGGTTGACTCAACTATGACTAGGATATCAGTTTTTTTTCTGTCCTATTTGTCATCCGCTCTCCATCTTAATATTTTATATATTCTTCAAGAAAAAAATTATTTCTCTCGATGACCCTCTAAATTCAATTGAACACTTATGTACTTAAAAATAAACCAATGTTATAACATTACACTGATAAAATTTCATGAAGAGTCTTTGAATTATCCAAACTCAACTCAAATGGAATTTGAACTGATTTTCGAATGAACAATTTGCAGTGTTTTATAACCAGCGTTACAGAGTAATGCAAAAAATGGATCCGGCATAGAATGAAACTTCATGGATGAAAAATGCTTTTCATTCCTCTCCATACATTACCCAAACAAATAGCTAGAATCTCTCATTTGTACTTAAAATTCGAAAGGGGCCGAGGTCGTCTTTTTTCCACCGAGTGCCAACCGAAGCGGAAACGAGCAGCTTTCGTCCCCAGCTGCCTCATTTCCTGCCCACCCCGATCAATCCCGAAATTTCCAACCAACCAACAAAACTTTCACCGACTTCATCCTAGAATAAGTGCAGTCTGAACCTCGAGTAGGAAGAGTTATGGCATGATCGATATTCTGAAACGGGAGAACTCGGATGGTATGACATCAATTAGAGAATTTTCATATTTGTACCGCCATTTTGTGTCCTGTCTTAAGTTGATTGCTTGCCAATTAGTAATGCGTAGATAAAGGACCGTTTTAAATTTATGGATTGATAACAAAAGTTGCTCCGACAATGGATCATTTGGAAATTAATTAATTGGTGAAAACGTTGCTTCGATAATGGACCATTGCTGGTTGCTTCGATACTGATGAAAAGGCTTCTTAAACCATTTTAAAATATCAAAAATGGAATTGCTTCTAGACATATTTTAGTACCGTAACTCCTCCTTAAATCTAGAGCCCCGATGGCCCAGTTAGAAAAGTAACGGATTAGCAACCAGAGGGTTGCGAGTTATAAACCAACAAACACCGTACAAATTAAGCTGGTTCACGTTAAATTTGTCGTGGTCTAAAATGTCCTCACGTTGGCGTGGTGTCGAAGTTTGGAGAGTGGGGTGCTATCTCAGGTGTGGCCTCGTCATCTGACTGTGTTTCAAAATTACGCGGTGTTGTTCTGTGATCTTTTCCTATTGGGATTGATCCCGGACCGTCGTCAATAGTCCGTTATCTATCTTCAGTACGATTTTAATTAAAATGCCTATCTACCTTATATCCCGACTAGATACATACACAAGCGACAAGTTAATAAAGAAATAATATATTTTTAATACTCTATGAATGCACCAATGATATTTTAATATTACATCTGTAGCGTTAACCCTTCTCTCTAGAGGGCGCGCCATACTCACTTGATGGAGCTAGGTCGGTTGCCTGAGGGGCGTGTAATCATTGTTTCTATAAATCCTTGTAATCCGTGTTTGTTGTAAATAAATTTGTATTTTTGTTGAGTACAAAAGCATTTCCGTGTGCTGTATCCTTGATAAAATAACATTGCCACTACAACCTCTTTAACCCTCCTAGTGTTTTCGACAAGATATCTCGTCCATCAAGATATGAAGAATTTTGTTAATGACAAGTTATATACGTCAACATGATAGATAATACCGCTTCTTTGATGATTACGATATCAATATTTGGTCAGTTTTCTTCTAAATATAAGATATCTCGTACCTCAAGATCTGGTCGGCCTTGCTGATGACAAGATACTTCGTTGAGAAAATCATCAGGAGTGTTAATGTAAAATTAACAGTAATACTTTATTTAATGATTAATATGATAGTTATACAAGTAATATTTTACAGAATGGTATATTATATACCGGTATTTATTCATGAGAAAATTTTTTATAAATTCTTTAAAAAATATTACCTGCAAAATTTGCGGTAGTAAAAATGGCACCCGTATTTATATTAGTAATATTTTTCTTCAAAAATATTACCAGTATATCGCTAATCGATGCATCACTCTTATTTTATCTGTCCCTCGTTGAGTTTTAGATTTTGAAAAGCAGATAAATCTGAATGTGATTCTTTAGAATTAGGAGTTCAAAGGTGTTTGCTTCAAGCAGGTTTCTTAATACTGATTTGTAGAAACCATTTGTGTGAAAAATAGCTCTCGCAAAGTGTGGTTCTGTAGTATTTTCTGTTTTCAAACACATTTGTACTAAATTTTATACATTTTTTTAAAGTTACATCATTGATATTTTGGTTTTGACTTATAGTTTTATACAATTTTAAATAGAACAAACGCGGAATTTAATGAATAATTTACACCGTTATTTCATTAATGAGTTCATTTTTACTGACCCTTGCTATATTGATTTCGAAATACCGTATTTTTTCCGTGATACATCGAAATGAATAAAGAAATGCCAATACAGAGACATCTCACTGTATCGTGCGTAGAAACGTGATATATAGTTTTGAATAAAGTAATGCTTATATACTGTGATATGCCAATATATCTAGCCCAGAAGCGTGATATATGTAGATATTAAGTATTAAACTGAATTTCAATGTGCTTTAAGTACTATAAAAGTTTGTAGAGGCAAGATTACATCCAGGTAACAGCTCAAAAAACTGCAAAGTAAAAAAAACATGCGATGACGTCAGATGCTTGATTCTTCATAATGGCGTCCAAATTGACCACCAATGGCAACTGTTCTTTGTGTTCTGACGTGGCCAATTTTTACGAAAATTGAATGTATGTTGGGTCTTAACTCAAACACGGAATGTTTATTCCTCAATTTTTCTACTATTGAAAACCATTCTTTCGGGTCAAATGTGCACTGCTTGTGTGGAAAAAACTGGATGGTACGATTCTAGAGGATGTGGTAATAAAAAAGGATAATCGACAGAATTCAAAAACTTCATCCACCGGTTTCTCTCATTAAAATAATTAAGTATTTAATATTTGTAAGACCCTAAACGTCCAGCCTAATCAGAAGACGTAAGGATTGGTGTGGACATTCGTCTTTCCCCTATCAGGTTTTCAAGCTCCTTAGCACATCGGGCAATCAAAATACAATCGATTCATGCAGAACAAATACAAGATTGAACAAAAGTAATGTGACAAAAGACTATACATCTCATAGAACCACTTAACTTGCTTAGAGACTAGAGGTTATAAAATTTACAAATTGAGCATAAAATCATACAATGGAAAACGAGAGAATAACAATGAAACGTGCATAGAAATATTTAATTTAGTAAAACGAAACACAATGTTGTGAGTTGGTCGCCCAACCTTTTTTATTTATTAGAATTTGTGCAGGGAATCTGATTTTTATCTCCACCCTCTACTGTATTATACAGATATCTTCCTACCCAATGCATACTCGGTCAGGTTAGATTCCATCCAGGGTATGTTTCTCTCTTCTGTGTCAGTAAATCTTTACTTGAGTATGCATGTCTATTACTTGATGTTGTCTCTCTTGTCTGGTTAAACATTGGCAAATGCAACAGTCAAAAACTCTAACCAACCCAGCGTAATGCATCCCACCCACCCTGTTACAATTTCCAAGTTAAACAATATGAGAGGACTCAGTTCCCTGAAAATTATTAAAAGCATCGAATTAATCTGATTGCTTTAGATTAACTGCACAATTTAGCAGAATGTGTGCGATATTTCATAGATATAGTTACATTATTTGGCGAGTTAACTCATTTTTTCCATCGAGAATGTCAAGTGTGAAACCAACTAACGTTTTAGATTACAAAACTCTTTCTCTTTTTCATGACTTGCGTAGTTGAAATGCCAACAGCTGTTTCGTAAATAGATATTTGATACATTTTGTGTTATTTTTGATAGTGCATTTCATAGCTTTGTGGATGGAATAAGGATTTTGAAAATTGTTAGTTTATAAATGTAAAAAATTATGAAATCAGTTATAAGGTTGCTTTTTTAAGACTATTTTATTTAGAGTAAATTATAAAATGTAAATGTGAAATCATAAATAACAGTGGTATACGCAAACAAATGTGGAAAACACTTCGAAGGAGAGTAGATTAACTAGTATTTGGTAATTTTAAAAATTGAAGAATATATTCAAATATTTTGATTTAATATTATAATTATTGATTTCTTAAAAATTAGTTTTCTTTTATAATACATATTTCACGCGTGTTTTGAAATAAGATACTCTACACCATTTAATTATAATTGTAAAAACTTCAACAAACGTTCATACAATACTGTAAGAAATTTATTCCGGCTCTCCAATGTCGTTTATTTATTTCTTACGATCACTCTATTACGACTTCTATTTCGTACGAATACTTGACTCTCTGAGGATAAATAAAAATAACTCTGGGAATGGAATTATTCACGAGGTAAATAATACCCCATTCCGGAAACAGCTGTCGGACATTTTCGAGAAGCTATCTATTATGGAACAAGTAAAGCAGACACCGCATTATTCTTTTAGAATCGCAGTTCTAATCCCAGTTTAAGCTATCGATGATTTTCGAAAAAATCCAATTTCCTATTATATATATTTTTTATCTCATTGCCCTTTGAAATAGGGTCGCCTTGATAAAAGATGTACTGTTCAATTGTAACTTTCGCATAAAAGGATAGGAATATCTGTTTTCTTCGCTTTATTTGCGAAAGGATCTATTGCGTTGCACGGTCAAATAAATGAAATGATTTAAGATGGCTTACGCTGACGTATTGCGCTGATAATGGTCTTATTCGAACTACATTGTGTGAAAAGACGTATTTTTGGTGGTTAAATTATTTGAACCTTTTGTAACAGCTCTTGTTTTCCCTTTGGCTGTAAATTGTGTTCGGAAATCATTTCAGTATTGATGAAACGCCTTTCAACGATGTGTTGAAATGAGAATTAACTGAATAAAAGCATTATAATAAAGGAACTGGAATACTACAAATAATGGTTTCTTAGATGAACGTATTTTCCTTCTAACATCATTTGCTTAAAAAGTAAAGATTACCGGAAATCCTTCAGAAATATTTTATTCTTACATTGCTCGCTTCTCTGCATGAATAATAGATCAGCCATGCTGATTTGGAACTAGATTTAGTTTCATTTATTTGTGAATAATGTAAATGAGCATTGGAATACGGTTTGAAGGACTGCTTTTTAGCTTTATCTGATGAATCGAAAAGGGTAAGCAATTTCCAAACTTCTCTCTTTAATGTGAGAAATGTAATCAAAACTACGAGAGTCGTCATTTGATTAAAAAAGTATTATTTACTTATATAGTTCTTGTTTCTCAAAGGAAAAATATCCAATTATACAAAGGACAAAAATATGATACAAAAAATGCAAGTAAAAAGCAAACATCAGCTAGATAAGGGATGAAAGAAAACAGAGTATGGAAGCAGATTAGATCAATTTTTAGCAGAAAAATCAATTTTTAGCAAAATTATTACTTACGACAAAAAAATAATTTACAGTTTCGGACAATGTACTTGTAGTTGTTGAAATAAACAAAGAAATAAAGAAGGGTTAATCAGTTTTGTGACGTAGGAGGTTGCAAAAAACGTTAAACCTCCAAGTGATTTGTATGAGTGATCACTTGTCAGTTTTGCAAATGAGGCGATTCTTTGTTAAGGACGCCACTAAGTCGGTTAAGGGAATGTCTCTTTTGTTGATTAGCAGTAAGCATTGATAATGTCTGCTTGTCTGAACTAAGTTAAACAAGCCGCAGACACAACATAATTTTTCCTCATACACAACTACGGAAAAAATGTAATTCTTCCTCTTTATTCTATCGTTAGAGAAAACTCAAAGATACCATTCAATAGGCAATAACATTTTTTATTCTTGTTTATGTATGAAAAATATTGAATTGATCACGTCCTTATTAAATTGATCTAAAGCTACACACAATTTCAAATGACAATGTCCTATTCATATGCCTTATTTTTGTGCATCGATATGTTTTGATTAATCAAGTAAGGTAACATAGCTTTACCCCCATCACACAGATAATGACAAATCTTTACAATAATGAAGATTTATTGTTTTCAAAATGATGTGCATATCGAACAACATGTCTGTGGTCAGATGGCAAAATATTTCAGTCACTTTTCCCAAGCAATTTAATAAGTCCCATACTGGAGTCTTTTTTGTCAATGTTTAGAAGGTGGCAAAATGCCGTAAGTCTTTTTTTTTCAGTTTATCAGAAATCAGAGGTGGGAAAATTGTAATAAATCAAAAACCACAGAACCACATGTTGAATCTTGAATCTTAAAATTGCTGTCACGAAAAATTAAAAGTAACATAACATTTTGCCATCTGAGCACAGATGTCATAGAGCTCGTGCAGCCATATGCATTGTTAAGGAGAAATTTCCTGACCGAAGAAGATCTAGTGATACTGAATGGTCCCCTTGTTCCCCAGATTTAAACGTGTTTAATTTTTTTCTGTGCGGCTGCTTAACACTTTCAGTGTTTTATATCTGTATCAAAATCGAGTTGTAGGAGACTCAGGTTCGATTGTTGTCAGGTGCATTCCTCCATGAGTGTTTTTTGTTTCTTTTCTGTGTCAGCAGCGCTTATAACACGTCATTTTGTCACCTTTTTGACATTTTGTCACTTTTTTGTTCTTTTGTCACCTTTTTGACATTTTGTCACTTTTGTAGGTGTTTAAATTCTTAAATTCTACTTGGACAAGAGCAATTTTTAGAACGCAATTAAAAAAAATAATTTTTTCCCTCTAAATGTCAATTCAATTTGAAAAATTCGAATTTTTTTTGTGCTCGTGTATTTTTTTTTTCACAAAAAATGCGAAAAAAATGAGATTTCTAAAAATTTACCAGTAATTTCTTTCGGTATTTTCATTTGCTTCCAATGATGATGACCTAAGGCAGGGTTCTTTGAAAAGTCCTTGAAATTTTTTGCCGAACTCGGGGCCTTTGAAAGTTCTTGAAATAGTTTGCGAACACTTAATGACATTTTATATAGAATCTGGAACGGCAGATAATATGTAAAAAAGAACTAATTAACATTGGTACATTTAATATTCACACAGTACATAATGATTTTTTTAATTGTCTAAAAGATGTTGGGGAAGTCTGAACTAGTTTTTTCTATTCACAGATTTTTTTTTTCAATCAGTGGTCTAAAAGTTCGTCAACATACAAACAAATTCAAGGAGACTTGAAACATCCTACTCACTATTTCATCAAGCATTGTTCATGGAGGTGGGTAAGCCTAAAGCTAGCTGCTGAAAGGTTACGTGAACAATGGATTGCACATGCGAAAGTATTTCCTTGACTACATTCCAATAAAGAAGCCAAACATGATACAAAGACCAGGCTATATGAAATTTTTTCATTTACTTAGAAGAGAAACTTTGAAGGCTGAGGTAACATTTGCAGTATAAATTGCAAGTATATTTAACCGTGTAAAAAAATTTCTTCAGAAAAAGGAACCCTTAATACATAACCTTCATTCTCAATTTCAATTGTTGATAAGAAAATTTTGGGTAGCATCTACAAAGAGGAATTCATTCGAGATTTGAAGATGAATGAAGTGGAAGATATATGTCCTCAGAAACTTGCTTCTGGCTGATATTCTGATTGAAGATCAAATTTCTAAAGCGCTACAGAATGTAAGAGAGAATGAAATAAATTTATTTTTTCTAAGGGAACATAAGTATTACATTACTAGTGCTAAATTTCTTTTGAAGAAGTCCTCCTTCAGTTCATCTCTCCTTAAAAGTTTATTTTGTCTTGATCCTCTGGAGAGACACAGTGGTGAGAGTGTACGACAGGTATTCGAAGTTGCAAAAGCAATGTCATGGGAGGTCCCTGCAGACATACTAATGGATGAGTGGAAATTACTACAAAGAGAATTGGAGGAAAATAATCTAGAATGATGCCTATTGATGTTTACTGGAACCAGTTCTTCAGACTGAGAGACATTAGTGGTGTGCATCCTAAATACCCAGTTGTGTCTCAAAACTAGTAAAGGCTGAAACTTTCTCATTGACATTGAACGTGGCTTCTCAGCCTCAGGAAGAGCTTTGACAGGAGACATAGCATCAATATCTTAACGCACACTCAATGCATTGATGACGGTCAAAAGTAACTTGGCAAATTTTGACATTCAACCTTATTTGGTTACGATCACATCAAAGCTAATGGATATGGGAAGGATTGCATATAAAGCCTACAATGCCTAAAAAGAAGATATAAAACGTAAGGCACAAGAAAAGTAAGGAAAAACTGGAAACAGAGAAAAAAAAATGTAAGCATTTGGTAATGAAAAGAAACTAATAGAAGAAGGAAGATTCAAAATTATGCGTAAAGAAGAGGTTGAAGCGTTGGACAGGGGTTCAATGTTGTTAAATTAACGGGTTAGGTACCTTTTAAATGTCAAAATATGCAAAAAAAATCACTACATTTCGAATCTTAATATCTCCATGAATAAATTATTTACATAAATGAAATTTTGTATACAGATTTTAACTACCTTTATATTTGTAAACTATTTTTGAAAAAATTTCTACCCTTAAAATATATTGTAAATTGGACCAAAATGAAATGTATTGTTTTTGTTGTTCGAACATTATATGGTGCTTTGTGCGCAGTATTCTGGGCAAAATAATTATTATTATGAGCTGAATTTTTTTATATACTTAAAAATATCTAGTATTATTACAATGACAAACTCTTGTATTTCTTTAAAAAAAACTGAAATATTTTCTTTTTTTTTCAACACAAAATTTGCTTTTTTTTCAAAAACATTCAACAGGATAGACAAAAAAGTTGGTCATTTTAAACATACATATGGTTTACATAATCGATTAAAATTTCATGCAATTCTAACCAACCATTCCAGAGAAATATTGCGCGTAAGTGGTAAAATCACAGTTTTGAGATATCGTCGTTTAAAAACAATTCGCTTGTGACATTCTTTCGCAGTAAAGGAAGGAAACAAATGAAACTGAAAGTAGAAGTAAAATACCTTGTTCCCAGATAAAAAATAAAATTTATAGAACAATGTACATGGAGATGGCTTTAGCAGCATAGAGCGGAGTCAAAATACATTTTTGTGATCGCTGATATCGACGAAGTACAAAATGTAAACAAACCATCTGGCTCTAAATGTTTGATTAAGGGCTTCACTCTTTTAACCATAACTTCCGTTCTAGAGTGAAATTTTACACCAGGTTTGTCTTAAAACGTTGCTAAGAAACGGAGCATTAACATTAGATCATAATAATTTTTTTGAAAATTTAAAAGGTTCCTATCCCCTTAAGCCAATGATAGACTCGAGAAGGCGATAAAAAATAAAGCAAAAACAGATTTTAAAACATGCTCTTTCCTACTTTATGATTACAAAATTATTTAAAATATTTTTTTTTGTATCGTTTCAAAATAATATGTGTCTGTGTATAAAAAAGAAATGAAGAAAATTAATATCCTTCCAAAGAAAGAAAAGAAAAAGATAGGAGTGTCTGTGGAAAGGACCTTTTTATTTTCTGTCTTTATACTTGAATATATTTGACAATATTATTATGTGTCGCTCATTGTCACTTTTTTGTTCGATTAGTCATTTATTGTCACTTTATTTGATTGATTTAGTCACTTTTGTCCCTTTTGACACCTTAAAACCTGTTATAAACCCTGTGTTATTAAAACACTTTTATTGTGTGTATGTTTATTACTAGAAATTGCATATATCTTGGTGTCTAGCACAACATGGCCAAATATGTCCCTTGAGCAATTAAACACATCAACCCTTGAGCAAATGAGAAAATCAACCAAATCACATCGAAAACTTCCTTGTACATGCCCAATGTTTTCTCTGATGCCAAAACCATTTCCAAATTGTCACCAGTTCTGTGAAAAGGACAGTTTGTTATTCCTCCTTCGGTACAGCTACACTCTACGTTTATGAGTGATGGCAACGGCTTGGCGATTTTTTGGCGCACTTCCAGTAGCGAGTACTGAAAAATTAAGGCAACACATCTTTCATTACGGTTGTTGTGGTTTTCATGGCAACCTCGACAAACGGAAAATTTCAGTTTTCATTTTGAATATTCTAGAAAGTTCTTCCAAAATCCGTTAAAGTCGTTTGATTTCATTGATTCGCTTGAAATTTTTTTCTTTCCTCCCATTGGTTATTTTGTTTTTAAAATATCCTTTGATTGCATTGGTCCTTTTAAATCGTTTTCTGTGATACCATTGGTCCATTTATTTGTATTTTGACAGTTATGGAATTTTTATTTTATTATAATAGTTTTCACGAAAGGATTAAAAGTTTTGTTTTTTTGACCATTTTCGATTTAATAATTTTTTTACGAAAGAATTCTGACGTTATCAGGTTGTATTATTTCTTGCTTTTTTTTTCTTTTGTAAATCTTTTTCTTTTTCAACATGCCCACTGTATTTAGTGTAATTGATAAGTTTCAGGGTATTCTTACCCAACATTCGTAGCTTAGTTCCTCTGCTGGTTCACAAATGTGTTTTGATATGTGCTTAAGCTTACTACTTTTTGTGAAAGTTTTTAAAAATATACTTCTTAAAACGTTCTGAAATGTGTTTAAAAAGTGTGTTGTAAAAAGAAAAAAATTTGTGACAGAAAAAGAGTTATAAAATAATTCTTTCCTTGGCGACTTTAGAAATTCGCCAGAAAAATCGCCAAGGCCGTTGCCATCCCTCATAAACGTAGAGTGTAGCTGTTCCCCTCCTTCTATCTTCTTACTACCTTGGAGAACAGGGAACGTTTTTTTCTCGTCGCTAGTTTCAGTGCGACATTCATTAACTACTGAGTAAATTAATTTAACTCAACCAGACCAGATTTTGAAGAACTAATCACCTCGTCATTATCAAAATTGGCAAAGTCTTACGGCCGTATTCACAAGTCCGAGTTAACTCGAGGATCAACGATAATCCGCGAGTTATCAAAAAAACCGTATTCACAAGTCCTGATCCGTGGTTTAAACTGCCGTTTCGGTGTTACATTTTGATCCTCCGAAATCGGCGAGTTAACTCGCGAGTTACATTTAACGCATGCGCAGTACCATCTTTTTGGAAAAGCAAAATGGAGGACACATTTCATTCTATGCTCAATTACAGTATTCTTTCGACGACTGGACTGGATCTGTCATTACGGAGCACCTGCAGAATAGCAGCTCATCTCATCATCATAATATTGCTCAATGAAAATTTTAAACATATTTTTATTGAAATTCAAAAGAAAAATGAAAATAAAGGTAGCTGCGCAAATCTTAAACAAGCAGCTTAGCGAAAAGATAGATGGCGCCACCTCTGTCCTATAAGCCGGAGAGAGCGAACGGTAGAAAACGACCACGGCGGATACAAATTCGTCGTAGAATAAAAATTATTCTGTTGATTTATTACGAATGAAAGAAAATTGACAATGCAAGTTACTTTTCACGACACCAACACACACCCATACTGATAAGTATAAAGATAATCAGATTACATACATCTGTCAAGACATTGTGTACAATTCTTTCTTGCCAAATTTAGGTTTCCATAAAAATCCAATTTGAAATTAAATACCTTTGCATTTCTTTTCCCAAACCCATATTAAAATGCTGTGCGAGTCCTATTTATTCACAATTTGGAATCAATTCTACGGTGAAGTACGTGCTTGATCAGTATGAATGCATGTTGGGGCGTCGTAACCAATGTAAACAATACCACGTGATCGTGAGGTAGCCAATCACAGCGAGCGTCTCATTTTAATCCCCGGATCACTTAACACGCCGTTTGAGAATACCGTTTTTGATAATCCTCGAGTTAACTCTTACTCGCGGATCAACTGATTCTCGAGTTAACTCGAGACTTGTGAATATGGCCGTTAGATTCGATAACTTGTCGAAACCACTTGGAATTTTAAGTGAAAGAATCTATGTTAACAAGTCACACCAATAATTCAACAAATTAAGCAAAGTATTCGCAAAAAATTTGAAAAAAACATTATCTCGTAAATGTGCTGAACATGACAATGTAAAATGTTGTCGAAAAGGCCCGTAATTGCAGAGCATCCAGAAACAGCCAGCTGCTGTTGTCATATTCCATAAATTATGTAACTGGATATGTTATGGGTGAAAAGGTCGTTCTTTAATTAACCTTGGATTTTATGATTCCCAATAAGGTCTGTTTTGTCTGTGTTTGCGTATCCAATGATGTCAAAATTAAACTTGACAAAAATAGGGATGCGACATCGACAACAAAACATCGATGTTCTATATTAAAACATCAATGTTAATAATACATCCCCCCCAAAACCATCGATGTTTTTTAAACAAATTTTGATGTATTTAATGTTTTTTAAACACATTTTGATGTATTTAATGTTTTTTAAACAAATTTTGATGTATTTAATCTTTTTTGGTCCAATTTTTAAAACTGGTTTAGTAACCTCTGACATTAATGTTATCTCTGGAGAAGATTTAATTTGTCAGTTGTCGTGTTTATCAATTTATAACTAAGATTTTCTTTAAATTTTGTAATTCCTACGTACCTGATTCTTATGTATAACTGAATGTAAATTTAATTTAGTGTATAGCCAAATATTTTTTATATTTTTATCATGTATTTCGAAGTTTTTTTAACCGTAAAAGTGGTTAACAATTGTAGTTATAGAAATGAATTATGTCATCACTCACAAGCGAATACTGCTCGAACCTTGTTGGATACATTATGCATCTCAATGTACTTTGCCTCAATATTTTTATCTAAAAGGCTTGTTCAAATATTTAAAATTACTCGTTAGACTTTCCTCTTCTACCACCTCAAACATGTGTCCCGACATCTTGAGGAATGGGCTTTTCATGATATTATCTTACCTGTACGTACATCCGCGTGTAAATTTAGCGTAGGGTTCAGGAAGTGAAAGCAAACATTTTCGTCGAATAACTTTTCCAACTACCTTCTATTTCAGCACTTCTTTGACTCAGACGATCCGATCGTTGAAAGAACCATTGCAAAACCAAAAAAAAAACAAGCAATTGCATTTCCGACAAATTTTTTTTATTCGTTCAGTGTATCTTCCCATGGGTCCATTTCGAATGCAGGAATTCGGAACAAAGTTTTGGAGGCTGAATTTTAAATTTAGTTTTCAGTAACAGTTGCGCAGCAAGATAGGCACTGAGAACTGTGTTTTTCTACTTTTACTTTTTCAAGTTTAAGGTAAAAATATACACTTACCTCAAGATATATCGCAGTTTCTCTTTCTCTAAACAGTGAGATATATCGGGGGTTTCACTCTGTTTTTTATCTTTAACTTGGAAAAGTACTGGTTCTTATTAAAGGAGAAAAAGTACTGGTTCTTATTAAAGGAGAAGAAAAAAGTACAGTATACAGAGTGCTAAGGAAAGCGTATTTGTAATAGAAATCAAAAGACGTAAATAACGTGTTAAAACAAACACCGAGATTCCCTAGTGATCTGTTTTTATTTTGTTTTACTCTCGCTTGAGCCTTTTGCTTTTTATTTCTTTTCCAACTTCTTCTTGTGTTTGGCGCAACTTGGCGAAATGTTTGGTTTTTATAACCCGTGCGCCATAAAATTCCAAATCAACCATGTGTTAAAATATGCCTCTTGTGTATTCAAAATTATACAAAGTTAAGAGTTAAACACAAAATCCTTCATAGCTTCTAAGCTGACATCTCTACTTTTATTGTGAATAATGGGACAGGAAAATGTTACGGGTGAAAAGGTCGTTCTTTAATGAACCTCGGATTTTTTGGTTCCCAGTCAGGACTGTTTTGTCTGTTTGCGTATCCAATGATATCTAAATTAAACGCTAAGAAATAACGTGGCCGAAAGCGTCTTTGTTTGTAGCGCTTTCAGAGATGGCTACTTTTCACTAAGGTCCGGTGCACACGTCCGGTTTTTCAACGTGCGGCGCCACTGCGGCACCAAAGCCCAACTATGCAAGCATAACCGTGAAATAATGCACGAACTCATTTCCCGCCATTTGCGATAAATATTCTATCGAAGATAACGTGTTTATTTCGCTTACTTAGTGTACAAAAAAAAAGTATATTTTGAAACAAAATAGATGTTACTGGATACAACCATTTATTAATTATTACTTATATTCCATTTTGTTTTATGAAAATAAGGTACTTCAGAACGGAGACATGTGAGGTGCCGTGAGAACTGCGGTACAAATTGCACGCAAGTTGGACGTGCGTCGAACCCTAACGGCGCTTGAGGCATGTGTGCACTGCTCCAATGGATCTAATGTATATCAGACCGCACTTGCGTTGCGGCAGCGGTTCGCACGTTTAAAACACCGGATGTGTGCACCGGGCCTTAATCAGTAAACAAAGTGTAAAATTCTGATAGATTAAATGTGTAATTCCAAAGCTATTGTGAATCAAAATGGTACTTTTATAAGAATGAGTGTCGATTTTCACTTGGCATGCTTTATTAAAATCCATTTTATCAATATAAGCATTCATATACACATTTCAAGGAATAAATGGAATAAAAACTTGGACTCCAAATGGAATACACATTTATTCACAAAACATAAGACAGCATTTGGTGTACTTTGGTGTACTTTTTTTTAAATATAATTCAAGGCAAAGCGTTCACACCAGTCTTGTTACAGCAATTAGCTTATGGTCATCTGTATATTTCGGTATATTTAAAAATTCCTAAACCTATTTTCTCATTTACTCTCATTTTTATGTACTGATTTCTATCCTCCAGATTCCTCACTGCCTTCTGTCATCAGACGAATGCGTAATTTCATTAGAGCGGCGAGGTCTTCAAAGCATTTTGGAACAAAACTCTACAGCTCCCGAGCTCAAGTCATGATAATCGGAAAAATTGATTACTTTTAATTTAAATGGCGGCTTGTTGCCTTTGTCATTGTACAAATAATGTCAATTTTTGTTTCTTAGCTCAATACTTACATTTTAGGGCAGGTTAATTTTGAAAACTCCCTTTTCTAAGATCAAGTAAAAATACATGCGGATTTCAGTCCGAAATGTGAAAAAGTAGACTAATACAAATTATAAATGTAGAACCCCGAGATGAATTTTGAATGTCTGACCACCAAACTCTTCGGAACTACACTGATTCGAACTCGCGCTCATTTAGGAAGCAGCCTTCCGTAGGCTGCTTCCTAAATGAGCCCCAATGGCTCATAACAGGGACAATCAACAACATACATAAGGATACGAACCCGGGACCTTATCGGTGCGTGGTAGACAAACTCTATTATCACTACACTAACGAGATAGCTGGTAGGAAGTAATTTAAAGTAAATTCTAGTTCAACTATTCTGATAACAAGATAAATATATGAAATATGAATAAATGATGATAAATTCTGATATAAATAGGGATTCATATGAATTATTTTAATGAAACAGAGATGTCAATACGTTTCGACAGGTGAGTTTACGCTAATGGCACGTTAATTTTTAATAATACATAAAGAGTATTGACAAAAACACATTGTCATTAAGCATAATTTATATTGCCCATTGAGGATTCATGATGAAGTTATTAATACTCAACCAGGATATATAAATTTGAAATTCCTTATTTATATTTCGTTTTTGTGCCTTTAATTCTATACTAAATCTGGAAAATCTAAAAACTATACTAAGTCTGAAATTTTAAGCTTTTTATTTGAAAGTGCACCAAAATATCTTAGAAACACAAAATTACATATATGCTCGTAAAGGAATTCACTTTTCCTATAACACTAATAGGGCCGAGTTCTATCATTAAAATATGTTGGTTGGTTATTTTGGCATTTTATGGGCCACTTTTGGCCAAGCGGCGCCAGACACAAGAAAACGTCAAGTAAAACGTGTCATAAAAGGGGAAAAAGAGTGGTGGGATGAAAGCAGAAAAGATCGATTGGGTATCCCGAGAGCACGAGCTATCCCCTTGTTTATTAAAGCCCGTAAGCCTAGTTAATTTGCAATAAGGTACGGACAAAAACGTTTGTCATTAAGAATAATTCATTCTTGATTCGTTTTCGTGATTAATTAGGTAATGGAAAGTTGGACAAAACCGGAATACAAAATGTGTTTTTTCCCTAAGCACATACGTGACTAAAATTGCTTCAAATGCTATTTGAATAATAAATTAGTTCTTCAGTTCCAAAAATAAATATTTTTCAATGTGAAAGAATTATATTTTGGAGGATAAATAAACTAGTTTGGGAAATATGGAACTACTCGGTTTTATCCGACCAGGTCGGATAAAAACGGGTATATATAGGACTAATTAAAAAACGTTGTTGTGTTTTACTACTGGAATATGTTATTTACAATAGTAAAATTAGTACAATGGCCTTCCTACACTGAGAAACATAAGTGAGTTTAAAAAATCACGGAACATAAGTAATTTTGAATTTAACATGTTTGGAATGTATAGTAAATTAAGTTAATTGATCAGTATTGTAAGACATTTTAAGAACAGAAATCACAAATACAATCTTGATCATGCTCCTCAGCATTGCTTCAGGCTTCAAGAGCCCATCCATTACAGTTGAGACACTGTATCCAACCTTCCAGAGATCTTGACCAGGCGTACAATTAATAACAAAATATACAGGCCTCGTCACAATCCACGTCGTCTTCATCTGATGGCCGAGGAGACTGCTTTAATGCTGAGCTTCTTTTTCTTCCTACTCCAATTACTACCCGGTCTTCTCCGACAGCAAAGGTCCCGGTTTTATCCAACAAACGCCATTAATCAGAAAAGAAGGCTTAGCATATTTCAAACATGAAGCAAAACGTGGTTTAATAATTTAAAATAATAGCTGAAAGAGGTGTTATCAGATGTTGTACTTACTTAAAATAAATCTTCAAATAATTAAAATCTACATTGTAAAATCGGTGGAATAAAAATCGAACCTTTCCTACTCGAACTTTTTAAAACATTGGCATTGAAAAACACATAATCTACACTGCCTTTAGGCCCTCAATTGAGCCTCAACCAGTTCATATAAATTTCTAGTCTTCGTATTTAATTTCTGTGATTTAATCCCCATTCTAAAGTCTAAGATCAATCTCCATTCTAATGTTTAAAATCCGAATTTAGCCTCAACCAGTTTTTATAAATTTCTATAATCTTCGTACTCCATTCCTGTGCTTTAATCCTGATTCTAAAGTACACAACTCGAACGTTATTAAAAATTCAATTTTTGGGGTGAAATTGAATTTTATTCAGAATTTGATTTCAACCCAAAAATGCACGGATGTCCAAAGTGATCAGGAATTCACTTTAAGACCTCTGTAGGTCTCGGTCTAATTAACACTTGCGTTGCAAAAAGTGACCTTAGAACGAGAAGCGAATCGCCCGTAGTAGGGAAAAACTAGTTTCATCATCACTTAATGATGCAAGTAGTGTAAATACTTTTCCTCATTTGAAAGGAATGTTTGTGCATGAGCATTGATATGGCTTAGTAAGATATAATACTGGTAGATACATTCAGCTCACTGCAGCATAACAAGCCTTCCCACTCTTGTGTAGCAAAAGAGGACCACAAAACAGCAGACAAAAACCAATCAGTTCACTGAATATCTCTCAGAAAACCCTTCAAAGTCGCCTTATTACTACTTCCCTGTACCCAAAACGAATAAAAACAGGATAGGAAAGCTCAGTTTGCATCGAGAAACCTTTAAAAATACAAGAAGGATACCTGCTCATTTAAGAATCGCATAAGGGATACTCTAAATGTATCCTCATACGACGAAAGGCAAAATAAAAACTCTTCCGCAATTCGTTTCATATAAATTTGCTATTTTCTTGAATAAAAGTGTGTGGGATGAAAAGTCGAACTGTGTAATTTTTAGTTATGCATGTACGACTCCTTATAATATAGTGGCTCAGTCCGTTAGTCCATTTACCTTATCATCCTGCGTGTTGTAGCTGGTACCTGTAACATATCCCGCGCGCATTTCTAATTCCTGTTTTTGTATAACTTTTTGTGTATTGTATATGCATTTACTTGAGAAAGGAAGTTTAATTAATATCACACTGGATCTATTTGTGACGGTCTGGTGTCCATCCCAATGGGAGAGATCCGAAGATAGCACCTCGTCATTTTGACCCACTGTCATATGACGAGGACAAGTCCTGATTTGTCATCCAACTCTCCAAACTTGAACACCACGCCATCATGAAGACCTCTGTCATGACAGAACAGTACATAACAGTCTATGGCTGAATCATGTTTCTAACTCGCAATCCTGCGGTTGCTAACTCGCAATCCTGCGGTTGCTAACTCGCAATCCTGCGGTTGCTAACCCGCTACTTTTCCTACCAGACCCTACACTACCCTATAATAATGGACTGGCCGGTAAGATGTGATGGTATAAGGGAAAGTATACGTGCTTTAATATGGAGATGGTCCCCCACGTGTTGCAATTACACTAGCAACCCTTCTGGGCATACTTTCAACAAGGTTTGATACACAGCTATATGGGTATGTGTGTCCATTCCTGCTGCAAGAATGTCCCCAGCTCAGACCGGAATCCTAAATTTCGCAAAAAAAAAAGTGTTTTTTGGCTTATTGGATAAAACGATGCATCAGATATTCTAGAACAGTGGTTCCCAAACTTAGTATGTCCATGGATCACTTCTCATAGCAAAACCCTGACCATGAACCCCTAAGTAAAATAACTCTACATGACTGCAAAAAAACAAAGATTACAAATTTAACTTTCATGTCTTGAATGGTATTAATTTATTGAAATATGAATTTTGTATATTTCTATTTTGTAGCATTTATATATATTAAAATAAGTATTTATTGTATAAGTAGTAGCATTTACTAAAATACTACTACTGCTATACATTTACTAAAATACTACTACTATACATTTACTAAAATAATACTATACTACTATATATTTACTAAAATATATACTACTACTACTATATATTTACTAAAATACTACTACTACTATATATTTACTAAAATACTACTACTACTATATATTTACTAAAATACTACTACTATATATTTACTAAAATACTACTACTATATATTTACTAAAATACTACTACTATATATTTACTAAAATACTACTACTATATATTTACTAAAATAATAGTAAGTAGCATTTATTGAAATTAAAATTTTTGTTTTAAAATACAAAAACACATTTTTTTAATGAGATGGGAAAACCTGATAGGATGTATTGAGATTATTATTTGTTAGGCTCTTTGTTTGTGAGTAACATTCTTCGTAAGTCTACAAGAGCACTAATTTCCTGTCGGTTTCTTTTTTTCATGATGAAGCTCATAGCTGCACTAAATCCACGTTCTACTAAATAGAAAGACAGGAAAGCAATTAAGAGCTTCTGTGCATTAACCCATAATGCAGGATATAAAATTGATACCTGTTTTGTTACCATAATTTATGGTATCCTTGTTCAAAAACATTGGTATCGGCTTCTTATTTGTGAATAATTCAATATATATATTGCTACTGTATTAGTATGGATTCACCTGAGTTTGTGGGTCTACGTGCAAAAGAGTTCAACACCCAATCGGGGATAACCATGTGAAAAATGTCTTCAAATCTTTGGCTGAGGCCATAATAAAGAACCGTTAGGTGTGGACATCTCTTTTTTGCAATTTTGAAAGATTTGGAAACTGAGAGCATTCTTCTCTTCCCAAATTGTATAGAAAAAAGTTTTGTAACAAACGCAGATATTATACTTTTAATTTTGATTCAATTTAATTGATCACCTTGTAGCTTCAAATTGGTTTCGTTAACCTCTGTTGTATTTCGTACTTAAAATGCAATTTTCTCACAATCAGTTTTTTGAAATTTTGCCAAAGTTTAAAGTATTAAGGCGTTTTGATATATGGACTTACACTTAAACTGTTTATAATTTTTAGATCTTAAATAACTGTTTAACAGACACAAGGAGAGCTTTTTTGCATAAATAGTTCAGAAAAATCGATAAAAATGAATAAACATAAACAATTGAAAATGTTTATTCATATTTAACATATAATGAGCAATATACTTTTTTATGAAAACTCGTAAATAAAATATAAAATATCTTTCCCTAGGTCTTTTGCATATACTATAATGATATTGTAGAAATTTATTTTATGCAAAATATTGAAAATTGACAGAGGAGTAGGGGCTTATGAAAACTGTGTATATCGGCTTCAGAAACATATTATAAAGGTAAAAAAAGATATAGTTAAAAATAAAAACGAATTTTTTTATTGATGGCTTAAAAATTTGTGCTTAATTATCACTAAAAAAATAGGTTACGTAAAATGAATAGTAATAATTTTGGGTTTTTCCTTACGGGTCTCCCTTAAGAAGGATGTGTAACTTCATGTTTTAAAATGACCAGTACAATAAGAATAAAAACTACTTTAAAATAAGATAGATTACGTTAAAATAAAATGAGTACCCATACGTTGTAGTTCAAATATATATTTCTAAATCGATTTCTGAAGTAGTCACATTATAAAAATCTTTCGTATTTTATCTTACAGCAGAAGTGATATGAATATAAAATGGATTAAATGTGTGAATGGGAATATAAAACGTATTTATGTTGGAAATAATTGGTAGAAGGTACAAAAAAATTTAAATAATTCCTTAAAAAGATATTTCCCGTACGTCTAAGGAGGTTTCCATTTTTCTATGAGAGAAATGTGCAGCCTAATCATCTTTCAATCAAAACTTATCCAATTTAACCCGACCAAAGGGGGTTAATTCTGTGTATGCTATAAAGTAGTGCTCACCAACCTTTTTATCGCCTCGGACCGGATCAACGTTTGATAATTTTAACGCGGCCCGCTGAAGAAGGAGGGGGGGACGTTGATTGTTTTTATTTTAGATTGTTTTTATTTAAATTTTTAATTTGTTTGTATTTTTAAACATGCCTTCAAAATAAAATATAGTTACACCAAAAAATGAATGTAAAGTGATTTAACATTTAAACTCACTAGAGCGCTAAATCAATGAGAACCCTGAGCTTGTTTCTTTGCGACGAGACGGTTTCATCTGGGGGTAATAGGAGACAATGACACAAGAAGTATGTTGCTTATGTCCAGTTTATTCCGTTGTTTTGTTTTGGTTGCTGTCACTGCGGAAAACCCCTCTTCAGATAGGTTGTCGGAAATGGCAATAGGGATTTAAGTGCTGTGGTGGCAATCTCAGGGTATTCCGCCAGGACTTTAATCCAGAACACTAGCAGAGTTGTTGTCTCGAACGTAATTTTAAGGCCGCCTTCATTTGAAATCTCGAGCAGTTGATATTTTTCTTGCACAGACATGCTAGATTCGCCTGATTTGTTGACAAATGGATCGCGAATTCATTCCTTACTAGTCCGTGGGTCTTTTGTGGTTGGGTCTGTTGTGCTCTTTTTAAAAGCAAAGACAAGTGATCGTGCACCAACTGGGAGAATGAATGTTTAGGCTGAATCTTGCCTAAAATCCCCACTAATGTCTGAAACATGTCCAAAATGCCTCTGTTCACGCGCCGTCCCCACAACTTCAGTTTTGCTTTAAATGCAGCTACTTTGTCTGCCAACTTGAAAACAGTTGTCAAAATTGGAATATAGAGAGATACAGAATTCAGATATGACAATTGAAGCTCTAGTAACAGAACAAATTTCAAGTTCTGATTTACCGTCTCCTAATTTGAGTGGACATTTCATAGATAAGATCCGCACAAACCCGAGAGAAATACACCACAGTAAATGAAATGGAAATAATTTAATGTTCCTTGGGCGGCCCGGTACCATTTGATCCACGGACCGGTACCGGTCCGCGGCCCGTTGGTTGGGGACCAGTGCTATATAGGATACAAATGGGAAGAGCATGCATTCCAACATTTGTGTAACAATTGCAACAGAAACCAGGGGAAATATGAACACAATGCATCCAACATCTATACATGCTTTAGATACCTAATTGGAAGTGTGTTTCACGATACCCAGCAGTTATAAAGACGACCACTTTAACAGTCATTAAGTATAACCCTCCATAAAACAGACAGTTCTTGTCGATAATATATCATACGCCAATCAGGAGAATCACCCAGGCCTTATTAGACTATTAGGACCGAGGACTTTTCACTACAATAGAATTTGAGATCCTTATATGTATTGGAGCTTGTGGTTTCGGTGTGTTGTCCACTCCATTGTAATAAGTTTGTTATGTTATAGTCCAATTATCTACGCTACAGCACATGCACTATCTAAACGATTTCAATGGCAAAATACAGGGTGGCCCAGCAGGTAATGTTTGAAAGATCGAGATTTCAAAACACATAAGAGTGATGAAAATATTTTAATGATATATATTGAAATTAAATAGTAAGGAATCAATGATAAAGAGGTTCGAAGCGATCGCCTTCTTTAACAAGCAGTGAGGCGGTTCAGAATCCAACCATCCCGCGGGAGCAGACTTCCATGCTAATCGTGTCGACTGCAGTTTTAACGGCAGTTTTCAGTTCAGGAAGTGTCTTAGGACTTGTCTGCCGTACTTTGCTTTTTAAGTAACACAATAAGAAGAAATCGCAACGGTTTAAATCCGGGGAATAGGGTGGCCATTCAATACCACCTCGGAAGTGCGATTATTCGAAAGCAATGATTCGATCATGAAAATCCTCATTGAACACTTCGAAAACTTCCGCCGTACGTTGTGGTCTTGCACCATCCTGTATTATCCAATGACCATGGACTTAGTCATTACCGAGAAGATTAGGGATGAACTCCCCGTAAGAAAACTGTATTTCGCAGCATTTAACGTGCCGTAGATGAAAACTGTGCCATACACACTCCATGGGAGGATATTGCGCACCACACAAGACATAGCTCACTCTTATGGTCATGCGCACCAAGTTTGGCTTTATCTAGACTCTATAACAAAAAAATCGACGCACCAAGAAGGAATCATCCGATTGCTTTCAAATTTCCTATACAAAAACGTTTTGATCAAATATGCAAATTATTAAAATTTGGTGTCCAATGAATGAACAGTACGATCTACAGCGCATCGGAACTGCGCATCCAGCAGATGTATATAAGGAGTTGCTTTTGAACTGTTGTTAAAAATTTCTGCTGCATTGCGATTTAGAATACCTTTCAACGACTGAAAAAATGCCTCGCTGCAGGATTCGAGCTCATTACGAGCAACTTTCAGAGTTTAAAAGAGGTCGTATCATTGGATTGAAAGAGGCGGGTTGGGCAAATCGGAGAATCTCTCGTCATGTGAGTCGAAGCGATGCGGCGATTAGAAGATGCTGGCAAGAGTGGGTGACAATGGCAGATTTCAGCGTCATGATGGTAGCGGTCGACGTAGGGCCAAAACAGATCGCGAGGACTGAATGATTGTCAGATCATCTGTCACAACGCCTCATTCATCGCTATCAACCATCAGTCGGTCGAGCCACACACGAGTGTCCACCATGACCATTCACAGACGGCTGAGAGAGCGAAATCTACGCTCGTACCGACCGTTACGCCACCTGCCACTCACGCCTGCACACTGTCGAGCCAGATTACAGTGGTGCTTGGCTCGATCAGGCTGGAATGATGCTGACTGGGAACGTATAGTCTTTAGCGACGAATCCCGCTTCCAACTGTGTCCTGACGATCATCGAAGACGTGTCTGGAGACGCTCAGGGCAGCGTGCCGATCCTGCTTTCACTCTTTCACGCCACATGGGCCCTCAACAAGGAGTTATGGTCTAGGGTGCCATTTCCCTTGACAGCCGGCCCCCTTTGGTCGTCATTAAAGGTACACTTACTGCACAGCGGTACGTTGACGACATTCTGAGACCTTTTTTGCTACCGTTCCTTACGCAGTACCCTGGGCTTATTTTTCAGCAAGACAATGCCAGACCACATACGGCACGTGTTGCTATGAACTGTCTTCAAGCTTTTCAAACACTTCCTTGGCCATCCAGATCACCAGACGTCTCTCCCATCGAACATGTCTGGGATATGATGGGAAGGCGACTGCATCCGGTAGGGAATGTTGATGACGCAGTCCGACAATTGGAGCAAATTTGGCAAGAAATACCGTAGGAGACCATCCGGGAGCTTTATCGGTCTATGCCACGACGTGTGGCAGCTTGCATCCAGGCTAGAGGCGGGTCTACACCTTATAGAGCTCGTTACTGTAACTCTGAAATAAATCATTCAATTGTTCTGAATTTTTAATCATTTTCTATTCTTTACATAATTTTCGATCCACCAATTTTTGTCTCCATAGGACAATTCCTTCTTGGTGCGTCGATTTTTTTGTTATAGAGTGTATTTGACTTTTTTTCAAACAGTACTCGCTGAGCCACCCTGTAGTGGTCACGGTTATAAACATAAAATGACATGCTGACTAACTAGTCACTTCACTAAATAGTCTCACGTTGGGTTGGCGTGGAAGTTTGAAGAGTGGGGTGCCAGCTCAGGTGTTGCTTCGTCATCTGACCGTGGTTCAAAATTACGAGGTGTTGTCCTCGGATCTTTCCCTTAAGGGACTGATCCCGGACCGTCGTCAATAGCCCGTTGTGTTGCTCTAGTACGACGTAAACAAAAAATTACCAATCACTAACTAGTCATTGGTAACTTCGTAATGGAATCAGTTGGTAAAAATATTGTCAAAAGATAAAGTGCATTACAAGAATCCTCTGTTGGTTTATTGTTGAAATTAGGCTTTTGCATGCATTTTCAAGCAACCATATTTGCCGAGATGGCCTCGCCTGAGGGTTTCGGATACTTCGGACTTAATAAGTTACTCAGAAATTTCATTGCGTCATCGTCAACATATGAGCTTTGTCCTATACACTTCATTGCGTTTGTTCCTGTTCGTATTTCCCGACAGTTTGGCATTTGGTGTCGATTCGTAAATCATTCGAAATCGGTCTCTTACCGTAATATTCAATATTAAATTTTACTTATGTGGTTCTAAAACTCCAACTTAGAGAGCTGAAAGAGTTGCGTTGAGCAAGAAATTCCAGACGGAATAAGTTGTGCGAATCTTATGACACCTAGAGTTCAGCGTTCGAGACCTTCTGCTGTTTCGGAGAATCCAAGGTCGGGCCTCTACTTCCTCATCAGTTCCGTGATGTCTGAGAGCATATTTTGAGCTTTTCTCACTTTCTTTACGATTTTCGTTATCACATTGCACCGCTCGTGACAACTTTTGACGTTTTGCACTATTTGGAGAAAAGTATTTGGACCCTTCAGAAATTCAGAAGAGGATCCATCTTAGTGCAGGGTTGTTTTTTCTGGTTAGGACGGCCAATTGTTTTACGTACCTGGTATCAGGAACGCTGACGTGTACCTCGACGTTCTGGACAGTTCGACATAGTCTTCACTATGGCAATACTACGGCGTTGATTCCAACAACAGGATCGAGTTCCATGTCATATTGTAAACCATTTGCTGGACTAATTTCCTCAAAATTAGGTGAATTTGCTTGACTGGCCTGTTCAGAGACCTGATCTCAATCCGATCCGATCGAGCACTTGTGCGGCAAACTGGAGTGACAGGTACGACACCGCCCCGAACGCAAATCTTCACAGCAGTATTTTCTAACAGCCTTACAAGAGGTTATTCCTGCCCAGACTTACAGAGAACTTGTGGAAAGTGTGTTTCGACGTGTTGCAGCTGTAGTACCAGCAAAAGGAGAGCCTACCCGTTACTAAATAGAATAACAAAGCACTTTTTCTGAAAAACATGCTTTGTTCAAATACTTTTGTCAATATAGTGTATATTGATTGATTTCTTCTTGTGCTGTCTTGAATTAAATTTTGCTTTTGTGGTTTTAAGCATGAATCTTTATGGTTTAACTTGGACATGGTTTTAAGCATGGACATTTAAGGGAATGGTAGATTTAACGTCTACCAGTCCCCGCATACACGATATTCTTTGGTTTTACCTAGTTCAGAACTCACAGACCTCGGAATGTAATCCGTAGTTTTCCATTGGTGCTACCGTATCCACCTACTTCATTAGATCTATGGTTCTAAGGGAAAGAGGTAGC
Organism: Metellina segmentata; assembly: GCA_947359465.1. Taxonomy (NCBI): domain Eukaryota; kingdom Metazoa; phylum Arthropoda; class Arachnida; order Araneae; family Tetragnathidae; genus Metellina; species Metellina segmentata. The sequence continues at coordinate 40,423,876 of OX375877.1, read as the reverse complement.
AAGCTGAAAATATTTACGTCTAGGTTGGAAGTCCAGATAAAATTATCTGTGCAAATTTCATGGAGTCAGGGCGTTTCAGAGATTTTACTACTTCAGGTAGATTTGCTGTGTTATGTATATTATATTGTTTTCATGCCGACCAACCGGTCTAGTGGTCAAGGTGTTGGCCTCTGGATCGGAAGGTTCCTTATTCGAATCTTGGGTTACGGCATGGATGTAAATTGTGCTGTCCTTTGTTAGGGACAATGATGGTCCACCCACTGGGTTCCCCTTCACAAGTGACCATCACTTCTGGCCTTGTATAAGGCTAAAATGCCCTCGGTCAACTCTGTACTTTGTATTGTATTGTATTCTGTATTTGTCTTCGCAATTGTACTTGCCTTGCCATTGGAAATATAAAAAAAATATTGCTTTCATAATGAAACGTAGAAGTCAAAGACAACTCCACGTATTTTTGAACTACGGTCCGATTACGAGATCACGCCTGTGAGCGTGCGTCTCTCTACAAACATGCACAAGTGCCAGCGTGGGGTTATTTGAGGCCACTGCCGATTTAACGTGCACCAGATCCAGTGATTGAGCTGAGCCTTAATATTTATTCTCTGCTTCAATCGGCATTATATGTTAAACGTTGGCGTGGTATTTGCGTGGAGTAAAGGTCAGAAGCTAGTTGTAAAGGTATGTGATTTCGAATTTATAGCTTTATTAGTCATTAAAAAAAAACCTGGTAATATGAGATGTAGTTCTAGTGATAGTTCTGCAGAGCCTTCATGCCCCCCTAAAAAGACAAACGCAATCTAATAACCCTCTAACAGATGATGAAATTACAAATGTGTTGGAAGAGCTTTCTCCAATCTATTCTGATATTGGCAGGGCTGTTACTGGCTTCTGGGAAAACCCCATTCTAGGGCTGGGCAATAACTATCAACGCACCATATCAGCTTTGGCAGCGAACGTGTTAAGAGATAAGAACAATTATAATATGAGCATAAACATACGCAAGTATACCAAGCATTTTAAAACTTAAAAATGTGACTAATAAAGGTTAAAATTAGCCAATTGCTTTTTCTGGAATAAAACCGTCCCACCATCAATACAACAGGAACACATCAGCACATCTAAACAACGATAAAAAAATGTTAGTTGAATTTTTTATCCTGGAATACAGTTGCTACCACTCGCTTCTTTTAAATTAAGCCCTTCCATAGGTCGTGTAAAGTTGCGAAGCCCTAGTATTATTCCACTAGCGTGTTGTATAATTTAAAAATGGATAAGGTTTCACTCGGGAATAGAGTTCGGAGAACTGTATCTTGTTTGAAACCAAATTAGTGAGAATATTGCCAACTGTGTTGATGTAGGAGACTTGCTAATATCCTTATTTTTGACCCACCGTATGGGTTCTTGCAACCGGAATATCAATACTCGCTATACCTGCATATCCCACACATCCTCTACAGGGTATGTGATGCATTTTAATGGGGTATATGTCACATACTCTGCACTTCCGTTGTTGGTCATTTTTGTCAAATCAAACTAGAGTTGAAATTACTTTTGCAAGACACACGCGATTCGTCAGATTGAGGTAATTGGTAATTGTTTTAATTAACGTTGCACTAGAGCAACACAACGGACTATCGACGACGGTCCGGGATCAATCCCCTAAGGGATAGATCCATGGACAACGCCACGTAGTTTTTGAACCATGGTCATATGACGAGGTAACACCTGAGCTGGCACTCCACTCCCCAATCTTCCACACCAACCCAACGTGAGGACTTTCGGCCATGACAGATTTAAGGTGCACCAGCCAAATCTACATCATACGCTTACAAACATCCATGCACTGACCCGGATTCGAACCATGAACCTTCCGATCTAGAGACTAACACCTTAACCACCAGACCGGTTGGTCGGCAGTCAGATTGAGCAATCAACACCGTCGGGTAGGTAGGTATTTAATTAACGTCGCACTGGAGCAACACAGCAGGTTATTGACGAAGGTCCGGGATCAATCCCCAAGTGAAAGTATTGATGACAACACTCCGACCAACCGGTCTGGTGGTGGTTAAGGTGTTAGCCTCTAGATCGTAAGGTTCCTAGTTCAGTGCATGGATGTTTGTAAGCGTATGGTGTAGAGATAGCTGGTGCATCTTAAATCTGTCGTTGCCGAAAGTCTTCGCGTTGGGAATTGATCCCGGACCGTCGTCCATAGCCCCTTGCGTTGCTCCAGTACGACGTTATTTAAAAATAGCAAATACCAAAATACAATATCGAGGACAACATCGCGTCATTTTGAACCACGGTCAGATGACGAGGCAACACCTGAGCTGAAATCCCACTCTCTCCAAACTTCCACACCACGTCACTGTGAGGACATTTGAGGCCACGACAGATTTAACCTGCACCATCCCACTTTGTACACGATTGTGTTTGTTGGATTTGAACTCCCAACCATCCGGTTGCCAAATCCGTTACTCCACCGCGAGCCCTCAAAAAGGTTGTGAATTGTTCTGTAATATATAGATACTAAGGTTTCATTTGCATATTCGATTACATCGACCTGATGAAATAGACAGACCATGTACCCGTATCTTTCCGTTTATTTTACTGGCCGCTCGGTTTAAATATATATGCCAAGTGGTTGTGGGAAAAAGCATAGCTATTAATTGGCTAAAGTGATTATCCACTGTGATTTAAAACACTATCCTCTGCTTAAATAGACAATCCGCTAAATCTATTCGCAAACCAAATAAATTTCATCTTCAGCGATCTTACCAAATAACGACTCCATCACATACTTACTCTGTCTATTTCATTAGAACGTCAATGCATACTTAACGATAGTGGCATTTTAAGGCAGATTTTATACAACTACAGGTTTGTAATGCATGTTTTTAACATTAATGTTTTTTGTGATAGTTCATTCAAATAAAGATTAAGAATATGGCCTTGAAAAAAAAGCATAATTTCTATTCAATTTATCTGTTTAGACTTGATCCGTTTCGTTCCTAAGTATCCATAAAGGTATCTGCGTTGTAATAGATTGGAATTGGATAGCTTGAAGCTTTAGATCACGATATTTTGGTAAAAGGCACTAGAAATCCTTTGTGGAGTCTGGTTATTTTCTCGAGAAAAGGATTTGTCATCATATCATATCTCCATTTGAAACACTTCGAAGCTTTTGGATTCCTCGAAAGAATTTCATATCACCACCATTTTCCAAAAGAAACTCATTTTGATGTGCGTGTGTGGTGCGTGACATTTATGCAGGATTAGACTTCCAAATTTCCTCGAGCGAGTAAATTTGCAAGGAAAAGAGATTACTCAGAGAAAAGGGATATGAATCATAAATTTAGAATTACACGAAACACATCATTAATGAGGCAGTTCCAGATTTACTAATTTCTTTTAAACTAAAAAACCTGTTTAAAAACTTCAGTTTCCAATATATATACTTCCATTGTCCACATTTGAACCTTGTACCGCAAGCTTTCAACATCCAATCCAATCTACTGTTAAAAAGTTTTACTCACCTCTGTTTTGCATTAAGGTGAAAGGCTTCAAATAAGGCTTCAAAATATTATTTAATTCTTTATCTTTCAAACGAAGCCAAGATCTTGCAAATATTCGAAATAGTTTTCTAGTTACAATGATTTTTGTTAGGTACTGTCACCGTGAACAGACAAGTTTCCAAAATTTAAACTCGATTTCTGAAGAAACAAGTTTTTGCAATACGATGCTTTGTTCAAACAGTGATCTGAACAATAAATTAGTCTATAATAATTATTTTTGTATCATTATAATCAATATACTACATAGGATTTTTTGTCACTCAATCAGAGTTATTAGTTAACAAATAAATTTTTAATGGATTTTAAAATCCTAAATTTCTAGAAAAGTCTTGATTTTTTATGCATTTTTAGCGAAAAAAGTTGTAACAGAAAAACTTTTCTCTCCAGCAACTTCATTGAGGGTCAAAGCATAAAGAATAATATTGGAAATATTTTCCAAATTTAATTGTCTTTCAAGATAAATTAGATATCACTATCCAATTAGATATTAGAAATTGAGATATTACTGTTCAAAACATGCTAATGAGCTCATTATATCTTAATTAGCTAATTAATAATTAGTTGCACAAGATTTTTTTCACAGAAATGATATTAATCCTAAACCAATGACCTACTGTGAAAAAACTATATTTTAAGGTGAAAATTTACAAAAACTTTTAGTGTGTACGCATACCTTAAAGTGCACTTAGGTATTAGAAGACTTGTTTTATTTTTACTTTAAAAACCCAGATTTATACAGAAAGAAATTGGTTTAAAATCATTCCACGATGGAAAAAATTAAATGAATCTAATTATTAATTATCTAATTTAGATATAATTAGCTAATTAGCATGTTTTTGAACATGATTCATATTCTAATTTGTTCAGAAAGACAATTCCTGTTGGAAAGTGTTCCTAATATTACAATTCATATTTTGACCTTGAATCACGTTGCCAGAAGAAATAGATTTTTTAGTTTTCTTTAAAAAGGAACCTAAAAAAATCAAGATTACTTATGCTTCCTTGCTAATAATTCTGATTGACGGTTAAAACATCCACTGCAAAACATAGATTATAGTTACTCAAAAGTAACTATAACAGATGAATTCATATTTCTTATCACCGTTTGAACAAAGCAAGATATAGCAAAAACTGAATTCTTCAGAAATTAAGTTTAAAAATTCGGAAACGTTTTGATAGTACCTAACATACGACCCTATTACTTCAAAAAATATTCTGAACAAGGAATCCTCTGAAAACTAAAATGTTGGGAAATATTTTGAAGTGATTTAAAATGTATATATGTTACCGCTAAAGTGCAGTAATCAGCTATTCTAAAGATTATCTAGGTAGTCATAAGATTAACTAGGGAATTCCGTTAAAATGCCAAAAATTGTTTCCGTTTCTCAAATTACCTAGGTAATCTGAAAATTACCTAGATAATCTGCAGGTTACCTACTAGACACTCGTTAAAGTGAAAATAAGATCTTTGCTGGAACAACAGGAACGTACAATCAACACATCATACCTTTGAATTATTCGATAACCTCGAGATGATTATTTTTTTTCTTGGAATCATTTATTCTCTTTACATCTTCAATTATGGAATCATTCTTTCGTTTTGTCATTAAAGCACTATTATATTTTAAATCTTCGCTAAAGAGGTTTGCTAAAAATCTTTTTTTCATTTTCTCACCAATTCGGTGTTTGCTTGCATACTAGGAGTTAAATTTATCTACTTTAAAAAAAATCACGACGCAAATTCATACGCTAACAGGCAGAAACGAATTTGAAAACATAATTACTTATGCTACGCACTCTGCAACCGACGCAAATTATGGGAAAAAAACAACCGGCGACGACAAGACGCTGGAGAAACCAAACTAAAACTAAAAGTGGAGGGAGAAGGGAAAGGTATAGGGAATGGAAATGAGGGAAACAAACTTTTGAACTTTAACGATCAGAAAGCCGTTAATGTGCGCATTACCTAGGTTAAATGCGGGAAAACTCTTGATTCCGCACGTTAACGGAGCAAATCAGTTGATTTGCAGATCAGCTACGTGGTGTGCACATTAACGGATTTCGAGCTCTAGCGGTAACATATATACAACTTAACAAATTACGCATCTTCATTGGCTTGCAAATATGTATATGTTTTATAATAGGCAGGGTGAATTTTCAAATATTGGAACTGTCTCCTTTTTGAGCCAATCTGCGTAAAAATCCCTTTTTTACAGGCTAAATTATGAAAAAAAAATCAATTTAAGGAAAAGAGATTGTATCAAATGAATATGCAACATAATTTATCATCTAACGTACAAATTCTGTCTAGATATTCAGGAGCTGACTTATAGCTCTAATCTGATAACCATTAGAATGTGACAAGGAAATCCATAAGAGGGAAGAAAGCATTATGATTTTCCCCTCCCAAGGGTAAAAAAGATTACGATTGGATTTGAATGGCGAAAAGATGTGGCTTCCTATTGATCCGACTTCTTATGAGAGTATTTCTATGCACTTTGTGTACGCGCAAAATAAATGTTAAAACGCACAATTTGGAAGATTTTATTCCGTACTGAAGAAATTCACTTGATTTTGCCACACAGCTCCATCTGTTAGAAATCATGAGAACTAATGTTCAGACATCCTTTGTTTTTGCATCAGTCGAAAGACTGATTTTCTGTGCGCGTTCGGGTTATAAATCTAAAAAAGTGGAAATGCAGAAATATCTCTTCCGCGTTACGAGTCCTTCAATACAAGAGATAATATTTCTTTTTTTGCGTTGATTTTATGAAAACTACATTCTACGTTTTCTCTTTGACAAAGTTCATGTTTCTTTGTTTTCTGCTTTTAGAAATGCTGTGAAAAGGTTTTATTATTTTCCTTAAGTCATTGAAAAGTTTTTATTTGTCTTAATCTGTATTTTGAATGTAACTACAGAGTAGGGTGGGTAGAATTTTTTTTTCGGAACGCTTTATTGCGGAAAAGTTTCTTATTGTAATAAGAAGAAAAACGGCATTTAAGAATTAAAATAGGTTAACATCTTCCGTTCACACATCGTACTTAAAATTAATAAAAGATTGCAAAAATCTCGCCCTATTTGTAAGTTTTTTAAGTTAGTTAAAACTTTTAAAAACACGCTTCAGTTTTTTATGTTTGTTTTATGGTTTAAATAACCTAAATAAATTAAATTATGATCAATAATTTAATTTTTCCGTTCGCGCAACGTCTTAGAAAAAATTGAAATTTACTAAAATTTCGCAATTTTTACTGCAACTCTTCGTTTGTTTTGCTAGATCAAAACGACCCAGAACTCACCACGTGGAACCTCACCCACAACCATTCAATTGTTGGGTGCGGTATTTACCTTATCTTTACAGCTATTTACAAACATCTTCCATAGAGTAGGATTCTTTGACTTAATGTGTTTTTTACGTTTTCTTTTTTTTATATTTACTACACATTTAAAGTCTGGTTTTTTGGAGAAATGAGGCATAACGGATCTAGACTTCAGAGTTACTCGGATATAGCCATCTCTAGCTTCATGTCCACATACTTTATTCGAGGCCTTTGTCACAAGTTTGACGCACCTTTCCACAGTATGGATTTGACAGGGAAACTTTTGTATTTCTCTTATCGTAGTGTCAGAATTCATGAGTGAGTTAATATCATCTTCACTTAGGTCGCGCAACCAATGGGGGAGGATACACCACCAAATAATTGCAATTTATAATTTCAATGTAATCTTAAGCTTGAATGTATATCTTCGGTGGTACGAAATTTATAACAGTTTTCATCTTTGGGACGGTTTATCTTGCTTTTATGATCCTTCTGCAACCGAGTTTCCGAATATGTTATCTTTCATCGACAAACATTGCCAACAGAACATTATCGGGATGCGCAAAGAACGCATTTCGTTGTAATACCTAATCGACAACTTGAAGAAAATCGTCGGATAAATACCGTGATGTTTGGATTGCTTTAAATACATTCATCTATTAATTCATCTATCTAATTTTAAATCTGTAAGAACTTTTCAACTAAAATAAATGTTAGCTAATTGGTCTCATTCCATTTCCTTTTGAACAAAAGTTAGAAGAATATTTTGTATCAATGTGTGAAAATCAGAAAAAATCGACTGAACTTTAACTTGCACCTTTTAACCACATTTTACTTAAACATCTTTTACAGGCAAAAAAAGAGCGCGTCCAAGTACATGAACAGTTACGTCAATTATAGAGTGTTTCCAACAACCTATGACGAAGATACGAACTTTCACTGTTTTGAAAAGGGTCGGTTGAATTTTATGGGGAAGGACCATATTTGGTCCAGCTACACCAAACAACGTCATGCAAATCGACTCATACAGACATTGAAACTTTTGCTCTGACACTTAAGATAGAGGAACACTCATTGAGATAAGTTGAAACTAAGACGACTACAATTCATAAGTTGCAAGAACAGTCCGCAAACACACCGAGTTTAGTTTCTTAACTCTAGAAGTGGTTTCGACGAGATCTTCATCAAGATAAGACCAGTTTGCTAATGACGCTATATCTCGTTTTCAAGATATTCCGATTTTTTTATGACAAAATCAGGATCTGGTTATTTTTTTTTGTCAAATAACGAGATATCGCGTCTATCAAAATCTGGGTGGTTTTGCTAATGATGAGTTACCTCTACGCAATAACCCCCAGGAGCGTTATAAGATTAAAAAAATAAAAAGTGAATGAAATGTGTGTCACCCAAAATTATTTTTATAAGTTATACTCTCCACTTCTGATATCAACTCATCTTTGAAAATGTCGACTCCCAAGATGATAGAAACCATCCGTCATTCCAGACCTAAGAATAGTTAGCAGCAAACTATTTATGATAGCTCCTGGTGGTTGTATCGACATGATATATATTCGGTAGCAAGACTGACCAGATTTCTATGGACGAGATATCTCGTCATTAGAAGTAAACACGGTCATCACCATAATATGAAAACTGACCAGACATCTCGTCATCAACAAAAAAAAATTCAATATCTTGATGAAAATATATCTCATCATTAGCAAAACTGGTCAGATCTTGATGGACGAGATATCTCGGCAAAACCACTTGGTGGATTACCCTTGCTTATTGCCTCGACGAGGTATTTCGTTAAACAAGCGAGACTGACCAGACTTGGATAGACGAGATATCTCGTCATTAGCAAAAATATTGACGATATCTTGATCTTGTCATCATAAAAATGTCCGTAGTATCGTGATGTCGAAATATCGCATCGTTAACGAATCTGGTCAGATCTTGATTGACAAGATACACTACCCTACAATAATGGACCGGACGCCAAAGGATTTGGATAAAATCACACTACTTGTTTGGGAGTGTTTTTCGTGGTATGACCTGGGACCTTTGCATGTTGTTCCTGGTCAATTGAATGCCGACGCCAACATTAACAGTTTTAACAATGAGGTTCTTACGCTCTGGCATTTTTATGGAATGGACGAATATTACTTCCAGGATGACAGCGCTACATGTCATGTTGCAGCCTCTGTCAAGCAAAAGGATCAAGTTATGGGTGTAAAACATATTGCCTTGGTCCCAGTCTAAACCAAGTATAACATTTGTGGGACGAGTTAGAGCGACACTGAAGGACCAGAGAACCACGTCCGAAATCTACACAGCTGGCGACAATCCTGCAGCAGGAATGGACACAAATACCCATAGCTGTATATCAAAACCTTGTTGAAAGTATACCCAGAAGGGTTGCTAGTGTAATTGCAGCATGTGGGGACCATCCCCCTATTAAAGCATGTATTATTTCCCTTAGACCGCGGATTCCCAACCGGAGGTACGCGGCAACGTTTCAGGTGGTACGCAAGAATAATACGCGAGCAACCCAAATATTCTACGAAAATTTCTCAATTTTTTAGCATGTACAACCACGTTATGTTATTTCTTATGCCATTTGTTTCTAGTTACTTGCGTGAGAATAGTTTTTCTGAACTTTTATACATAAAAAATAAATATTGAAACAGAGTAAGTGTTGAAGTAAGACTTAAGAGTGAAGTTAAGCTACATTGCTCCTGATATTGATATTTCAATAAAAGACAAACAACAAGTTTCGCACTGAAATTAGATTTTTGATAATGTTAATCGTTGTTTGTTTATTTTGTACAAATTATTTAAAATTAGTTGTTTTTAGACCTGTGTAAAAAATAAAACTGTAATTTTCAATAATCGTTTTATTTTTTCCCTTTATTAAAACATCATTAATACGAAATACAAGTGCATTAATCATAAAATATGAAGCTTTCTTAGTATTTTAATTAAAATAGAACTTGCCATTGGGCACTTTTCTGACATTAGATATATGTTCCTAAAAAAAATAGGACTGGTGGTAAACCACAAATTTCTAAAAATTTCAAGTGGTACGCAGTTATTAAAAGGTAGGGAACCCCTGCCTTATACTATCACATCTTGCTGTCCGGTCCATTATTGTAGGCTAGTGTATGGCTTCTGAACTCAAATATTGGCCTAAAAGCGTTGTCTTCGAGAACTTTAGAAATTCAATATCGAACCACTTTCGAGATCAATACAGCGCTGCAAACCTAATTCGTCACCTACGAAGTCAGATCGACCTCTGTCCACACATAAAATTTGATTAAATCGTCCATCACACACACTCGGCCTGTTTGCCGGACTCGTTAGATCTAAGAAGCCGGATGTACTCAATTGAATATCTCATCTGCCTGTCGGATTGGAGTTGTCAATGACGCGAAGGACAACAGTTCCCTTCCCTTCTATCCCGGAGAAAATCCGGCACTTGAATTCGACGGAAAACCGGATTAACGATGAGAAGCATATCTTGAAGTAGACACTCCATGAATCTAGACTGGCTATGTGCATCTATGGCTTTACTTAGATTTATTAGACTAGATTCTAGTCTTTCGCCTAGATAATTTAGAATTGATCTAGTCACTAAATCATAATGCTAAATATATTATTATGGTAGAGCTACAATCTACGTTTATGAGTGATGTCAACGGCTTGGCGATTTTTTTTTGGCGCACTTCTTGTAGCGAGTTACGATAAATTAAGGCAACCCATCTTTCGTTGCTGTTGTTGTGGTTTTCACGGCAACCTGGGCAAACGGAAACTTTCAATTTTCATTTTGAATATTCTAGAAAGTTCTTCCAAAATCCGTTAAAATCGTTTGATTTCATTGATTCGTTTGAAATGTTTTCTTTCCTCCCATTGGTTATTTGTTTTTAAAATATGCTTTTATTGCATTGGTCCTTAAAAATCGTTTTCTGTGATACCATTGGTCCATTTATTTGTATTTTGACAGTTGTGGAATTTTTATTTTGTTATAATAGTTTTTTTTCACGACAGGATTAAGAGTTTTGTTTTTTTTTTGACCATTTTCGTTTTCATTATTATTTTACGAGAGAATTCTGACGTTATCAGGTATTATTTCTTACTTTTTTTCTTTTGTAAATCTTTTTCTTTTTCACATGCTCACTGTATTTAGTGTAATTGATAAGTTTCATGGTATTCTTACCATTCGTAGCTTAGTTTCTCTGCTGGTTCACAAATGTGTTTTGATATGTGATTAAGCTTACTACTTTTTGTGAAATTTTTTTTTAAATATACTTTTTAAAACGTTCTGAAATGTGCTTAAAAAGTGTGTTGTAAAAAGAAAAAAAATTGTGACAGGAAAAGAAATAAGAAATAATTATTTCCTTGGCGACTTTAGAAGCGCGCCAAAAAAAAGCGCCAAGCCGTTACCATCAGTCATAAACGTAGAGTGTAGCTGTACCATTATTATTTTAACTTCCATTTGTTAGAAATTATTTCTAGACATTTACTACAAATCATTTTTGAACTTGTTTTTCAGAAATTTATTACTAGAAGTTCTTGGAGTGGTTTTCGTGATATTTATTACTCATCATTTTTTAATTGGTTTAACAGACGTTCATTATAAATCCTTTTTTGAATTTAATTTCCAGATATTTATTTACTGTTATTATTTTTGGAATAGGGTTCCAGGCATCCCTATATATATATATATATATATATATATATATATATATATAATTTCAAGAACACAAGAATTTCTAAAAAAATGTAACAAAAGTCTTAAAAAATAATAAAAAATGAAGAAATGTTGGTGGATCAGGGCGTCATCAGGGAGGAGCCTGACCCAAACAACATAAAATGGTGTTTTCTACATATGAGCAGCATTAGGCTGAAAAAATTGTATATTGTATGTTGTTATATATATATATATATATATATATATTTATATATATATATATATATATATTTATATATATATATATATATATATATATATATATATATATATATATATATATATATAATACTAATATTTTTAAAATTTATTTTAACAGCATCTCATACATTCTCGATTGTGGACAGGTCCGTTGAGTATGCTGGGCATGGTAAGATATCATTGTGTCGTAGACAAGCTCTTGAAACGGCAGTTATATGGGGTCGAGCATTGTCTTGATGAAAAAGCGTGTGAACCTGGGAGTTCAGGAATAGGAGTGTAACTGGCTGTAAAACTTCTTGTACGTAACGCTGGACTGTCAAAGAGCCCGTAAGGAATACCAAGGTGATTTGGCATCTTACGCAATTGCACCCCACACCAAGACACCAGGTCTTCTGGACATGTGACGTTGCACAACAAACCGTGAACCTTGGTGCTGACCACATTGCGTCCACACACGGATTCGATTATCATCTCCACCCAGACGGATAGGGATTCGTCAGTGAAGACTACTCGATGCCAATCGACACCCTGTGTCCGTCTAGCAAGGCACCATTCCAGTCTTTGATGGTGATGCAATGCTGTTAAAGGCAGTCGGCGTAACGGTATAAGTAAGTTTAGTCCCACATCGTGAAGCCGTCGACAAATGGTGCGATCACTTATTGGATGCACGAGAGAGGTTCCCACTGCCCGTTACCTGTCTGCAACAATGGCAGTTGGATCAGTAGTGCATGTCTTACAACACGTTGATCCTCACTAGGTCCGGTTCCTCTAGGCCTTCTTGTGCCTGGGTAGGGTGATAGATACAGAGAATTTAACTGACAAACTATAATCTAGATGTACACATAGAAATGAAAAGGAATATATATGTAGACATGTAGATATATACAGACTAATAGATGGATATACAAACTGAGAAAAATGGAAGCCCATAAATACTACGTAAAGTCTTACTTATTCACAGATTAAAGATTTTTTAATAAGGACCAAATCAACTTCAAGAAAAAGTGCGGTAATTACCACCATCTCACGACGAAAACAATGTTTCATGTCTTAAAAAGGTATTAAAAGCAAATTATTGGTCTTATTCTTACCTCAAAAACACTGATAAACTGTAATTCCAAACAAAAGCAGTCAAGAAGATAACTAATTAACTCCATTTTCGGTAATTTCATTATTATTGGATTTATCATCTTTCAATGAAAATATAATTCACATTTTGTAGAATTGTAGTTAGACTTCAATTAACAGTCAGGATCGGGACCGGGAGGATGACGGTTAATCGAATAGACGGATATCAGAAAAACCTTAAACAACAAACCATTGTATATGAACGAATGATAAAAAATATGCACGTCTACGAACTGGAAATACATACACGTATTTTATTTTACAAAATCAAACACTATACAATTTACATTAAGTACAGTATAGTACATATTGTAACATAAACTTGCGATCTAGACGTACAGCTGTCAAAAAAAAAAAAAAAAAGACTCGCCCGATCGCAATAATAAAATTTACATCACAGAACAAAAAGAAAGGTATCATTCGATAGGGATTAATGTTTTCTGCAAATATAAATATCTAAAATTTGTCTAAGGGTCTGTCTTCATATTAAATTGGGTGCTTGCTCTAATAATTTCACTACGAACCCCCATCTTTTATCACAGATTTTTGGATTCTACACAAAATTTCAGGCGGATTTGATGAAAAAATAATGTTAAACAGCTTAAAATTGACTGAGAAAATCCATAAAAACCATTAAGGGAACGTCTAAATGTTCGGAGTTCAATCACATTATAAATATTAATAAAGACGTGTAGTGGCCGTCGCAGTCAAGAACATGTTGCAGGCTCCTTGGTATGGAGTAGATTAAGATGGTGACAAAGTCAGAATCCATTCTGATCGAATCCCAGGATCTGTTGGCAGAAATTTCTGTTTTCACTTAGTGAACAATCCTTAATTATGATAATAATTATCACATTTTGCAAAAAGTCTCACTGCGCTACTATTTATGCATGTAATGAGCTGGAATTTGGAATTCCGATGATTCAGTAACAGTTGAATCGCACGGAGTCAAAATTTGCCGAGGTTTCTATTCATGATTTTTATGAATATTAATTTCATAATTAATAAAAAATAGTAAAATTTAGTTTGATGATTAAAATGTTTATAGATTGTGTTTGGATTTTGGGGTAGCAAAGGATGGGAAAACAATATCCAAGGAAAATTAAGGTTTTTAGCAAATATAACAAAAAAAGTGAAACACCAATTTAACATTAGGAGATATAATTTTGAAACACTTACAAATCGGTGAAAAAATCCAATAAAATGGATGAACTTTTTATTATTTCCGCCAGAAATTGTGTGTAAAATCCAAATTTGTGATAAAAGATGGGGGTTCGTATTCAAATTTTCGGAGTAAGCACCCAATTAAATATGAAGACGGCCCCTTAGACAAATTTTAAATGTTGATATTTGTAGAAAACATTCATCCCTATCGATTGCTACCTTCCGTTTTGCTATGCGACGTAAATTGTACAATTGCGATCCGGTGAGTCGTTTTTTATTTTGACGGATGTACAAACATAGTTACATTTTTAATAGTCTGTCATTTTCTATTGTTTCTTCCAGGCTCGGGCTCTCCGAGTGGCAATGTTCCGTAATAACGAACTGACGGTTAATCGAAGTTTCACTGCACCAAGATACAACAAACTAACTAATACCAACACACACTTCCGTACCTGGTATCGTAAAACGCTGTACCAGTTTAAATAAGTGTGGATGGAACCGAGGTGACATGTCTTCCCAGAATATTAGAGCACATTATATATATACATCATTACATCTATACAGTAATTACATTAAATCATTTTACTAATATATATATATATATATATATATAACAGACAAGGCGGAAAAGTTCGTTTTTCTTATTCTCTGATGATAATCAAGTCCTGGTGATTCTCAATGAATCTTACCATGTTAATGATTTTAACCCTCGAGCCCTCGTTACATGCAATGTTCCTGAGGCATGCAATTTTAGGTGATCACCAGGTGTCCTCATATGCCATGAGGCTGTAAGGAGGCAAACTGTGATGCAATGTAGAGGTATGTCAAATTCACCACAGGAGCAGTTTTCAGACTTGATTTTCTTAAAACTCGTTCGGTAGGATGAGAATGGGCCATGGCCTGTGAAGAAGAGTGTCTCTTCCCTGATCCAACCTGTAGATTTTAGTGACTCTCTTGGCAGCTTATCATGCACCGTCCTTCCTGTTTCTGACTACATCATATACTTTTTTCAATATTTTGTCATTTCTTACTTTCAATTAATTCACATTTTATTGAAAAAATTAAGAGGCAGCTATGAAACAGTAATAATCGAGTCAAAATTTCTCGAAACTCTATAACATCCTTATTTAAGTGTCTAAAGGGTCGACACTGAAATTCTACATTATTTAAGCGATAAGAAATATCTGTACTGAACCAGCGACTTGGATTTATACTGAAGCATTTCCCTTTTCGCATCGTTTACCATTTCAGCTTTTAAATTTGAGAGACACCACCTGAGAACAATCTCGCATTCTAAAGGATTGCCTAGGCATTGAATTACAGCCTAATAAATGTTCGCGCATTCATGAATGCAATGTGGAATCTGCCTGAGAGGAAACATGACACTTCATAAAGCCAATTCCTTAGTCTTAACGACGTTGGAGAAGTTTCGAACTGTCGAATATAAATCAACATAATCAACATGGTCGAATTTATAAGTAATAGGACACTTTATGCTGCTAACCAAAACTGGATTAATCTGGAAATTGCAGTACCCTTTGATATATTAGCGGTGAGCCGCGGTAGCTCAGTCAGTAGAGCGTCGGGCTCGCATCAGAAGGGTTGTGGGTTCTGTCATCGGCGGAGTCTACAATTCTGATGATTGCGAGATCGGCGCTTCGACCTGGCTAAAGACCGCCGTGTTCCCATACCAAATCAATACCTCTGGGGGTGCTTGATCAGGGGGTTATCGGCCTCTGATTGGGATCTAAATTACGATATGTGTGAGTGAATGGATGTATGAAAGGGACCTTCCTGTAAAACGGATGTGTCATGTATGTCGAGCTAAGTCGGACTTCCTCCCAATGGGGCTCAATAACATGGAAGGCGCACCCCCCTCGCCTCTTGCCGTCTTCGACGGGCCTGGCACTCCTCCGGTGTGCCAGTGTAGGCATAAGAAACAACAACAACATATTCGCGGTAGTGTCTCGCTATTTTTTTACTTGTCTCCCAAAGAATTTTCGTTCAGCAAAACAGCAGTTTTGTTGCATGCGTGTGGCTTTTGGGGAATCGTCCAATTTTGGTATCTTAATTAACATTGCACTGGAGCACCACAACCGGCTAATGACGATAGCCCAGGATCAATCTCAGAGAATAATACGAAGAGGCACGATTATGAGAGGCATTTTCTATCAGGCTAAATGTAGGTGATTGCGGCTGACCCATTCTTGCCGACAGGTTGCGTGTCATTCTACCATTCTTCATATAACTTCAGATATTTTGCATCGGGAAGGAAAAAACAAACGTTAAGATTTCACTTGAGAATTAGTTATCTCATATAATAGTATGGGTTGGCAGCGTGTGACGCTGAGTGGTTTATTAGTCAAATTGTTATAATGCTTTGATAGTCGCAATTATTATGCCATAAGCCTGTAATTCGGCACTGAACCTACAAGCTTTCAACTGCAAGAAGAATATATATATATATATATATATATATATATATATATATATATATATATATATATATATATATATATATATATATATATATATATATATATATATATATAACGCACCAAGAAGGTGCAGAATTACAGGGGTGCCGGGCTCGATCAAGTTGTAACGGCGCTGACTGATGACGTATACTCTTTAGTGATGAGTCCCGTTTCCAACTTTGTCCTGACGACAACCGCATACAGGTATGGAGACGTCCAGGGCACTATGGGGATATTGTCCTTACTATCGCACGCCATACATGTCCACAACAGGGTGATATTGTCTGGAGTGCCATCTTCCTTGCTAGTCGGACCCCTTTGGTAGTCATTTCTGGCACACTAACAGAACAGCGGAATGTAGACGACATTCTACGACCGGTTGTGTTACCGTTCCTTTTGCGACACCCCGGGCTTACTTTTCAACAAGACAATGCCCGGCCGCACACAGCATGTGTTACTATGAATTGGTTTCAAGCTATCCCAATACTTCTTTGGCCAGTTAGGTCTCATGATCTCTTTCCCATAGATCGCATTTAGGACGTTATGGGAAGGCGATTGCAACCATCCCGGAATGTTGACCATTTTGGCCGACAGTTGGAGACAATTTAGCGCAAAATTCTGTAGGACACCATCGAGGCAGTGCGCGAAAGCTACCATCAGGCCTGAAGGTACGATTTGTGACGACATCCTCTCCGTAGGTAAGATACTGATACGACTTACGACAGATGATCATTATTGAGTGAGTATTTAAAGTTAAAAAAGAGCTAGCAACAAAAGCATTGTGTGAAAAAATAACCCATGTAGCACATTGAAAACAAACATTGCATAACAACTTATATCTCATAAACTCTAACCAATCTTTTTCTATTTAAATTGAGTCAAAGCATGTGTTTTGATTTGGGCAATTGACTTAGCTAGTGTTTGGCTATTTCAGCAGTCACAACAAAAAAAATTGTTTTAGAAACATTTAAGAAAAATGAAGAACTTGTCTTTCCTTTGACGGAAAAAGAAAAACTTAATTTAAATTTAATTTTTATAAATTTCTATTAGCATTCTGAAATGTACTATACTTATATTTCATTTTAAAATATCTAAAACTTGAAACAGCTTTCCACGTCACCCTAGAGGCACTGTTTCAGGATGCTCTACCCCTTTTTAAGAATTTTGAAGGCCGGTTTCCTAGTAGGAATATTTCCTTCAACTGCTAAATGATTAATCAGTTAATGTTGTTAATTTTCGTTTCAAGCTTTTAGCTTTAAATTGGTTATTTTTAACTTTTGTGTAATTGTTTATAAATACGTTCGCTGAAACAGAAATACGTTGCTTAACAATTGCGACCATGTTATTTCCACAGGCACATTTGACATCTGGTATAGAACCTGTCAATTCCATTTCATAAAAGACCAGGTATTCTAATAGATTTCTTTGATTCTTTGCTTTTAAAAATTTGCCTTCAAATTTCTTTTGAATCAATTTTCTAAATATTTCGAATGTTTCTACTAGTATTTCCAGAGCATATTCACTTGGCTATTTTAACCCTGCTCGATCGAGAAGTGATATATTTGCAAACAGTTTTAGTTTCATATTCTAAATTTTTTGTAGTGATAACTTTTGATTTGCAAATATCACAACCTAGTTTTCTGCTAACTTGCTTGCCAGAAACTTCATATAGTTTTTCATCAATTTCAAAATCTTCTGAAGTTGCTGCAATTGCTTCAAAGACTTCTATAAATTTTATTTGAAATGTCCCTTTTTTCTCTCAATAAAAATCGATCCAATTTAAGATTTTAACTTGGTTTCCGATTCAAATATTTGTAAACATGAAGCATTAAAATTTCCCCCAGACGTTTGTCGATATTGCCCAAATCTTGCCTCCAGACTATCTGTTTGGAATTTTCCTAATAATATGTATTCTGGTGTATGCACTTTGAATACATGAATTACCATTTCTATTAATGATTTTGTTGATAACAGAAGGGCAAAATGTTTTCCTTTGACAATTTACCACCTTTTCCTGGTTATCCTAGTTCTTTCTTTTCATTTAACCCCTAACGCATTTGTCAGTGTCTGACACGGGCGAATGTTACCGGCAAATTTGAACATGTCCGTGTCACATATTAATGTAAAAAATTCTTTAGTCCAAAATTACACTTTTTATAAACACTTGGAAATTAAAACATCTTTATCTGCTTCCATTTTGTTCCAACAACGAAAGAGCGTGGAAGTACAGAACGGAATAACACAGCAAACTAAACAGGCGAGCCAAGCGGGTAAGCGGTTCAAGCGGGAAAAATGATTAATAATTCATTCCGGAAAAAGCGGGTGGAAGTGGGTTAAGCAGGCGGAAGCAGGTGCACTATAACCGCTCCAATACAGTTTTCGCTACTTTTCCTCCCCGCTCAACTGCCGCGATAAAGCGGGAAGCTTTCCAGCTTCCCAGAGGTGCACTATGGACGTACCCTTTAGGGGGTCGTCATTTAAATAACGAACTAAACTCTATTATTCACTCAGTATTTTGTACAAAATCTATACTTCCTTCACCCGAGAATATCCTCCTTACTATGACTTGTGAAGAAAGCTTCCGTCCCATATTTAAGAACTGGAACTTAGTGCAGAGGGAGAATGATTAAATAGAAAAAATAAGTTTTAAAATTTAAAAAGTAAATATCCATGAGATTGATTTCATCAAACTAATTAATTGGAAAGACTGATTTATTAGCTCCCCTCAATTTAATCAAACGTTCAAATGTTCAATTCGAGTCTTCAGTTAGATTAGATAGATAGTTAGATAAGTTTGTCAGTATAAGATTCCTCCGTTGCACAAACATTACATTGTTATCTACCCTTTTCACACAGGTCGTCGAAAGTGAGTAAAATTGGTGACAGAGACATACATGGTTTGTTATTAGAATGGTCTGTTACTGGCACGTGATGGTTTTTCTGATCTAAGATATAGTCACGACGAATTGTGCCAAAAATGTGATTATAAAAAACAATTAATAAATTAAATTTGAAATCGTATTTTATATCAAGTTGTCTCTATCTATAGTTGTAAAAAATACCACTGTTAATATTTTTCTTAACCTTTGTAAATATAAATTTAATTCTTAATACTATTGCCAAGCTTCAGAAATTTTCATTTGTGTGATTGAGAAATAAATACTGTACCTGTCCCATACATATTTTTATTACATTCACTGGGTAGTTTATACGTCGATTTTAGGTTTTTGAATGACTTTGTATAATTATCAACCTGTAACATTTTTATAGCAGGACATTGTTTTACAGCTGAAATAAAATATCCGGTACAGGGCTCAAGATGCTGAATAATTTGTTTTGATATAGGATTTTATTTGGATGTGGTAATTTATTTTCTCTTATCTGAGCAGCCCACACTAACATACATGTAGACAATTTGAGTAGGAAAATAAGTTGTGAAAATTAAAAAATATAACTGGACCAGTACACATATAGTATCTGCTCTAAACTTTTTTATTTGCTTATGTATATGGATAGCAAAGTATCGTTGCTTCTCATTTCATATCTTATTTCAATCATTTGTTGAAAATAGCATACAAATATACATAAATAAATGTCATACCTCCAAATAAAATTAAACCATCCAAAGATGTATAACTTTTTTTTACTTTAACTGATGTTAGTTCTTATTTCCAATAAAATTTTAGAAGGAACATAAAGCATTCCTTAGTCATATTGCTCCAATTGGATTCTTAACATCTACTTGGATATTATTCCATTCCTTTCTTCAAAATCAATTTGGCATTTTTTTTATCGAAACTAAACCTATTTTCGGATTTACTCGTATTTTCTGCTTTACAATAATTTATATCTTTCAGATTTATTATTGCTTTCAGTGATCAGACTACTGAAGAAGTTCATGAAGTGACATTGTCATCCGTGCAGTTTTAGCAATATTATGCAGCTACGTAACTCTAATGAAGCATATTTAAACTATGCGGTGAAATTGGCCAATTAATCCCCCAACTGTTGATTTCATATAGTTAATATCTATTGTTGAGATTCGACAACAAACAAATAATGTCGATTTTTGTGCCACTTACGTTAGTGAAATATATAAATAGATTATAAAAAATATTAAAGAATTATTTTTCAGACATTTGAATGGTAATGACTGCTTTCTACGAAAGAGAAAGTTGTTCGTTGAAACCTAGTTTTAAAACATAAAGCAAAAGAAGGCAGTATTTAAATGTTGAAACAAACAATCACAATCTCTTTTTCTGCCCAACAGGTTTGTTTGTTTAATAATCTTTGTGCGAGAGAGATTTTCTGTCAAGTTAAATATAAGTGGTGGTACTGTTTCTGCGGTTATACGTGTGTTGTACGTATTCTGACCATAAGGACTTATTTTTCAAAATGATTTCAGTGCAATGTCAATTAAAATTCCATTGATTCCTACGATTGGTCAACACCAATTAAATTGTTAGATTAATCGCCAAACGTTGCCAAAACGGCAATGAATATTTTAGTATAACTCGATATGTATCATCAAAGAGCATTCGGAAGTAATATTTTAATTTTCCGTACGGTTTATGTTTTGCACTGAAAATACCTCTCTCACAGCAAAAGAACTATCATAGTTTGTGAATAAAGGTTTTTCACCTCACATGTATGAATTTATTTGATCAGAATTAAACATTCAGTACATGAGAATATGCAGAAAAAGTAAAATAACAAGTACGCTGAATCAATGAGAATTATTCATGCAGTAAACATTTTTATAGATTTTTAATTTAGCTTTGAAAGGAAAGTTTTAATATCTAGAATTGGTGTATTGTCTAAAGCTGATTAATATTTATAATCACATAAATTTGTAATTTAAGTAACTAATTAAAACAATCAAATATACTTTACTAGTTATAAGCATCAGTCATCTCTGCTTAATTTATTTTGTACACAACGTATGTTGCCGAGTGATACTCACACTGTAAAAAAAATCCCGTAAAATTTACGGTTTTAAACTCGCAGCTGGGTTGGTTGTGCTTAACCGTAAAAATTACGAAGTTAATCCGTAGAAATAACGGTTTTTTACCATACGAGAACAAGTTTTTCCCGTAAAAGTTACGAATTAAAACCGTATTCACAACGGTTTTTTCCCATAAGAGATCCAGTTTTTCCCGTAAAAGTTACGAAGTAAAACCGTATTCTCGACGGTTTTCCCCATATGAGATCAAGTTTCCCCCGTAAAAGTTACGAAGTAAAACCGTATTCTCGACGGTTTTCCCCATATGAGATCAAGTTTCCCCCGTAAAAGTTACGAAGTAAAACCGTATTCTCGACGGTTTTCCCCATATAAGACCAAGTTTCCCCAGTAAAAGTTACTAAGTAAAACCGTATTCACAACGGTATTTTGCCATATGATATCACATTTTTTCCGTAAAAGTTATGAAGTAAATTTGTAGTCGCAACTGTTTTTTACCATATCTAGTTTTCTCTGTATGTTTCAGTTTTCACTTGTTTACATAAAAGTATTTAATCGGTGAAAGTTACAACCAGTTACCATAAAAAATACAGTATAATTTCGCAATCCGAACTATTTTTAACTAGTCAAGAACAAGTTTACTGTAGTTTTTAGTTTATAACTGTTTACAAAACCATATGGAATTGAAGTTACAACCAGTTACCATAAAAAATATGCTGCAATTATGCAGTGAATATGGTTTTACCACAAAATAATGCAATTACACTAAATACTATAAGGTTTACAAATTGTGTAAAAATGTAAATATCAGCTATACAGTTGAAACAGTTTTGCGCACAAAATAATGCGTTTTCTCTGAAATTTAGTTTTGAAGTGTGGATAAAATGATAAAGTCATCTTTTAAAATAGTATAGAACTATTGCAGAGCAAATAAATTAAAGAAAAATACTGTGCCGTACACAGTACCTTTTATTCATAATATTGTCAATATACAGTGAAATCTGTGTGTAACGATACTGTCTATAACAATATTTTATTTAGGTCCCTACAGAATGGTTATAGACAGGTTTCACTGTATAATATTTATTACTTTTGTTATTTCAATAATGTTCAAACATTTAAATTAAATAATCTAACCAAATTATGCTAGAATATTATTCAATTATACAGAATAATAAAAATTAAAGTAAATCATTTTTCAATATGCATGTTGAGGATACTTATTAAGTAACAAACTATATAAGCATGTAGAAAAAAGTCTGTATAAATGAAAAAATAAATACTGTTGTCTTCTTATAATGTCAACAGTGATAAATTTTCAAAATATAGAACTCTGGAGCTTTTCATTTAAGAAACCTTGATAACTTTTTATTAAATAGCAAAACACCTTTAAATATGGTTACATTATACACTGTGCTGTGCTGAACACGATAATTACATAATGTTTTGTGAGGTACATTTGTTTGTTGCATATAATTTAAGTAATACATAATGAGCAGGCAAAAATATACAATAAACAGAAATACAAATATAATCAGGGTTCATTGATTGTAATTTTTAAAAATCAAACCAAGATTACAATAGAATAACTTTGATGCAATTAACAGAATCAAGATACCTAATATTTTCATATCTATTCAATGAAATGTTCAACACCATTCAAAGTCCATAAGTTTATTTTATAAGGCCAAAACTTTTTGATTCGTGGATTTCTTTTTTGGGGGGCTTTGGATCCTTTATCAGGATTCATCCTTAGAAAACACCTGTAAAATACAAATAGGACAGAGAAAAATTATTTAGTGATTTTGCTTTATTCAAAGTTTAACAAGTTTATTTAACCTTTAACTGCTGTCATGGGTCTCACAGACCCCGAGTGACAGGTCGTTTCCATCTCTCAAAGTGAATATTGGTCAATGTCCTATTCAGTACCTTCCTACTACGTCCAAGAGAAGCCACATTCCAACACTGGTTTGGATGTCCCAACTATTTCGTATTTCACACTATTTGCATTTCCCCCACTGTCTCTTAGACCCTTCACAGCATTTGCGTTAGTGTTCTTGCTGAATGAAATAGTCTGTTTGAGTATGGAATTTCAGCTGAGTCTAAAATGGTAACAAACTTTACTAAGAAACTACCTCTGTATCTAGCACAAAAAAGAAGTTCAGGATATTGTTGATAATTGGTCGGAAATAGAGTACTGGGACAGTGAAATTTCGGATACTATTGAAAGCAAACATGAAACGGATTCGGAAATTTATGCAGATGAAGACATTTCAAGTGCGTCTTCACAAGAATATTTCTACGGAAAAAAAACTTCAAATGGGATGCTGGGAGGGGGAACCTAATCGTGCCATTAGAACACCAAACCACAACATAGTTTTAGTTTCCAGGGTTGAAATGTCCTGCAAAATTAGTTCCGAAAGCTGAGCCTGAAGAGACATGGAATCTACTTTACTTGTATAGTAATATAAAATATATTCATGTTAAGAATTGAATTATCTAAATTTAAAATGTATAAATAATAATTATCTAAAGAATCTTTCATTAATATATATTAATTAACTTTATACACACTTTAGTGAGCGAGGTCTGACAGACCCCTCCACACTAGTCACAAGACGGTTTGTAACACAGCAGTTAAGGGTTAAAGCTAATTTAAAAAATACAATCAAACACTATAGCACCCAACCCTTTTTTTAAATAAATGTCATGTGAGAAATTAACTGCGACAAATCAGTTAAAGTAATGTTCTCGCATGTACTTAAACTGCAATTTACAATTGTGCCTTCAATTCTTCACATTTCTTTGACAAATTTATGATCTTGAAAAACATGAATTGTACAGGGTGTCCTAAAAGTTCCTGTACTGACGATTCGTGAATTTACTATACAAAATCAACAAACTTTAAAAGAAATATTTTTATGTTAATGGTGAAAAGCACTTATAAACGAAAAAAATTTGGACTTACATTTATAGTAAATGTTTAAAATTTCTGCAATTTTCTTGGGAGGCAAAGCTGAAGTAGTTTACACATATTTTTAGAAACACCTTTCAAAATGCTGGGAATGACTTCTTGTATATTTTGAGTAATGGCACTTTTCAGATCACCTATTGTTTGGTGATTATCTTCATAAACTTTGTTCTTTAAATATCCCCACAGAAAAAAAGTCAGGAATGTGTAGATGACGGAACGAGGTGGCCAATGGTTTCTTGAGATGAGTCGATCGCCAAAAAAATCTTGGAGCATGCCCGTGGTGTCATAACTTGTATGGCAGGTTACAACGTCTTGTTGGAACCAAGAGTCTTGTTCATGCACTTCTAATATTCCAAAAAATTGTTGATTAAGTTGATATATTGTATCTGGGTCATTCTGAAATTAAGTGGAAATTTGAGTCACATGTATTTTTTTTTTTATGAATTTCATGTGTCAATTGATTTTTATACAATAGTAATAGATCTTAATTGAGGTATATTTTCATCAGATATCTTCAAGTGAATAAATATTTGCATATTTATACTTAAAAAAGTGAATTAAACATGGAAAATATCACCTCCGTGGCTGTTCTTAACCCTGTTTCTAGGTTAAGAAATATAGTTGAAACTTAAAAAGTATAAAAATTCCTTTATTTAATAGCTGTATTTAATATTAATAGTTTCATTGTTAACAGTTTTCATTTCATTACACCAGAAATTATTATATTTTTCATTAAATTTAATGTTGAAAAATCAGTAAATTATTTTGTCCCTACTATTTTTGTCAGCTCTGCATAAAAAGTAAATAACCTTTAAAAAGGTCTACTAGAAGGCAGTACATGTCTGAAAGTGTAATTAAAAGTAGCTCTAATGAGCCATCTTTACTGTAAGATATCTTTGACTCAATAGCAAGTATGATTTTGTCTGTTTCTTATATTTGCACTCAGAAAATTCTTGAGTTCTTTTAACAATGTCAATGCCATGGCATTTTTTAACTTAATACAGGGTGGTCCCGAATTCATGGTACAAACTTTAATGGTAGGTACAGGACATTGTAACAATGATTTATTGTATAGGAATGTATAGTCGCAAGTGACGCGGTGAGGCGAAAACAGGGGAAATAACGGCCGAAAGGAAAAACAAAGATTTTATTGAAAGCGTTGTTGACAAGTGTCATGTTTACAGTAATTGTTCAAAATTGCGTCCACCAGTATCGATACATGCTTGACAGCGTCGGTGGAGCGATTGGCGTACACGTTCAAAGATGCCTGGTATTTCACGCACACCTGCAGCAGCTACAGATAAGCGAGCGACGAGATCCTCATCTGAGTCAACTGGAGTCTCATAAACAAGATGCTTTAGATGTCCCCATAAAAAGTAATCGAGGCTCGATAAATCGGGAGATCGGGGTGGCCAAGGGACTGGTCCACCACGCCCAATCCATCGAGTACCAAACGTGGCATTCAGGTAATTCCGTACATCAATGCTGAAGTGTGCTGGCGCCCCATCGTGCTGAAACCACATGCGGTTACGAATGGCGATCGGAACATCATGCAGCAGTTGTGGTAACACTTCTTTCAGAAAAATAAGATAGCTTCCGCCAGTGAGCCGCGTGGGTAGTAAGTATGGGCCAATCAAAAAGTCGTTCACAATACCAGCCCACACATTAATACTGAAACGTTGTTGAAACGCATGTCGACGCGTTGCATGTGGATTATCGGTTGCCCACACATGGGAATTGTGCGCATTAAAGACACCCTCGCGTGAAAATGTCGCTTCATCTGTAAATAGCACATAATCTACGAAATCCGGCTGCAACGCACATTGCTGCATCACCCACAGGCAGAAGTTCACGCGGCGAGGATAATCTGCCGGATTCAATGCTTGTACTTTCTGAAAATGGAAGGGGTGTAAGCGATTTTCGTTTAACACTCTGCATACAGTCTGATGACTCACACCTACGTCACGCGCAACAGTTCTTGTGCTTGACTCGGGTCTATCAGCAACAATGTTCAAGATGCTTTCTTCCAGCCTTGGAGTGCGTACAGCTCTTACTCGACCAGCGCCATGTCTGTTGACGTCGAACGCACCTGTTTCACAAAGTTGACGATGTAACCGTTGAAAAATTCTATGAACCGGCATTCGTCGATCAGGATACTCCGCGCGATACATTCGTAACGCAGCTCTGCCGTTACCATTTGCACGGCCGTACATGTAATGCATGTCTGCTTTTTCTGCATACGTAAAGTCACCCATCGTCTACGGCAGCACAATTGTGAATGGCGCTTTTCCCTACTGCGATGCATCATCTTCAACAGCGGCTAGACATCTACTGCCCTCTACCGGCAATGATACCAACCGATCACTCCATTTCTCTTTCCTTTTATTTCCCCTGTTTACGCCTCACCGCGTCACTTGCGACTATACATTCCTATACAATAAATCATTGTTACAATGTCCTGTACCTACCATTAAAGTTTGTACCATGAATTCGGGACCACCCTGTATATTTCCATTTATTGCTGAACTTTTTTCAACAACATATAGTTAGAAAATGTACAAAACAATCTGGAAATCAAAGCACATGGCTGGGATTGTTTTAGGTTAGGCATAAATGTGGTCCAACCATTGAAATTTCACCTCCATGGAGGTGAGCAAATATTTCTTATCAGGAATTTGTACAATGATATGGTAAAATAGTGATTATAAATGGTTATTTATTAAAGTAAGAACAATCTTGGGTAAACAAATAAGCAGTCCAATTGTTTTTTCTCTAACCAGTACCGATTTAACTTGCCAATTGGTTCTGATTTGAACCTGTAGAATAAAGCCTAACAGCTTTATTTGATTTACAATGTTTGAACACTGTAACTTTGGGTCTGATTGTGTACGCTGATAAAATCTTTTAATTTTTCCTTAAAAATATGCCATTGAGTTGGGAGATAATTTAAGTATCCTCATGACTGAAATTCTCTTTGTTGTTTCTGACATAGTACCAGTTGGTATCATGTCAATCTGGCCTAGTTGGTACCATGTCTAAGAAATCTGATATAATCAAATTTAGGAAAGTCTGGAAGGAGTCTTAGCAAAAAAGAAATAGAATTAAAAATGATCCAGAACTTTACGACATAAAAGAGGGCTCAGCAAAAAAAATAGGTTGAAAAGACAAGAAAATTTTGTTTGAAGGAAAAAAAAAATTAATATTCCACCAAACAGAGTGGAGTAGTTAACCCAGATGAAGCTGTTGGGTATTGCAACCTGATGTAAGAAACATGTGCATGTGAAAAGCATGAAAATGTTGCTAACTTTTGAAAAATTAAAAAGCCTCAAAGTTCTTAATTACAATGATTTAGATTAGATGGTTAAATCTCTGCTGTCAGGATGTAGTAAAAAGTGAAGAAGAATGTCTGGAAAGAAGTGCATTAACAAACACGTTGAGACAAATGATTACATGTGTTGAGCAATGGAAGAGGAAAGAAGTTTACAGTGAAATAAATAAAAAAAAGTCAGCTAAGAAAGTGGTTAAATCAAAAGTTGAAATAGAAGTCAAAGCGCTAGTTAATAAATTTAATGATATGCTTCGTTACTTCATGAAGCATGTTTGCAACATAGTCCCATCAATACAGGTCAATTTTCAACCTAAAGATAACCTTGGAACAGATGAGATACTGATTCATGTTGATTTTGGGAGATACAACATGTGCATTTCAGAGATTCACATGACCAAATCACATTACATAAATAAATTGAAAATAGTGAAAAACTTAATGTTCTGTCATTCTACTCATTGTCTGAATCTTTGCGACCCGACTCAAATGCATTTAATGAATATGTAATTGTCAAAGTATTTGGTAGAAAGAGTGTTTGCTATTATGTGGCAAATGTCATTGAATGTTTTGAAGCTTCTTACCAGATCCGCTTCATGTCGAGATGACATGACACTAAAAACAAATTTGTTTCCTATGAAGAATGTGAAGCAACAGTTCAAGATGAGGTTATGGCCATTTTAAAACAACTGACAATGAATACTCATGAATAGTACATTTTTGATTAAATACCTGAAGACTATTTACATTGTGTTAGATGAATCTGAAACATCTCGTCACCTCCACGTTTTAAGGAAATAAAAAATTGGCTTTAATTTGCTTAAAATATTGTCTTGACCTGTTTCAGTTGCACAACTTCATTGCCCTAACATGACATAAATACATTAAAAAAATTCTAAAACTTTAATTTTATTTCTCAAAAAGTTTTGACTGTCAAATTTCTATTTAATTTCAAAATGATCCATATTTACTCGGTATTGCATCACTTGGATATTTATGTCGCTAAAATAATTTGCATTCAAAATAAGTTTAAAACAGCGTGTTGATTTAGATTAGCCACAAGAGGTCTGATATACATTGCTAACTAATGTGGCAAGAAGATTATGCATTTATTTACTATGATAATATGAGTGAGTGCGAACTCTCCGTGGATTTAATTTTATAACGCGCTCAACTAGTACTAGCGTATTTGCAAACATTGTTGCATTTTGATATATTTGTTATGCAGCGCACATGACGATACTGTGAATGTATTTTAATCATGAAAACTGTAACCATTATATCATTTAAAATTAGAATTCCGTCTACGCACAAAAAAGTCGCCTGCGCATATTTGTCTTATACTTTATACTTTAAACAAAGAATCGCATCACATCGAAACTAGTGTTCCGTCTTTATTTCGTCCACTGATGATAGCTCTTGGGGAACAAGGTGAGTCAACCTTTAATCTTTGTAGTCACCTAATTCGTATAAATTCAATGCTCTAAATCTCATATCCGTAAATCTGTATACTTAAACTTTCATTTGGTCCGTCGAGCCGGAGTTCCGCCGTGGAATTATGGCACCTAAAAATGCGAAAACTACGCAGAATTTTGAAATTCTGTGTAAAGAAATTGACAGAATTGGGGAGAAGATCCAACGATGTCAAATAACTGAGCAAAGTATGGTACAGGCGCTAAAAACTAAAGTCACTTCATTCGATACTCGGCTATCCAATTCATTTTCTGAGTTGTCTTCGAAGGACACAGATGATTATTTGGATACGTATCTTAATTATCAGGACATACTTCTAAATTTATCCGTTGATTTGGAAAATAAAACTGTCAATGATAAACATGAACAAGTCTCAACAGTGGGAAGTGGCAATAATGTTCAAAATTCAGCTAATAAGTCTAAAACAAAACTGCCTAAATTGGAACTTCCACATTTTACCGGTGAACTGGAACATTGGATTACCTTTAGGGAGTTATTTCAAACCTCTGTTCTCGACAACACCGAGTTGTCGGACATCGAGAAATTACAATACCTGTTTGCATCTACACGTGGCAATGCTGCAAAATTAATTCGCGGATTTCAAATGCAATCAGGGAATTTGAGGCATTGCTGGGAGATATTATGCGATAGGTATGAAGACCAAATTCAATTGGCATTTGTCCACATAAATAAAATTTTTGGCATGAAAATTAACAAAGCCAATAACACTAAAGCTTTGTTGGATGTTTTAGACAATTGCAACGAAGCAGTTCGAAATCTGCAAACCATAGGGTTAAAATCAGATTCTTTGAGTGAGTTAATCATCATTTCTCACATCTTAACGAAAATCGACGACGCAGTTAAACAGCGATGGCATTTGACCTTGAGGAAGGACATTTATCCCGATCTCGAATCGTTCCGAACCTTTTTGGAGTGTGAAGCTCGTTCTGTTTCTTCTTTTTCTGCGTTGCCTAGCGGGGGGAGTGAAAGGCCAGGGAGACACGCTAATGTAAACAGGTTCGGGGGGAGTAAAAAACCGGAAAGGAGCAGTTCGTTTGCTAGACCTCTAGTAGCGAGTGCGGTCGCTGTAAATTGGAAAGCTTGCGTTCTTTGTGGGGACAATAACATCCATCCTCTTTATAAGTGTACATGTTTCAATCGCATGTCCGTAACTGATCGGTGGAAAGTTGTAGAAACGAATAAACTCTGTGCAAATTGCCTGCGTGGGCACACTGATCCCTGTCGGATAAAAAGTGGGTGTAAAAATTGTTCTTCGAATGAACATCATACCTTATTGCACATTTATAGAGTAGGAAATTCTGAAGTAAACAACGCGATTGCCCCTCCGGAACATCCATCATCATCCATTTCTACAACTCTCCAATGCCAATCACATATACAAACAAGTAATGTTTTATTATCCACCGCACAAATAAAAATAAAATCAAAAACTGGGGAATTTTTGCAATTTAATGCTTTAATTGATGGAGCTAGCCAAAATTCTCTCTTGACTCGTGAATGTGCGGAGCGCTTACAAGTACCCTTGCGGGAAACTACACATCGCTTAATGGGAATTAATGGGGTCACGGCGGAAACATCGTTGCACATCGCCAACGTTGTTTTTTCTCCTCACTTCTCGTCAGATTCTTTTCACATTGAAGTATTAGTAGTAAGCAAAGTGACTCCACCTCTCCCTAACTTCTATATTCAGAAACGTAAATGGACACATTTATATGGACTCATACTAGCCGATCCAGACTATACAAGTCAAAAACCGATAGATATTCTTCTGGGAGCAGACATTTTCCCTCTGCTACTAAACGGCTCTCCAATTGTTGGACAAAGTGGTTCACCAGTTGCTATTCCTACAAAATTAGGACATTTACTCACCGGAAAAATAAACTCTGCCGTACACTCGAACATTTCTATCGGCTGTCTTTCTGTTAATGCCAGTATTGATAGCACACTGCAAAAATTCTGGCAAATTGAATCGATTCCGTGTGAAGAACTGGTAAATAATGAAGAAATTCAGTGTGAAGATTTGTACACAAATTCATTACAACGAAATAGTGAGGGAAGATACATAGTAAAACTCCCTTTTCGTAATGACAGAGACTTAGGTGAAAGTCGATCGAAAGCTCTCAACCGTTTTCTTTCATTAGAGAATAAACTTGCTAAAAAGCCAGATTTAAAACTCAAATATAGTGAGTTCATGAATGAATATCTAGCCCTAGGGCATATGTCACCTCTACCTCCTTCCACCTTGGAGATAGATCAGAACCACTATTATCTTCCTCACCATTGTGTTGAAAATCTTCATTCAACCACAACTGCTCTTCGCGTTGTTTTTGATGGGTCGAGTAAAACATCCAATGGGCATGCAATCAACGACCTTCTACTGAAAGGTCGTAAATTACAAACCGAAATATTTGACAATTTAATTCACTTTAGAAGTTATAAAGTTGCAGTGTCTGCAGACATATGTAAAATGTACCGTCAAATCCTCATTGCGGAAGAAGACCGCGCGTTCCAAAGAATATTTTGGAGACAAAACCCGTCCGATCCATTGATTACCTACGAACTAAACACTATAACTTATGGAATGTCTTCTTCGCCTTTCCTCGCACTTCGTACGTTGCAACAATTGTGCAAAGACGAACAAGACAACTTTCCGAACGCCTCTAAAATTGCTGAAAATCATTTCTACGTTGATGATCTTTTAGCAGGTGCAGACACCGTAGAAGCCGCAAAATCCTTAATCGATGAAATGCTACGTTTCATGAATGCCGGATGTTTACCTCTTCGGAAATGGTCATCTAGTCATGACGAGGTACTAAGCGAATTGCCTTATTCGTTAAAAGCCAAAAGCCTTAACCAATCGTTCAGTGATGCTGAAGAGTCTTCACAAAAAATCTTGGGACTCGTTTGGAATCTTCCAACCGATTCGCTGCAAGTTCGGACTGTGGAAGAGCCAACCGTCTCCACCAAACGTGAACTGTTATCGGTCATAGCGCGTAGTTTTGATCCTCTGGGACTAATGGCACCTGCCATATTGCTTCTGAAGATTATGCTTCAGGACTTGTGGAAGTCAAAATTGGCTTGGGACGATCCCGTTCCACCAGACATTCTAGAACGGTGGAATAAATTCCAAGCAGAAATGCATCACTTTAAACAAATTAAAGTTCCTCGCTACATACATACTTCAGAGGATTGTATGCTTGAACTTCATGGCTTTTGCGACGCTTCTCTTAAAGCTTATGCTTCAGTAGTTTATTTAAAGGTCATTTCTGAGTCGACACATGTATCCTTACTCGCAGCAAAAACAAGAGTTGCGCCTGTTAAACCAGTAACTCTACCCCGGCTGGAGCTTCAGGGTTGTTTACTGCTAGCCGAGCTAATTTCAACAATTCTAAAAGTAATCCCAGTTCCAAACCCACAAATATTCCTTTGGTGCGACTCAACAATCGCATTGAGTTGGATCACAAACCCTCCGTCTTCAGGAAATCAGTTTGTACAACATCGAGTGGGAAAAATACTTTCCCTGACGTCATTAACTTCTTGGAACCACATTCCTGGCAAAGAAAACCCAGCAGACTGTGCTAGTCGAGGACTTTATCCTTCACAGTTGTTGGCTCATTTAGAGTGGTTCACTGGTCCAAACTGGATTGTTGTCAACAATAAATACGGAGCTCTCACTTCTTTTGAACTCTCTACTTCTTCAGTACTTATTCGTGACGAGAATAAGGATTTGGTTCCACAAACAGTTAAAGAATCACCTCCAATCTCTCATGCTATCTTGAAGTATTCTTCATACACAACATTATTACGTGTCACAGCCTGGATCTTACGTTTCATTCACAACCTCAAATCTAGAAATAAGCTTAAAGGTACTCTTCAAACTTCTGAACTGACCGGTGCACGAACGGCTATTCTAAAAATTGTACAGCAAGAAGAATTCGCTTCCGACCTTAAGCTTATAGCAAAAAATAAACCTCTCCCTAAATCCAGCAAACTACTGTCTTTAAATGTCTTTCTTGACGAAGTAGGACTTCTTCGCGTTGGAGGACGTTTATCACATCATCAGACATTAGCATTCGATCATAAATTTCCTATTCTACTTCCTAAGAGACACCCAATTACTGCCTTAGTGATTCGACATTTCCATCTTACAAGTCTTCATTCGGGACCCGAACTTGTCTTATCGTTGATCCGTCAAATCTTCTGGATTCCGGATGGCAAATCCACAGTACGCAGTGTAGTGCGCAGTTGCATCACATGCTTTAAATCATTGGCCAGGCCAGTATACCAAAAGATGGGGGATTTACCTATTGCAAGAATCATGCAGTCACGCCCCTTCGACAAAGTTGGAATTGATTTCGCTGGTCCAATTAGTACAAAATGCCAGCACCAGCGAAAAGCGACAACATTCAAGACATACATTTGCCTTTTCATATGTATGTGTACCCGTGCCGTACATCTGGAAGCCGTCTCCAGTCTCTCTACTGACTCGTTCTTGGCTGCATTGAGACGATTCGTCGCACGTCGAGGATTTCCCTCGGAAATATTCTCAGACAATGGTACTAATTTCCGCGGTGCGTCTGCCTATCTAAAAGCACTTTTTAAACTCACAAAAGAGCAATCCGTCCAGAACTTCTCATCGGAAAGAAACATTCATTGGCATTTTATTCCACCCTATGCCCCTAACCAAGGTGGGTTATGGGAAGCTTCAATTAAACTTGCTAAGCGGCATCTCACAAAAACTTGTCAAGGCACACTTCTCAATTTCGAGGAATTCTCTACAGTGTTATGTCAAATAGAGGCTTGCATAAACTCAAGGCCTCTGGTACCTTTATCCTCGGCAACTAGTGATCTTCGTGCACTTACCCCTGGACACTTCCTAATCGGAGTTCCCCTTCTGGAACTTCCAGAAAACACTGACAGTTCTACAAACACTAATCGAAAAATTCTAAGTCTCTCTTGCAGATGGAGACTCTTATTGCAGGTTAAGGAATCCTTCTGGCGCCGCTGGACACGAGACCTCCTGCATACACTCCAGCCTCGTCAAAAGTGGAATTCAACGAAACAACCTCTGCAAATTGGAGACATGGTTCTTCTTCAAGAGGCAAATTCTGCTCCTTGTTCCTGGACTCTTGGTCGCGTAACCAACATCTTCCCGGGCAAAGATCAGATCACCAGGGTAGCCAGCGTGCGGACCAGGGATGGAGAAAAGCTTCGTGCTCAGAATCGACTGGTGGTCCTTCCTCTCCCCTCATGCCGGCCCTCGCAGGATGTTGATTTAGATTAGCCACAAGAGGTCTGATATACATTGCTAACTAATGTGGCAAGAAGATTATGCATTTATTTACTATGATAATATGAGTGAGTGCGAACTCTCCGTGGATTTAATTTTATAACGCGCTCAACTAGTACTAGCGTATTTGCAAACATTGTTGCATTTTGATATATTTGTTATGCAGCGCACATGACGATACTGTGAATGTATTTTAATCATGAAAACTGTAACCATTATATCATTTAAAATTAGAATTCCGTCTACGCACAAAAAAGTCGCCTGCGCATATTTGTCTTATACTTTATACTTTAAACAAAGAATCGCATCACATCGAAACTAGTGTTCCGTCTTTATTTCGTCCACTGATGATAGCTCTTGGGGAACAAGGTGAGTCAACCTTTAATCTTTGTAGTCACCTAATTCGTATAAATTCAATGCTCTAAATCTCATATCCGTAAATCTGTATACTTAAACTTTCACAGCGCAATTCTCTGAATGCGAGAAATTCATCTTGCAATGAAGAACAAAATGACGTGGAACCTTATTATCGAACAACTTGAGTGCAAAGAAAATGAAACGATAAAAATTAAAGAGCCGATAAAATTCAATAATTAAAAAAAAACACGGGCAATAATTATTTTTAAAGTTGGAGTACGGGAACCTTTAGGACAACCTGTAGTTTTTAAAACAGAGATGGCAAGATTGAGCACCATAAGGGAATGTTACTCCGTGAACATTTCGATGCAAACTCCAGAGGACAACATAGGGTTTGATTAATTTTGTTTTGAAATTACAGAGTTCACATTTAAACACAGACATTACGGTAAGAATCTAATTTCTAAAAATTAACAAAAGGAGCATGAAAAGTAAGTAAAAGCTCACCTGATAATTAGAGTTGAAACTATTTGAGCACTCGTCGATCAAAAATGGCGCCCAAACAACATACGACCTGGTTGCCAACTGATGAATAACGAAAAGCTTAAATAAAAGTCGAATCGCACTTTTATTTACATGATGTTCAAAACCATAAAATAATTGCTGAAAAATAAGAGCAAGTGTAGAAAATAATCTTAAAATGATTTAAGAAAAGGGAAAGTTATCGTACGCAAAGCAATACCGTAATGACGAGAACTCGAATTTGAACTGACGGTTTTAAACCGTATATGGCTAGAGTGAAAAACGGTAAAAAACCGTTTTGTCAACAAAACAGCTTTAAACCGTCGAATATACGGGAAAAGTCCGTAAAAACAACGGATAATTTTTGCAGTGCACCTTTTGTTGTGTTAATAATTTTCTGAATAATTCTAGACTTTTATAGTATTTTAAATAATTTGGCAATGTTTGCATTTTATTAATTGATTTTTAAATAATTTAACCAGGTGTTTTCGAAGATATTAATAATCAAATTTCAATGTCACAACACTTGTATTTTCAAATAGTTTTATGTATCTCTGAATAACAAGATGTTTGAAGCTTTTGAGCAACTTATGTTTTCTGTTTTCAGTATTTAGAAGAATATAGTATTCAAATTTTTATTGAATTCCATGCATATACAAATTTTGCAGTATTTATTCTGGTAAATGAAATAGAAAGCATGGTCAAAAAATATCCATAATATTATGGGAGAAATTTCAACATATTAGCTGTTGATGAAATATCAAATTTTCACCAATAGACATCTTAAGTGGTTCCTGCTTTAATCTTTCGTTGGTATCCTTTTGATATCACTTTTATAATGATAAATTAAATCATATAAGTAAAAATAGGAGACAAAATGTGACCTTATACAAATAGTGTACGTAATTATAAAATATTAAATTTTAATAAGTTAATAATTGCGTTTATTTAATACATGCTTTCTTAGAGGATTTTTTTTGAATAAATAGAAATGACGTTAGTATTTTAGCAACATTTTTCTTAACTTGTGACGTAGCTTTGCCTATTACTCGAATGCGATTTCAGCGTGACACTAATATAAAGAATTAACGCAATACATGGCCAAAATGGCAATAAATGAAATTAGTTATAATAAGTTTTTCTCTGATAGTTTGTGTTTACACTGAAAAAGCCTCTCACATCATATCTCAAGCTAAGTACTTCTGTCCCTTTGTAGAAAAGGATCCAAGGACCAAATTTGCTGATTTTTAGTTATGTCCATCATCACTTCAAGTAATGTAAGGGTCAATATCCTCATGCCAATGCTTTCTGAGTTGAATCCCCCCTTTTACAAAAAGAAAAAACGCTTTTAATTGCAAACCGTACAAGTATTATACAAGGATCAATGTTACGCACTGACTTTTTAAATAGTTTTGAAACTTCTATTAATTTACTTAAAAATGGTCAATGTCTGGTCATTGACTCTTTTCACGTATTTTTAGTGAGAACAATTTGTCTACATTCTTCATTAATCATCAAGAAAATAAGTAAACAAACAGTATTTTCTAGAAAGGTTAGGTGTTAAGTAGTGTCTGCAAATACGGTAAGTGTTATGATATTGTTCAAACAATGCAATGGTTCATAAACTCTCCTTGTGATCGCCTCAACGAGGTACCTCATCATTGTCAAAACTGACCAGATCTTGTTGAACTAGATATCTCGTCACTTGAACAAAAAGCTATCACGATAATCACAAGAAAACTGATCAGATCTTAATCTTGTCGTGATAAAAGAATCGGCAAGATCTTTATGACGATATATCTCATCATTAGCAAAATTGGTAAGACTTTAATTGACGAGATATCTCGTCTTGGAGGGTTAAGAGAACATGCATTACTACTCCCCTGTTTAATGCTTCGATACATCTTCGGGTCGACATCGTGATTTTGACAAAATCTCTACGAGAAACACCGTAAATGCTGTAACATATCATCCCAGCAGTAAAATAAACATCCTCTTCAAATCTTCCAGTGAGAGAGGAGCAATGGGTGGTTTCTCCACTTGGTTAGTATGTTTCTTCATGTTGGTCACAAATGCCTCATGTTCAAACCACTTCTTATGTATACCAGAGCTCAACATTCTATGGATCACGGTATCCAACCGATCTTTGCAGCAAAACGCCTTCTTCACGGCAACCCCCACGTGCCGAAGGTATCATCCGACACAAACTTATTCAAAAACGGGCCGTAACCGACCCTTATGATCATCAGCTGTTTCGCTCCCACAGTAGCTGTTGAAGTATTCAGGATGTTCTCCATTTCCTTGGTTCCTTGGTAAAATTTCCACCTGTTCCTCTGGATGTACTGCCCCAGGGTCCTCAAGTAGTCGATGTTGCTGCTCAGCATCATCTCCAGGTCAACCGTGCCGATGGGAGCGAAGCATTTCAGTCTGTCCGACTGCACAGCGTTGGACAGCTCCTGAAACGTCTTAACGCCTCTCTGTCGCATGGGCAGCGTCAGGAACGACAGCAACAGAGCGCTGTAAATGAACGGGATGAATGTGACGTACACCAACCAGGAGCCGAACAGGAACCGCTTCCTCAGCGTTTTCCCCGGCTCCTTTAGGGACTGGGACATCATGCTGCTGAGCGTCAGCATGAGCATGCTCAAGTAGGAGCTCCTTTTGAAGATTATCTGCTTGAACAGGAACGCTGATGCCATGATGGTGCAGAAGCAGGCTATCCAAACACCCCTGCTGAAGGGGAAAATGAAGGCCACGAACTTGTCCACAAATCCTGGATTTTCGGTGGCGAATGTCCTCTCCAGGACAGCGTAAGGGTAGCTGAAGGCCACCGCCATGTCCCTTCTTTCGGTGATGGACAAGTAGGAGACACCCATGTCCACCTCACCTCTCTGTACCATTCCGATCAAACCTGTCCCTTTCCCATGTTCATCCGCTGTTCCCCACTGACCTCGAGGATAACCTCATATTGGAATCCAAGAGCTTCGGACAGGAACATAAGCAACTCGCCTTCGAATCCACCGGCTTTTGTTTTGTGCACTCATCCGTTCCATGTGAATATGTTGTCCATGAACACGCCCCCTATTTTCATGTACTTGGGGAACCGCATTTGGGTTTAGCTTGAGTGCTTACGATGATTACAATTTTGCCTTTTAAGTTTTCTGTGATCTTCACAAGCAATACTGGTTTCTGGACGCTTTTATTCCTATAGTTCGTTAAATATAGTTTTCTCTTAAATATCAGTCAAAATATTATATCTAGTTAATGTTATTTTATGTTAAAAATGGTGGAATTAAGAATCTGATAAAATATTATTCAACTATTACCTTGGTTTGGGAGCACTGAATTAGGAAAACACATCGGGTGAAATTTAAATGTGCTTCAGATGTTTACAAATCTTTCAAAGTTTCTTCATAGCCATCTTCATAAACACCTAAATCACTTCCTGATGTGTGGTTTCTTTAATTAAGACAGTGTATCCAAATGTTCGGATAAGATCGAAATTCTAAAACAGACGACAACGACGAAAAGTTTTTCCCCACATCAGTTCAAGTACTGGTTGTAATACCAATATTTAAATAAAATGTTTTTAACCAGATTCATGAAGAGAGCTCCTTTGTATAATGTGGTCAAGAAACTATTAATTTAAAATTAGTTAATAAATATTAACTATACCCGTTTAACCTCCGTGATTTCGTAAAGACTTCGTTCATCCATTTGGGCTGAAACTTGTGCTCTGAGATTTATCACACCGGAATCATATATTTACTTATAGGAGGAAATTGCGTTCCATATTTTTATTCTTTCCATTGTACCATATGGTACTTGCCGACCCTTTTCCCTAACACGTGGACGCTGGAATGTTTCGGAATGCGAAAACAACTTTATTCTGCACGTGCGGTTCCCCGGTCTCTTATCTGGGATCACGTTTTAGCGGTGGGATGAGAGACGGTTTTCGCAGCTGTGTGGGGGTGTTTCTGTTCGGCAGAGAACATAAACATCTCTAGAGGGCTCGGAATTCACCCCCCTCTCGTTGTCAGCGGCGGTTCTGCGAAGCGAACGTGAATTTTGAGGAAATTCGGACTCGAGATTCAACGAGAGACAGACGTCTCTGTTTTGCCAATTGTGTTACTTTGGCTTCAGGCAGGGTTCGATTGTCGATGGCTGTGCCCATAATTATCTTGTAAATATTTATGTAAATAAATAGTTTAATTTTAAATCAGCTGTCCGTCAAATTCTTACATGACGGTACACCATGGTGCAGTACAGCATTTTTCATCAAAATTTTTAAAAACTATATTTTCCGCACGCGCGTACATGTGTAAGGTTTTATAGTTTTTTTCCAACATAATAAGATTTTGTTTGATAGCGAAAGCGATTAAAATTTATTTTACAGTCTTTGCTCGTTAATACCTGGTTGTGTGAAACTTTATTACTACACAAACAAAAACTTATTTCACCAAAGCAGAAAAGTTATCGAATCTGACAAGAATGTTCTATACTCAAGGGTTTCCACATTAGTAATGATCATTGCATTACTCTTTTCAGATTTTAATCTTGACCGTTTCACATTCCATAGCGTGATTAGTTGGTAACTAATTTTAACTTCGCGTGTCTTTCCAGATTACATGTAAAACAAATAACTATCTTTGCAGTAGAGTTTCATAACGCTTCACCACTTTTCAGGCGTCAATGAACTAGTTTTCTCATTTAGAATATTTGTCAAATCTGATAAAACTGTTGATGGCTGGCCATTTCAACGCTTTTCTATTTCATACAGTCTGTGATGGAGGAAATTAAACTAAACTAGGGGGCCTGCCCCCTGCTCGTAACGCTCGCCAACCCCCGGAGGATTGCTTCACAATCCTCATTGGTTCGCTGCGCGAACCTATGCTCGCTTCGCTCGCCTCAATGAAGACATGTGTCCTAGCAGAAGGGATTGTTTACAAAATATGTTACCAAAAAAATGTTTTTCAAATCTAAATTTGCTGTATTACAGAAAAAAATATATACAGTATCTCTAAGTATCTAATGGCTAAAATCACCCGCCTTCAGATTAGCGTCGGCAGCGGAGGATGACTTCCCGAGTTCGAACCCAGCTGGCGGAAAAATTTTTAGATCCTCCAAATTATTTTTAAAAAAAATCCAATTTAATTCCTTTTTATTCTAATTTACTTTTCCTAATTTTTAATACCCTTTTCATATTTTTCCAAGCTTCCGTTTATTTTACATAAATAATCTAAGAACCACTCCTGAACTCACTACCAGCTGATATTTTTCCGCCCCTCTGCCATCCCCTTTGCTTTAGGATGATGGTGTCGTATCCACCGCTGGCTTAGGACCATTCTGATGTAACAAAAAGCATACATAAAACACTAACTTATATAATTATTAACTTATATAATAAAAGGATACAATTTTCGGCTCCCACCTCTACCCACCCACAGCCATGGATCTGAAAAGAAAAGAAGAAAGCAGAAAGGAAGAGATAAATCGCCAACAACTATAAACCTTGATGACATACGTATCTAGGTCATGTGATCCGATTAGCCAATCAAGTTGGACTTGCGAAAAGTACTATCATGGGATTGAGGCGCCTGTGGAGGAATCAGTGCGGCATAATTAGTGATTAGGCAAGTAAATAAACGTAGGAAATCAAGGCGAGCTTTTTGAATGAAAGAATGTTTCAAAACGCGTAATGTACATTTATTAATTTACGTTAAAATGTATTATTATTTGTTGGAGCACACGTTCAAACGCGATGTTTATATTTTCTTTGATTTATTTCGCTGGAATCGTTTGCACGTGTTTCCTGTTGCTCGCAGCGAATAACAGCTGCATCTGCTTAAAATCGGAACGATATTTCCCCCCCTAATAAGTTGTTAGAAAAAGGAGGAAGGCGTGAATTTGCACCGATGTTTATTCGATCTCTGGTCAGAGTACTAATGTCTCTCGCCTTGGATGCAGCTGACATGTATGCCTTCCTTTGCTAGTTGATTAAATTCTTGTTGTTACTGTTAGACTTGAGTTTACCTTTCTCCCACCCGCTGATCATTATTAAAATTTAATAATAATTGAAATCTTTCATGCTATTCTTTCGACCAATAGATGTGGTTATTTAGACCTTATGTGTGTTGTGGAACCAATAAAAATAAATTCGAAACACAATGCATAAAGTGATTACAAAACAGTTGTAAATAATCGTCGTTACCGATTAGCTGGATTTCAAAATTTTACTGCTGAAATCAGAAGATAAAACCTAATTGTGCATTTCGTTATACGTAAGTACTTATAAATATTTGAGTTAAATATGAATAATAATATTTGCATTAATCTCTGCTTATGAACTTAAATGACTTTTAGTTTACAAATAATTATATTAATAATTAAAGGATAAATAAGTGTTTAACCGAAGTACATTTATCATATTTCTCCTTGCCTGTTTAGAAAAAAATTTGTTTCATATTTATCCTGATATATCTTTAGAACCTGCACCATTACTAAGAAAACTTTAATGGATCCAACAGTATGTTAATATTATACTGGTATAATAAAAAGCTTAATTTGTCAGTTTTTAATTCATTTCATTAAATATGTTTAATTAATGCCCATACACATAGTCAGATTTTCACTCTTGATATTCTTTCTTTAAGTCTATTTATGAAAATAAAACACATAAAAAAATATTAACTCATGTAGTGTTTCAACAAAACAATAATTTGAACAGATATATTTTAAATGCAATCATAATAAAGTTAAAGTCTTTTGTGTTGTTATTTCGCTAGGGAAATTTAATAAATGCTCTTTACTAGTTTTGAATAAATGACGTTTTTAATTATATTTTAATTTGATTTAAAATTTATTATTATGTTAATAATTTATTTATTTATCATGACGTGTTTAATATTTTTTCATATAACATTTACAGTGTATGTTCCACAAACACTCCTAAGACCTGTAGTCTTCTATAAATTCAAGAAATTGTTCGTTATTCATGATAACACTGAAAAAAAAAACTTCGCTTTACCAACACACTGGAAATTGAAAGTTGAAGGGCATAGAGATCCATGGCTGTTGGGACTCCTTGCGCTACGCTGTGCGCTATGAAAAAATGCTACTTCTGACTCATCTCGGGCATGCCTTGACGCATGCGTGCGGAGAGGCATGCGCTTAGCGCAATCAAAAGCGCACAAGTGTGGACATACCTATTCAGATAGACTATTCCTATTGGAAATTATTCCTCATATTATACTTCATGTTTAGAGCCTCTACCAAGTTTCTAGAAGTAATAGGTTTTTTACAATTTTTTAATCAATAAGTAATTGGTAATTTTTAGTTATCGTCGTACTGGTGAAATACAACGAGTTATTGACGACGTTCCGGGATCAATCCCTTATGGGAAAGATCCGAAGACAACACCTCGTAATTCTGAACCAAGGTCAGATGACGAGGCACCCTACTCTCCAAACTTCCACACCAACCCAACGTGAGGACTTTCGGCCACGACAGATTTAAGGTACAACAGCCGCATCTACACCATACGCTTACAAACATCCATGCCCGAACCCGGATTCGAACCAGGAACCTTCCAATCTAGAGTTTTTTAATCAAACATGCGTAAAAAAATCAACATTTTTTCATGAATTTCAAAATTTACAAATCAATTAGAAATATGTTTCTTGAATAAATACTCTGATTGAGGTTCAGAATATCCACTGTATTATATAGATTCAGGGGTGGCCAACCAGTGGCGCATGCGCCAAACGTGGCGCATTGGAGGAAAACAAGTGACGCATTGCATCCTTTCCCCTACGTATTCTTTTGAAGTAGGCGCCATAACTGAATCCATCTTCATACTTTCAACATCAGAATGCACTCAGTTCAATTCATACAGCCTTCTTACTCATCCGTTCGTCACAATTTTTTAAAAGCAAATCCATTTTTGAAAATGAAACTTGATAAGCAGATTTGATTTTTTCAAATCTAAATGGCTTTTGACCTGAATTATTTCTGTGAACAATAAAAAACCCTAAAACTAAGAAAATTTGCAAAAAAAAAAAAAACCCGTTGTTTGGGAACGACATACATACACAAACAAACTTTTTCATAAATGGAATTTATTAAAAGCAAAACGATTTCGCGAATGACCTAATTCAAATTTGAATGATTCTCCGCTGCTCTCAGTAACAGATTTAACACCAAACATT
Organism: Metellina segmentata; assembly: GCA_947359465.1. Classification (NCBI taxonomy): domain Eukaryota; kingdom Metazoa; phylum Arthropoda; class Arachnida; order Araneae; family Tetragnathidae; genus Metellina; species Metellina segmentata. Next base: position 40,380,137 of record OX375877.1, on the reverse strand, counting down.
AAAAGACTAGCGAAATCGAAACAGGCTCAGAAGTCTTATTAATGGTAAGTAACATTTATGTGCTGTAATACGTACACTAATTGAATCATTTGAAAATGATAATTATGTCTATAAACATACTTATATAAAAAAAGATATTAAGAATATGCCAAGTTTCCTTCTAGCAAGTAGAGAACAGACGACTCCAAGTTCCAACCTGACCTCTCTCTTGGAGTTCCATCTCGCTCAGAGCTCTCTCTCTCTCTCTCTCTCTCATCATATCCGTCAACTGTGGTCCAGAGATATCTTCACCACACGAGATGGCAGCTGTAGCACCTTCAACGGGCTCCATAACTGCGATCGCCCTCACGTCCAAGAGATCATCTCTTACTAGTGTATGTCGGTGCTCCAATAAATGCGTGTCTTTTGTACTGGCGCACATTAACTAATTTAGTTTCCCCTAAGTGAAGCAGATTCTACCCCAATCTTGAATATAAGAAGGTAGAATAGGTACGTGACATATGGCGCATCTGAACTCGTATGTGAAATAAAATTGGCGCATGGTATGTAAAAGGTTGGCCACTCCTGAGATACATTGATGCAAAAATAATTATAATAGGTGAATTCATTGTGGAGTTATCACGTTTTGAACAATGCATCCTGTTGCAAAAACACAGTTCTTCTAAAATCGAGTCAAAAATTTTGGAAAAATGTCTGTTCCTGCTGAAAGTAGGGGAAGGTCGTGTAGTATCGGACGGTGGCTAGTATCGGGCAAGTATTGTTTCTAACATTTGCTGCAGTTGGCAGCACCTATCATGAAACCATCATGTTGTTTGAAGGAAGAAAGTTCAAATGCCGCTATATTTAGTCTACCGGCAGTGTTGTTGACTCATGGCAAAAAATGTGTTTCATTTTAACAGTGTTTCGAGTGAACGATGATAACTTTTGGCTGTCGTAGCTTGCCTGAAAGTGAGTATATGTTGTTGTTTTTTTGTTTACTGTTGAAAACACAACATTCATTGTCCTTTTAAGTTGTAGGCCGTAAATATCCTTAAACTTACAAATACGTATGTGGTAACTGATGTTTTATTCCATGATGTTGCGGGTTGTATCGGACACAGTTTAAGATTGATAAGAATTATATTATCAAGGTAAAGTTTCAAATCTACAGGTATTTGTCCAGTGAACCACAACGTTTACGATTATTTGGATTACACCCCTCGTTTTCTAATGCCACTCAATCGCAAAATAGTAGTAAGTCCATCATCACTATAGAAGACTATGATGCTGTCACATCTACTACGATTTTGATCTTGCCCGGTCTTTCAAAACCAGTAGTAAACGAGCAGATGAAGGAAGTTCTAGCAATCTTGGGAAAATGAAAGAACAACTTCCTCTCTTATTGAGGATTCTTCCAAAGGAACTGCATCTCAAAACATTTTAGAGTAGATATCATCACCTTCCTAGTAGTTCAAATTCAAAATTTGTTTCAAGACAAATTTGTGGGCAAAAAATTGAAATTTTAACCTTGACTCCATAGAAAGCCGAACTTGAACGAAAGAAAGAAGAAAACGAACGAATCAATGCAGCTAAGAAGAAACTGCTGAGGGAAAAATCGTCTTAATAAAGAGAGAAAAAAGAAGAGAAATAGCAAATAAATCTTTTCAAGTAAAGAGATCAAAGAATTACACCTTAGACTGAAATAAATGAAAAACGAATTCGAACAGCCAAAGAAAAGTTGTTGAAAAAAAAAGCAAAAATGGAACTGAAATCTGAAGAAGGCCAAGCTACTGCACCATCTGTGTAGAAACCTTTGAAGACTGGATTCAGTGTAGGATATGTGAAGGTTGGGCTCACGAAAATTGCGCCGATCTTGAAGAAAACAATCTTGTTTATGAAAGTGATGCTTATTTTACGAAAAAAAAAGTATGCACAAAATGCATTTGGACAAAGGAAAATGTAAGGCTGGTAGTCTATTATTATCAATAGTTCGTGTAATTTAAGTTTTTGCGTTTGTTAAACTAAATATTGTCGTTGGTGGATAAGGTATTTTGTCTGAATCGTTTAATTACACCAGTAAATCGGCTTCAAAAGCCATACGAAAATTTCGAACTCAAAAAAAAAAATTTGAAGGAAGTAAAGATCCATTGACTTCCGAGCTGAAATACCTAGTGAAGCGTTTTGAATCTGGCTTGATCTTCCTTGCAGAAACAGAACGAAGTTATCAGGATCGTACAATGTACGGAAAATTTCCAGAAACACGGGTAAACCCAAAACAAGTGTGTTGAGAGCCATGCACAGCATTTTAAATTTGTATCCGTTCAAGTTACAATCTCTTCATCAGATGAAACCAAATGATGCTACGAACCGGGAAGAATTCGTTCAATGAGATCTCAATATGATCGAGGATGACCTACAGTGGTTTTTGGTTCCGTTATAGACCCTGTTATGCGGTAAACTAATTGAAAAACTGCTATTGTAAGATGTTCACGAAGGAAAGTTAATTGCCACACCATCTTAACTGTTTTATTTCCATATCATCCTATTTAAACGCCATCTAACGGTGACAATGTGAACTATCTTTTTTCCATGTCAAAACAAATCCAATTTCTCGACAAGCCTTTTGATAAAAAAAAACATACAATAATGCGGAAATTTGCTTAGGTTTCGCCACGAAGTCTACAAATTAATGGGACACCACTCCTAAAGTTGGGTCACTTTTACTTGATTATACGCATGAGAGGATCTTTCATTCAAAACAATCAAACAAGGTGGAATGAAGCAATTTTACTTACGCTAACCAAATACCCTCACATGACACCTATCTGTAGGACCATAATATGTAATTTATCGCTGTATGGGAAACATATTACGTTTCATCTGGTCAATTAACTGTAGCATAAGATTTCCGAAATCATTCTTCAAAATTTTTATTTGTGACATGCCAAAATCGTATTCCAAAATCAAACAATGCTACCGTCTCGGCCTGAATTCGTAGAAAAAGCACGTACCGACGAAGAAATACTACCGCTACATTTAATTTTTAAAAAAAGGTTCTCATATTTATTACACAGTGAATCTTTCTACCTTAAAAATTTAGTTTTGGAAACACTACAAATTTGCTTTCGCATAAATGAATGCTGAGTAAAATTTAGAATAGAAATTGAGAATATATATATATATATATATATATATATATTATATAGAATTACCCGGTTTTGCTCGGGTTGAATAAATTATATGTTGATTGAAAAGTCATCATGAATTCCTTATCATAAAAAATTGTTGTTAGCATCATCTAAGTGTACGGAAAAAAAATTTGTATTTCCATTTTCATTTTAACTTCTCTATTGCTTATTGCTTCTACAATTTATTTTGGACGCAAATATGCTTACATGTTGTATCCATCCATGTAACCCATTTCATATTCGTCGCACTTCTGCTGAAAATTTTTGTTCTAAGGTGACTTCTACAGAAGTTGATTTTGAATTTTGGAGTGAGTACGAATAATCCCGTGTATTCATGTTTATTAAAAATGAATAAATTTTGGCGGATAGTCTTGCACTTAGTTTTTCTATGAATATGTTTTACTTGTGGCATTCTTGCACCTAGTATGCGATATTTTCGTATGTCATCATCAATATGAGAGGATGGTAAATTAAATTGGTACGGCATTCGTGAATAATTTAGTTTGAGAGAGAGAGAAGCAAACGCAGTTCTTTCTTGAAAATTCCATTCAGCGGCAGGTAGAATAACAGAACTTCTGTTAGATATATAAAGCAGAGTTGGGATGTTTGACTGTTCTCTATATAAATCTGCACCGTTTGAACATTCAACACATTTGGTACACTTCTATTTTAGTACCCAGTGGGTATGATAGGTTACATATTAATACGCATTCTATTTGTCCAAGGGGTCAAATTTAAGCCATTCGTTGCTAATTTAGTTTGAAGCAAACGCACTTTTACCTGAAAATTCCATTCAGCAGCATGTGGAATAACGGAGCTTCTGTTAGAAATAAATGTCATCAGTGTAGACCAATTAAACTCAATCGATTACAATTTTTTAATAAACATATGGTTGATTTTATAGCGCTTTTACAAAAGGAAAATCACTGATTTAAACGAACGATTCACATGTATTTAAGCTGCAAAAGAACAGCTTCTTTAAATAGAGTAAGCAACCTCGACCTTCTGTCTCTTAAAAAAAAAATTTCAATTTTTCAAAATTACTGTGACTAACTGTGATATTATTCCAAGATCAACAAAGTATGTTAAAAATTCCTTTTACTCCAATAGACATACAGTTTTAAATTGAACCCTTAAAGAACTTTTTAAATTAAAAAATTCGGTTTCTAAATAGAAAGCACGCATCTTATGGAGTATAGCTTTCGATAACACCCATGAGACACGAAAAATAAATTAAATTAAATTTATTTTAATCGTCTTTCAATGTAAAGATATATCACAATTTTGAAATATATTTTGAACTACAACGTATGATTACCTGTTTTTATTAACGTAGCCTATCTTATTTTAAAGTTATTTTTTAAATATACTTGCTTATTTTAAAATAAGAAATTATACACCTCAAAAATATTTAAATTTTTACATTTTATTTAGTTTTATGACTCAGCAATTTACACACACGTAATCAATCAAAAATTTAAAGACAGTTTGTCGAAATATACATATACCACAAAGCAATTACCCATGTCTAGCGATATTCAGCAGGAAATAAATAAATTATTAAAATCTAACTCCTAAATAATATTTCCGCATTAGGTAATATACTGGAACACATAAATGGAAACAGAAACAAAATTCCGATCCTTGAAAAATACAGAATGCTGAAAACATTAAAATCGGTTCTAACGTGTTGAATTTTGACTTCCTGAATGTGTATTCTGAAATAGAACAATTCGACAAAAAACGAACAATATTGATGAAGACAATAATCTCTATTATAAAAGGTAGTGTGTGTATGTGTGTGTTTGTGTGGACTGTCCTGACGAATCTATGGCACTTACTACAGTGGGATTTGCCACACAGGTATTCCGAGTGTTTTGTAATTTTTCTATCGCGCTCGATTTTAAAAATTTAATCTAGAACATTTTAAAATTAATTTATTGCAATTTAATTATTATTGTTTTGTTTAGAATGTCAACAGCATAAAGATATGATAATTCGAGATTTTTTTCTTTTTTGGTGTTTCCGTTTCTTTTTTGGAGGAAAATTATTTCAGCGTACGAAAAAAGCAAATAAAGTTTTAACTGGAGTTATGTAGATCTTTTTCTATCTCCTATATCGTTACAGATAGAGTAAAAATTTCAACGGATTTGAAATCAGCACAAAATTTACATTAGACCGATAGCTTAAAATATGATTTTCTTTAAATAAATAATTTTTAAATTGTAACTTTTATATTTTTTCGATGCGAATTTGACCTTTGCATCACAGATTCCATTTCCTGCGTTTGAACAATTCTAGCTAAGGTAAGCAAAACAAATTAAAAAATTTTGGCAGTTATTCAATAGACTCCGAATTCACATTTCCCATTTGGTATGCTTCGCAAACCAAATGGGAATTCGTAGCAGTTACCGGGGGTTAGCAGGCAGTGGTCACACCAAATCCCATGAAAAGAACTGTCACGGGCAACGCCGTATTGGCCACACAGTGGCTAGTTATTTATAAGCAAAATGAACACATATTTATATCACTTGGGAATCCTTAAAAATAAAATGACCGTAACATCTCGTTGTCTACTCAAATACCCAAACAAAGAATTCTAAATCAAATTAAAATAATGAAACATTAATACCATATACCGAAAAGAAAAATTACGCTCTTATGATCAATGAGTTTTTCTTTTGGGCTTTCGTATTCCATTACAAAAAGTAAGTTATGTAAAAGTAAAAGCTTTAAATATTCTTTATTCATCAATCGAATATTTCTAAACATCATTTTCATTATGAGGAGAAGTAAAAAAATCAGTTCAAACTCGAATATTGCAGTTTATTTTGTTTAAAAAAGATTGTTTTTCGATCAACACTGGTAAAGCAATCTGAGCTGAGTACAATAATCATTTTATACTCAATGTTATTTCTATGGCGATTTCGAATTGATTTTGGCTTAGGACAATTTGAGTGCACCTCTACGTCTACAGCATGAGAAAAATCACCCTGCAAAAGTTTAGTTTCTTAGGACTTGTAGTTCTTGAGATACAGTGATGAGTGAGTGGTAGGTATTTGAATTTTATATATATAGATATAGTCACATATCTTGAAATAAATGATTTACTTTTTTTCACATATTTATTTGTTTTCGTATCACTGACTTTCCACATCGTAATATTTTCAACGAATAACATCTCTTTCGCACATGTGACGATGTAGTGTATGTTTTACTCAGCAAATCACAGTGTACGTATTTAGGCAATTGGGATTTTCGCACGTTTCAAGTCCAACTGATGAAACAATTTGCAGAAGAGGTTGAGATTGAGTATTTGCTAATTTTCTTGTTTTTAATACATCTTACGTATTCTTGCAAGAGGAATTTAAGCCTCACTTTGTTTGAATAACGAATTCCGCAACCATACGCGCAGTCTACAGGATACATTTCCCATATGTCGATATAGTAGGATTCTTAACGGACTAAAATTGGCTCTTGCTATAAGGGGAAAAGCAACTCGAAAATCCAAGGGTTACTTGACTTTTTTCTATCTCATATAACTTAAATGTGAATTGAAAGGAAAGACTGAAATTTGATATAATTTCTATATTTAACTTGAGCTGAAAACTTTTTGGGTGGCGGTAAAGTGAATTATTGGCACTCAGTCGAGAAATTTAGTTATGATTCACACCATTTTCCTTTATAACTGAAGTCACAATCCTTTCGAATTAAAATGGAATTGATGCGGATCACTAAAATGATCCATTAAAGCAACAATAGACACAGATAAAAATGTAAAATCACTTTACACCCGATAATAGCTCATTGAACTTTCCTTGCATTTTGACGAGTGATCAACTATAATTTGTCTCTTTCATTACAAATTGAATCGAAATACTTAGTGTTGTAAAGACTTCTGCGTATACAGATGGCGCTCCTCTGCGCATGCTCAGAAGGACTTAAAAAGTAGATGGAAGGACGAAAGAGATGGTAACGGGGAATGTGTGGAGACTCAATTATTCGAAACGAAACTGAAATAGATCAATTTTCATGCGTTCTATCTCTTATTTTCTTTTGTGTGTCATCCTTGTACTAGGACTGTGAAATTATTAAGGACCGGTGCACACATACGGTTTTTCAACGTACGATGCAGCTGCCTTAACGCGAGTGCGGTCTGAGATACATTATATCCAATGGAGTAGTGCACAAATGCTTCTTGCGCCGCTGCTGCGACGCACGTGCACCTTGTGTGAAATTTCCACCGCAATTCAACAGCTCGCCGTAAACGCTTCTCCGTTCTGAAGTACCTTGTTTTCAAATATAAATGGAATATAAGTAGTAATTAATAAATGGTTGTATCCAGTAACGTCTATTTTGTTACAAAATATACTGTTTTTACACCACGTAAGCGAAATAAACACGTTTTCTTCGATAGAATATTTATCGCAAATGGCGCGAAATGAGAATTTGTATAATTTCATGGTTATGTGTGCATAGTTGGGCTTAGATGCCGCAACGGTGCCGCATGTTGAAAACCGGATGTGTGCACCGGGCCTAAGCGGGACTTAAAACAGAAAAAAGTGAGTATTCCTTTTGATGTTTTTAGCGTGCTTTAAATTATGAGCAAGTTAGCATACAATGCAATTGATTTTGAATATCCTCATTCACAGACGAAGTTTGGTTGCATACCTAACAAAGTCAAAAAGTTTGCGCATTACAAGGGGATGTCCTTAGATACTTCGCTTCAGGATTGATGCCGGACTGTCAACAATAGAGCTGTTGTATTGTTCCAGAGCGATGTAAATTCGAGTATTTTGTCAGAGTGACCGAGCGATGTCTAATGTGATATACAGCCTGTGTAACATAGAGTAGGCCAAGAGCAGAGGAACACTTCACACCTAAATTGGACGGACATTTATTTACAATATAATATAAAGTTTCAAATATACACGACACACCTTCCAGTGCGAAAACACGCCTCACTTCTCTGAAGTGTACAACAAATCTGTACTTATTCATGTTCTTTTTTAGAATAGCACACAATATTTCATGTTCTTGATCATATCAGAACACAGGCACCGTCATCCGTCGATGTTCGTCTACTAGAACAGTAGCAACTAAAACGCAAGAACAACTGTTCTTGTAACCTATCTGTATTCGTAATAAACGTGGTGAAAGACAGAGAATCGTTACACATTTAACGTTTAAAAAATACGTGTTGTAAGCTTGACCTTTTTTTAATAACTAAAAAAGCAAAAAAAAAAAAAACTTGTTCGTTTTGATTTACCGCTCTAGCAATCTGCCTGCGTGAGGCATGGCATGTTTAAGCACTATTTATTAAAAATCCTTAAACATTCTAAAAAATTCGAATTTTTCTTAGTCAATTTTTCTTTAAATTTATATGGCAAATGAAAAATCTACTTGAAAATAATTAACCCTTTGAATCCTGTACGCACTTCAATAGTTCTTTTTTTTTGATAGAGTACGGGACAAAATATATTTTGAAGGCTGTTTGTGTACACGAATACACATCGGAATTTATTCAAAGCGCATTTAATCTTAATTTTGCTTGCCTTGAATCTGGTTAGCGTTGATCAATTAACTATTATACATCAATTTGGAATATCTGTTTTGGCTCGTGCTGAATTAATATTCGAAAAAGAAGTCAAAATGACGTCACGACCTGAATACATACAGGAAGAATGTTCCACCACGAAAACATTTGTTGTGGAATACCTCTTACATTTAAATACCGCCACCAATATTAATCTTGACAAGAAAGTCTCAAACACAGAAATGTAAAAAATTAAAATAAACGTATCTTAAACACAGAACTTCAAATGATATCTAATAACTCCTTTGCCATGGAAACTTAAACGCCCAGTTCCACAACTTGAAATGTTCTTATTATTTCCATTTACTAGCATAACTTATTGATACTAATTATTCATACATATGTTTTAATTTCATTTGACGTATCTTCTAGTCAAAGAACAACGTAATTGAAAATTAAAGATTAAGATGCTTGGTGATATTCCCAATCAGATGTAATGTATTCAGAGATTTGTGTTTGATAACTCCCAAAGGTTATATATGAATAACTTATATTAAGAATTTATGCCCTCTTAAAAAAATATTCCAAAATTTCTTTTTTTATTAAATTGATCTTCTAATCTGACGAAATTATTCATGACGTATAACGCAAATGAGAAAGAACAATTTCTATCGTTAAAAGTCTTCTACGAATGTTTATTATTCAAAACCTTTCCAAACGTATCCGTATTTTGTACCGACTCGAAAATCTGAATTTATTTTTTGAAGAAGCTACATTCTGCATTTTCTTTAGCTAGTAATTTATTCTTCATTTAATCTGTTTTAACTAATAGACTGGTGACTATTGATGATGAAATGGTTATGTCTACCACGAGAACTGCTCCGGACCCCGATTCTGAGCGGTTTCTATAGGAACAGGGCGCGTTCATTATGTATAGGGATGACTATTGCGAATAACGTAATTTTATTTTGTTTGTCGCGATGTTTGCGGTGTAAAGAGGTAGTTAACAAGTCAAGATCTCAGCTACAAGTAAAAATCTCAATAAATATGTCTATTTTCTTCCTAATTGTCATCAAACGTGCCAATATGACACATTGGAATACATTTCTTCAAACATCTACGAAAAATAGGATATGCAAAAAAAAAGACGTAATTTAAAACGAAAACAAACACGTTCGGACACTGTCTACGTCAGTCCTCATGGTAGACATATCATCGTGTACCTGGCGCAGCTTGTGCAATCACTATTGGACCATACGTCATCAAACCCAAACCAACCATCCAACCTCATGGTAGACACAGACATTAAGTTAATTATTCACCACAGTCTAAGAACTGAAAGAAACAGTGAATACTCGAATCTCTGGTCATCTAAAAACCTTTTTTTGTATGACCTTGAAAGTCCGTGTGGAACGATTAATTAAATTATAAATGCATAGAAAAGTAAGGGGATAAATTATTGCTATTGTATACGTCGCCAATTTTTATTCAAATGAGGGTCGTTCCCGAGGAATGAGCTGCCCACGTGCAACCCTCAACAAAAGTATTTTTATGCAGTAAACGCACGTAAAGCTCTATGTTAAGTACATAGAAAATGTGATAGATACGTATGCCGAAATAAGTTAAATTATCAGTACTTATTAGAATTCCCACGTCCTTCTCCTTTGAGAAAATGTCCGCCCAAGAGAAGCGTATTCCTGTCAATAAACAGTTTTGCCAAGATGGCGAGGTGTGGCCACACCAGTTGAAACAAACTTCGCGGGAAGCCGTAACCAACGTCCCTTTATTAGTGATGTCGTCAGTTGTGACCAATGGGAGCGGAGTATCTTATTTTTGCATATAATTAGTTCGTGTAACCTGTTATCATAACTGTATTTTGTGTATACAAATTGATATTTTGTTTCTGAAGCTCATTTGTATAGTTATGCTCACCTCATGATGTAACTACTGCCTCATGATGTAACTACTGCTTTAATAAAAATTTTGTTTTTATTTTAGTGTTGGTGATTTTAAAAGAAAGTTCAATCTTGAACCTATCAATACGATTTCGATTTTCTCCAGATACCCAAAATGCCATCAAATTAAAGAAGTTACATGCCCTTTTGGGCTGCTTTAGGACTATTGATCGCATTTAAACATCTTTTTATCCGTTTGATTTTAACAGATTAGTTTTCTCTGACACGACCACGAAGGAAATATAAAAGTAGAGTTAACATGGTAGCCTTTATAAACGCACAGAATCATGTGAATAAGACTTGTAGTTACGTGACCCTTAGACTGTTTTCGTCTGTGGGATGGAAATGAACATTCATCGTGTGATTAGTTCACGGGAAAGGAAAAGACACCCATTCATTGATTCATCTTCTGATTGGGTCGCGCGAAATAGTGGTGGATGATTTCAGCAATTTTATCACCACTCTATGGAAATACATATTCACATACGTTTTCATAACGCCAAAAATAGCGATAGTATGCCAAATTGTTCAAGCAAACCAAATTTTCACAGAACAGTCACGTGAATACTAGTCGACATGTTGGTAACACATATTCATAGTTTTTCTCAGTAGCAATATGCAATTTATTTGTATTTTACCATAATGGATATAACTTGATTCATCCTGTGTATCTGTAAGGATGTTTTTAATAACGAAGTACTTTAGGAGTATTTAGGATGAAGTACTGGAGCTTCATGGGTTCGCTTCCTGAATGTAACCCCAGCTCTTTATGAGCGATTTTTTGAATACGATTCACAAAAAATACTCAAATTCTTTCTCTGATAGCAAAATGAACCGATGAAGAACCACCATGAAATTAATAACGAAATAATTATTGCTGGGCATATTTATTTAAAGTTAAAAGATAATGCACCTGTCTTCAGTTATTTTGTCAGCAAGGTTCTAACCTTGAAGGTTCAAGATGTAAGGTCCATTTATATATCATATCGCGTTAGATAAAAGAAAGTTGTTTCGTTACTAGAAGATGAGTGGCAACAGTAGTACGTTTTTGTAGTTGAAAGAATGTTCGCTTGTTTGATCATCGCTATCGTATTTTCGTCTTATTAAATGTCTTCTGCTTTGACTGGTCATTGACTATCATAGTATAATATTCCTTGTTCGTTAACCATTCCTTATAAAGAGGTTAATTACAAAAAATGTGTTGATAATATTTGGTACTAGCCGACCCTTTTCCCTAACACGTGGACGCTGGAATGTTTCGGAATGCGAAAACAACTTTAGTCTTTGCACGTGCGGCTCCTCGGCGGCCCATTTGATCCATACACAGCTGGAGTTTCCGTCGGTTCCCCAAGCTCAGGTCTGGGATCAAGTTTTTACGGTGGGGGACTCAAGTCGGCATGACAGACGGTTTTCGCATCTGTGTGGGGGTGTTTCTGTTTTTCTGTTCTGGAGAGGACATAAACATCTCTAGAGGGCTCGGAATTCACCCCCCTCTCGTTGTCAGCTGCGGTTTTGCGAAGCGAACGTGGATTTTGAGAGGATTCGGACTCGAGCTTCGACGAGAGACAGACGTCTCTGTTTTGCCAATTTTGTTACTTTGGCTTCAGGCAGGTTTCGGTTGTCGATGGCTGTGCCCATAATTATCTTGTAAATATTTAATTTATGTAAATAAATAGTTTAATTTTAAACCAGCTGTCCGTCAAATTCTTACATGACGGTACAGCTTATTAATTTATTCCCTAACATACTAACAATGTGATTCAAGTGCAAGACATTCATTAATCCATTTGGAAACAGTTATAACTAACCCTATTTACAACCACTTAAAACGACCGTATTCCGAGATACGTATCTCGTCATCTACGATGATGCTGTCGTTATGTACTTAATACTAGGACCCGCCCCTAGAAGCACTGATAGGATAACAATCACTTGCACCTAGGCACTAGAAGAATAATCCCTCCTTTCGCGTAAATTGATTCATGAGTTTTTTCTTCCCAAATGTCCTCTTACTGAATAGGCAGAGTCACTAGATTTAACGCCAGTGACTACAACTTGCGATTCTCACTTTTTTTTTATCCCATGCAACTTAAATATCCTTTAAAAATGAGAGTGGTGGTAGCCTGATTCGAAGAGTAGCGGACTAGCAACAAGAAGGTTGCAAGTTCGAATCCAACCAAATATCGTCGTGTTGTCCCGTCGTTGGCATGATGTAAAAGATTAGAGAGTGGGGTGCCAGTTGAAATGTAATGACCGTTGTTCACAATTACTTGGTGATGTGCTCGAACTTTCCCTCCGAAGTTTTATCCTGAACCGTTTGCAATAGCTGGTTCTGTTGCTGCATTGTGTGACCAACGAATTCAACTACCCCTCTTTAAAAATACATTCGATTGTCAGCATAGTTTTATACTAATAAACTTATAAGGTAAATTTAACTTTAAAGCTTCTTTTCCCTGGTTGATCAGCCTTTTGGCCGTCTTTTACCAAAGTTTAACTGCATTTCTCAATAATCTAATGCAGAGTAAAAGCTTTTGCAATGCAATGGACTTCAAAAGATATGATTTAAGGATAATTAACTCATCATCATACTATCACGCATTACAAGAACGCATATATAGTTTTTAAGAACGCAGAAAGAAAGCGAGAAATCTTTAGAATATGTAACTTCGGTTGAAAAGAATTCTTTTCTCCCAAGTCAAACTGTTTTTCACAATAATCTAATGTGCTGTAAGAGCGTCTGAGACGCTGTAGAATTCAAAAGTATGCTATTTAAGGATAATTATTAGCTCATCATCCTACTATCATGCATTACAACGACATACAAAAGCTTTTTAAGAACGCCGGAATACAGCGATAAATTTTTACAATACGTGACTTATGTTGAATAGAAATGGCGAAATCAGGATCTCGACGGATATTGAAAAAGAACTGAATATTCATCGTCCAAGTTCGAACAACCTCATCCGCAATAAAACGCAACAAAATAAACTGTCCCCAAGCTCAGGACAGTCGGAATGGAACATTCTAAGCCATTACTGCAGGCAAACAAGCTGCGATTTTTACATCGGATGTATCGAATACGTCGAGTTTTAACTTCCTTCGCATAACACAGACGTTTCCTTTGGCTTCATATTTACCGTTACCTTCTGTTTGATCGTGCTTTATGCAAAATCAAGCCAATGTCTTTACATACCCCGGGGAATATAACATATGTGCAGTAGAAATTGGCTGTTTCTTCCTAATGGATACACAGCTGTTAAGAACTTACATGATAAGTTCGCTGCGAAGATATTTGCTTTGAGGCGTAATAAACGTTATGTATGCGCTGTAAGAAGCTTTAACTGTGAAACCAGCAGATGTGAGGAAGAATTTGGTGAAGAATATATTCTATGGCTTATAATACTTCAGGCGGAAGAGCATCTTATTTCAAGAGTTTTCAAGAGAGACGCCCAAGTTCTACTATGAAATGTATGTGCTGAGTGAAATGTATTTCATTTCACGCTTACATTCTATAACGGCATTCATATTTTTGAACTGTGCAAATTTTGTTGACATAGGTTATGACATAGGCTATGTTGGATAGGTTAGTTATACACATTTTGATCAGCCGAGTAACTCACTGTAGATTCATGTAATTTTTTGGACCTATCTATGAATATCTTATGTATATGTTTTGAGATTGAGTTCATAGTTTTTCTATCCTGTATTTTAGATGCACGTATTTCATTACTTAGATTTTAAAACTATTTTGATTCGTAGAAATACAAAAGGGTACGTAACTGAATATTTTGGTTGCACATATTTATTCATAGAATATCTCACTAAATATTTACACTTTATTTTCAAAGTTATAAATCGAAGTAATATAAATCCGAAGGTAGTATAAATCCAAAAACGTTATGACCATTCCCACATTTTTCAATGAACTCATATGGATGACTTGGAGGTCATGTGGTTAAGTTAGAAGGGTGTTTAACTGCTGCTGGAGAGGCTAAGTAATTATTCCTGAAATTACTTTTGCGAGTGATGGAAAAGGCTGCTGATTTTAGCGAATTTGATAGAGTGTAGATCGTAATGGCCCAAAGACTCGGAACGAGTGTCACCGAAACGACATGACTGGTAGGTTGTTCACGATCTGCCGTTGTTATTATTCATGCAAAATGGGTAAATGACGGTAACACCAGCAGTTGACGCCAAGGTGTTTGTCGTCCACGCGTCATCAAAGAAAAAGAACGTGGGAAAAAGGTCGTTGGACGTCTGTCCCGCTTGGTAAAGCAAAATCGACCGGAGACAGTGACTCAGCTGACAACCCAATACAATTCAGGTCCAAGAGCAAGTGTTCCGGAACACACAGTTCTGCGGACACAGTTGGATAAGGGACTGTGCAGCAGACGTCCCACTCGATTGCCTCTGTTAACCAATCGTCATAGTAAACTACGCTTACAGAGGGCTCGGGAACATTGAGACTGGACCATGGATGAGTGGAAGAGAGTTGCCTGGTCAGATGAATCCAGATTTCTCATTCATCACGTCGATGGTCGTGTCAGGGTACGCCGTCTGCCAGGCGAATAGTTGCTCCACTCTTGTACAACAGGTCATACATATGCTGGTGGTGACGGTATTATGCTTTGGGGGACGTTCTCATGGCAACTCTGGGACCCGTAGTTGTGGTAGAACGGACCATGAAAGCTGCGAACTATTCGAACATCATTGCGGATCAGTTGCACCCTTACATGGCATCTGTCTTCCCAACTGGAAATGGAATCTTCCAGCAGGACAACGCCCCATGTCACAAGGCTCGGATTGTGTTGCAGTTGTTCGAGAAGCATTATGATGAATTCCACTTAATGTCCTGGCCACCTAACTCGCCGGACCTTAATCCGATAGAGCACATTTAGGATGTCATGGAGCGGCAGGTCAGAGCTCAAACACCACCATGTCCGAACATCTCGACTTTGTGTGACCGCTGCTGCAAGCTGTCTTCAGTCATGTACCAATAACTTGTGGCATGTAGGCCTAGGAGAGTTGCAGCTGTTTTGCAGGCCGAAGGAGGCGCACCGCGGTATTGAGTAGGTGGTCATAATGCTTTGGCCCTTCAGTGTATACATATATTTTAAGTTTGCAAGAGTAAAGATATACTATATCTGTTTTGAACATTTCTCTACCAGTCTTGATAGTGGGTGACTAGTAAAACCTGCGGTGACGGACCGACCAGTCTTAATAATATCCTCTCAAATTTAGGGGTGTAGATAACCCCATATAGATAAAACATGTGGTTGGTAAGTAGTAGTTCTTTAACGTAGCACTGGATCAACACAGTGGACTATTGGGAAGGTATAATCCCGAACGGAAAATTCGAGGACTACACCACACAATTTTGAACACGGTCAGATAAAGAGGTTTACAACTAAGCTGGCACCTCACTCTCTAAACTTCCACACCACACTAACGTGAGTTTAACAGATAGGCTATTGAATTTATCATCTTCTTGAATCAACTATGTTAAAAAAAAAACTCTTATTGTGCGACTATGGTGACATGGCATAAGACCTTGGATTATTTGGGTTTTAATAGAGTAAGGGCCATATTTCGCCATATACAGGACAGACAGTATCAAGTAATCAATATGCACACAGCAAAAGTTTTCGAACTTTCACCGCCTACAACTTACAGGTTCTAACGCAGTGAGCATACTAGTAATTTACGACAGACCTAAAGATTGCCTTGGAGAATCCGTTTGTACAAACGTGATTAGTTTGCCTATGGATTATTGTTCCATTGTTATCTTCGCATCATCCATTAAAACGTGTTTCTTTAATCAAGATTTTAGACAGGTTATGCCATCGTGGTTATAATTTTCTCTTGACCTTTAATTTCCACTGACCTATGATGATAAATCGTCATTATAACAAGAGCGTGCCTAACAATTCAGATCTGTAGGTCTTAGTCCATCCACCAATATTTCATTACAAGATTAAAAGATTCTCAACAGTAATGTAACATAACATATACAAATGAGGATGCCTAAATTTAATTTGTTCTACTCTGAATTATTCGTAAATAAAAGAAGTACTCTCTATTTTTTAGAATAACAGAAATTTCTGGTAACATGACATGATAAAGCATGATAACTCGACATTATAAAATGCCAGGATATGGATTTTCGCCCGCAACTTTGAAGGCTTTGGTAGTTATTTTAATTAACGTCATACTATTGGAACACAACGAGCTATTGACGACGGTCCGGGATCAATCACTTAAGTGAAAGATCCGAGAACAACAACACGTAATTTTTAACCACGTTCAGATGAAGGATTTGGATAGAAATCTCAGTTCGTAGGATAAATGGCAAAAAAATGTTACATATTTTCATTTGGTTTCAAACCATCCTTCGTTATAAAATTTCGACCCAAACAGAGAAATCGACAAATAAGGCACAACTAATAAAATTGCATTTTTTTGCGTCGAATATTTTAGAAAATCAGATCGAATTTTATTCCAAATACTAAGCGAAATTGTCGGAAGTGAGCGGGCTGTCTTAAACTTCCCAGGTGCTTTCGACGAGATATCTCGTCCATCAAGAACTGACCAATTTTACTAAGGACGATATAACTCGTCATCGCTACACTGCCGAGTTTTCATGATGATTATCGATTCAAAGATCTGGTTGGTCTTCTTCACTAAACGAAATATCTGGTCCGTCAAGATCTAGTCAGTTTTGCTACAGACAATGTTCCTTCTCATGGTACTAATTGATGAGACAAGCACCATTAAGATTAAAGACGAAGTTTGACAGATCATGGGCAAAGATTTATTGCACATATCAGCTGGATTGAGGTTAGCACCAATGGAAAACATTGGAAAGGGGGTTAGGGAATTTAATTTAAAAACACTATTAACCAACCAGATACAGAAATTATAAAATGCCTGGACAGATGCCACTGCAGCCAAGGATCATAGAATAGCGGATTAGCAATTGGAAGGTTGTAAATTCGAAACTTGATCCGACCAAAGAGTGTGTTGGGCGTGTGGGCTGGTGCATTTTAAATATGTCGTAGCCTCAAATGTCCTCACACTGGCGTGATGAGAAGTTTTTGAGAAGTAATTAGAGAGTGGAGTGCCAGATCAGTTGTTGATATCGTCATCTGACAGGTTAAAAATTATGAGGTGTTGTCCTTGGTTATCTCTCTTCGAGATTAATCCCGGACTGTCCCCAATAGCTCGCTACAGTACAACATTTTTTTTTATAATTAACTACCTACTTACAACTACATAATAGTATCTGAAGACACGAATGTTATTTTATACATATGAACCTTTCTTCTGGTTTTTTCTAGGGATGCGATATCGATGTCGATGTTTTCAAAACATCGATGTTTTTTTAAAAAGCATCGGTGTATTGGAGTCGATGTTTTTGTAACATCGATGTTTTTACGTTGTCAATGTTTTTACGTTGTCGATGTTTTATTTTTAAATGAAAAAAGTACAGTTATAAAAATTTTAAAAATAACCAAGTAGCATAATTTTCATAATCAGCTAATTGAACATACTTTTAGACCTAAGTGGCCAAGGGTGAAGGGTCTGAAAAGTAGGGATGCTACATCGATGTCGATGTTTTCAAAACCAGTTGTTTTATAAAAAACATCGATGTATTGGAGCCGATCTCGCATCACTAGTCGCTAAACCAGTTTTAAGAAATGGGGAAGAAAGTTTAAATACACTGAATTTTAAAAAATCGATGGTTTGGGTGCGATGTATTATCAACATCGATGTTTTAATTTTGAACATCAAATTTCAACACATCGATGTTTTGCTCTCGACGTATCATCACTAGTTGCTAAACCAGTTTAAAGATATGGGAAAAAAAGTTTAAATACACTGAATTTTAAAAACATCGATGTTTTTGAGGCGATGTATTATCAACATCGATATTTTAATTTTGAATATCGATGTTTCAAAACATCGATGTTTTGCTGTCGATGTCGCATCCCTAGTTTCTTCTACACATAAGTCTATCAATTTTTTTATTTCCTTTCTGTATCAGTAGATGTATTTGCATGATGTCGTTAAAACTATATGTTCCTCTGATTATTTATCTTTTCGAGCTCTGGTGCCAAATGCTTCAAAAGTTAACCGAATCTAATCTCAAAAGCGGGTTGAGAATTATTTCACCAAAAGTTTAGGAAATACTTTTGTAATCAGCCAAGTTCCACATACGCAGAAATATAATTCAAAGTTTCAGCATAAATCTCCCGAACCCGACGCGCAGAGTGTAGACAGCGCTTTGATGTTCGCATTGCGTGCGAAATAATTGAATGTCTGGATAACAAATGCATTGTTCAAGCTTAACTATATAAGCAGAGAATGTGTAACGCAAACTATATTGTCTGCTCAGGAAACGAATGTTTAAGTATAGATAATGCCTTTGACGGCATCCAACAGGGGTAAATCAAAATATTTTTTTTATTGAAAGCGTGGAAATACCCAGGATGCCGATTAAATAAAAATGGAAATTTTGTGAACCGCAAAGCGATTTAACAGAAATGAATTATTTATGAGATCTAATAATTACGGTCTATACTAGAAAGTATAAAACCAGGAAACATTTAAAAACTGTAACAAAATCGCACATTTATTCAGACTATTATATCCATCCAAATACACACTCTTATACAATAATGTACCGGACAGCTAGATGTGATGGTATAAGGGAAATAATACATGCGTTAATAGAGGGATGAGCCCCCACATGCTGCAATTACACTAGCAACCCTTCTGGGCATACTTTTAACAAGGTTTTGATGCACAGCTATATGGGTATTGGTGTCCATTCCTGCTGCAAGAATGTCGCCAGCTCAGCTGTAGATTTCGGACACATTTCCCTGGTCCGCAAGCGTCGCTCTAACTCGTCCCACAAATGTTCTATGGGGCTTAGGTTGGGACTCTGAGCAGGTCAGGGAAGACGTTTTACTTCCATATTTGATACCACTGCTTGACAAAGGCTGCAACATGACACGGGGCATTCTCGTCCTAAAGTAACATTCGTCCATTCCATAAAATTGGCTGAGTGCAGGGAGATCCTGATTGCCCAAGATGATCATGTCGGCGTCGGCGTTCAATTTACCAGGAACAACATTCAAAGATCCCAGGTCATACCTGGAAAAACACCCCCAAACAAGTAGTCGGATTGTATGCAAATCCACTGGCGTCCGGTCCATTATTGTAGAATAGTGTATCTTAATCAAATTTTGTCAAAAATGTGATACCTCTGTAGAAATGAATTATCTTTAGATTTTAAACTGGAAATGTGTTTCTTAACATTTATTTTGTTTCGATAGTGTGGCGTCTGGAAAAAAAAGACGATTTCAACACCACGAGATGGGAGCAGATGGCCACGTGTATCCAGTTCGGTAATAACTCAGGCCTTAAAGGCGTTAAATCTCGTCAGCTTTGGACTTCTTGCACCTGCTTGTCACACATCACTTTTTAACGGTTCTAAGATCCAAAGAGGGAACTCGATTTGTGGGATTGACACCCCTTCGGTGTTGCAGGTGACATTGGAAAACACCCGATTGGCATTCCAATAGAAATATCGCTCCCCCGGAGAACGGAAAGGGAGACGAGGGACAGAAGCCGCTGGAGGAAGTAATGGACGAGAGAGGTTTCGAGACAGCTATACGATGAGGTTAAACTCCGGTAAAAAAACTAACTGTGAAGAGACTGCATGCACATTCGTTCATCGATTGTGGAATGTATAATATATAATTCTATAAATATTTTCCCAATTGTTATTGAAAACCTCTTTTAAGTGAAATAAATAGCTTAAAAACTTAGCCAACTGAGTTTGACTCCATTTTAAAGCTGTGGTGCCAAAATACCACAATAGATGGAAGGTAGGTAGTGGAGTTAACGTCACTTTGGAATAACACTACGGTCTAGGGAGCCGTCATGGCTACTTGGGTTTTACCCACTATTCTAACAACCTGTGAGGTGTAGAAGACGTAGGTTCGATTCCGGTCAGGTACAATGTCTATCTGGGTGTACTTTTCTTACTTCTGCGACAGTAAAATATCCTCTGTGTAGTGATGGGGCGCTTGATAGTAAATGTCCTGTGACATCGTGAGATACCCCGACCGGAAAAAGAAAACAATTTGCGTGGTATTTCGGAATGCCGAATGTATTCTGATTTTTTACTGATTGGCGGCAGCTGCTGTTCTTTCGTCACGCGCTTTCTAAGGGCTTGAGGAGAACAGGTGGTGTTCGACCAGGTGATCTGATTGGTTGTTGAATTTTACCATTGGGTTATTTTTTGACTGCTGAGAGACGTTGGAGACGACTGTTAGAGAGAGAGCAAGTAGCAGTGGGTGAGATTGGTCCCCACGCTGGACTGTGACACACACTTTGATGTATGGGAGTATAATGTAAACGAGATTATCTAAATTCTGTACATATTCTTAATGTTCATAGAATAAAAGAACTTAATTATCTTAGCTGTTGGTGGTCTTTTCATTGTGCACTGTTCGTACTGTTTTCACGCTACCGTTTTGGGGCGACGACACCACAGTCCATTATTTCGCGACAGCACATAAGCGTAACCTTGAGAACTCTAGTTGAATTATATGTGTACTCAATCAAACAAAACAAGGGTCTATTGCCAACGGTTTGGAATCTCTACAAAAAGAGATATCCGAGGACAACACCTCGCGATTTTTAACCAAAGTCAGAGGACGAAGTCAAAAACTGAGCTGCAACCCTACTCCAAAGAAGAAATATAGAGTAGAGATAGCAATGGTAACCTTTTTATGTACCCAGGATCATGCGATTTTAGTAACGTGTAAAGCCCCAAAGCAATCGTCGAGTTTGATCCCGGACCTTCATCAATAACCTGTTATGCTTCTCCAGTACGACGTTAACTAAAATACCTTCAATACCTACCAAAACTAATAGTAACGTAACTCTTACGGCGCATTTACTCATTCGCACTCTTGTTTCGTCTCGTCAATCGCCGACATTTCACGAGTGGAGTTCGTAAGTTCATTCCCCCAACGGAAATGACCGTTTACATACTTGCCGAGTGTTCTGTTCAAAGCTGATGGACAACATGTACGCTGTGCCGACATCCGCCCTACACGTATTGATAAACGCGCTCATTGTGAACTGAACAGAGACTCACTGAGTGGCGCCTCGTCGGCGTCGCTACAAGCCTTTGACTCGTCTCAAAACACCGCCTCCGGCACGAGCGCTACGAGCCACAAGGCGAGAAACAAGGCGAATGACGAGTGAACCGTCAACACATTTGCCCCGCGACTCGCCTCACGATTCTATCCGCCTTTCCGCGAATGTGTAGATACGGTGTTGAAATATTTTCCTCTGCCAGTGGAACCAAACATTCATCATCTGATTGCTCAACGAAACGGTAGAAAACGCCTATCTGTCGATTCACCATCTATTTCTCGGGGTGATCAAGTAGTCTGGCGATATCATTATTTTTGTCACCACTTTAGAAATTCGCGTTTGTATCAACTTGTCATAAGATGAGATGTAGGCTGTAAATAGGCTTGTTATAAGATGAGATGTAGGCCAAACGAGGCTGTAAGATGCCAAATCAGTTAAAAAATCGATTTTTTAACATATCAGTCCCATGTTGTCAGTCACAATATTAGTCGACATGTTGGTCATACTATACGAAGATTCTCTCAAGAGCAATGCTGAGTATACTTATACCCTTCACTACCAACCATCTAAAAATTGTTTAAAAATCAGTTTTTTTTCTGATAAATGTTATGAAATACTTCAAAGTTCTCAAGTAGATTCCTCTTTTATATGGTGGCATCATAGTGGGCTAAACATTTTAGGTACACATATGTATACCTCGGGTCGCAATTATACAGAAAGCGTAATAATTTTCGAATGATAAGATATTGAATAATAGCTCGTATTTTTGTACAGTGCTGTATTATTATCACTTTATATGTACAATAACAATATTACAAGGTTAGAACCACAAAATGTATTTTTTAAATATTTTTTTCATGTAATATTATTTGTTGGAAAATGCTTTTTCCCATTCATAGGTACATTTTATTGCTACAAAACATAAATTTCGTACATACTATATCATCATAACTTTAAAATAACACAATATGTGTAGAAAAAGACACACATTTTTTAAAGCAATTTTGTTGTTGTTACTAATCCCCGACATGGTCTCTTTAAGGTAGACCAAGTCCACGAGTCCATAATTGTGTGGTATTTCATGAAACAGTTATTTTTCATGATACAAATGATTTATGATCCTTCTTTTGAACAGATTGGTTTCATCTGCAATTTATACGAAGATGAAGGCAATTAGACTTTCCCATTCAAATACTCAAAGAAAGCATTTATTGGTGTATGTGGCTCAAGGTAGATCTTGAGCCATGTCTTCAGAAGAGCTTTTTTGTGCTATTATAAATTTATGAAGATGAAATCAAGTTTATAATCACTTGATAATTGAAATAGTTTAAAATAATTTAGATTTCTTTGGAAGAAAGCATTTTGGTACATACCAAACACGTGAAACTTTATTTAATTACGTTTCTAGCCCTTAAAATAAAGGTGTGAAATATTTTATTAGGGTACATAATTTAATAAATCACACTACTATTAAAACACTATACCTCTTGAATTTCCAAAGTTCACCTGCTTTCCTTGAAGGAATAGAAGTTGACGAAGGCTTTTCTTCATCAGGACTAATTGTAGATTCTTTTTCAGTCACTTTCACTATCAGAACCAGAATCTAGCAAGAGTTCTAGCCACCCATCATCACTTTCATCTGGTCCATCGAACAAATCACTTTCTTGCAAGAGAGCTTGAATTTTTTCTTCGTTCAAAATTTCTATTGATAAACTACACTTAGTATTGCTAAGACATATTAACATGAATTTTCAGATACGTATGCCTACAAATCGAATCAATATTATTAAAATAAAATTTTTAGATAACAGAATAATGTTATACTTTTAATTTTTTTAAATGATAAAAATCTCATGAAATACAGTAAATGGTTCAAAACAGACTGTTTGTTAAATTTGAGAACCGACAAAGCGTACAAGATAACAACACCAATTTTAACCGCGAAGTACTCACGTCCACATACGTTGACCAATACAAGTATAAGTATCGCTCCCAAATGCACAAAATACAGATTTAAATCAGAAAACTATTTCATCACATTCATTCTTTAATAAATCATCAACTGAAACACATTAACTAAAGGATTTGAAAATCCCTAAAAATAAATGAAATTTACTTACTTTTACGAGCACATTGAATCGAAGCCATTTCTTTCATATCGCTTTTGAATTATAAACACTCCAACGTAACTATCGATTTATACTGCCATCCATTGATGTCAATCGGAAGCATATACGTCCTCGCAAGTGTTCCCGAGTTTGCAACTATCAATTTTATCAGAAAGATTATTTTTAAGGCGAAAGAGTCGAGGTCCACGTATGTGGACCGAGGTAGCGAAGAGGTTACATTCCAGGTCCATATCCGATGACAACACATCGTATATATATAATTTTTACCTAAGATCAAATCTCGTGGTAAGTACCTGAAGCTAGCTAGCACCACACTTTCAACGCACTTCCACACCACGCCAACTTGAGGACATTTTAGGCTACATCCTATTTAACATGTACCAGCCCCCACTTACACGAAATTCTATACTTTGATGTCGTTTCGAACTCGTACCCCCCCCCCTCCCCGGTTGTGAATCTGAGACTCTGACAACTGGAATAATAACTTGGAAATCCGCGTAGAAATAGATTATCTTTAGATTCTAAACTGGAAAATGTTTCTTAGCATTTACTTAGTTTACATATATTGAAGTGTTTGGAAAAATTTATAGATTTGCGATGAAAAACTGCAATATTATTGTACGAGGAATGTTTCCTTGTAGCGTACCGTAAAATTGATAACTGGTATTGCCGAGACTGGAATGAAAACGAAATAAAAAATCATCCAGTGCTTTGTTTAAACAACCTTATCAGTCAGCTAGATTCGTCGTTTTTCCTCTTTCTCTAACACAGAAAATTTACAAATCGTTTACAGCACCTCGTTCACCTTCTGAGGTTGATTGGTTTCAGGGTTTATGGTGCAAGGACTTTATTTGGCCAAGCTGGATCACACACAATACATACACATACAGTATCAAATAATAGACAAACACACACAATATCAATTAACAGGCATACACATACAATATCAAATAATACAATATTACAAGTACACATACAATATCAAGTAATCCTGATAACATGCAGATGATTCAAGCGATGTATTAGCTTGAAGCTGCCTGTTACTAAGAGGAGAAAATAAAGGAGATTGGATTGGATTGGATATGATTTTGTGGCATTGAGTCCACTTGGGACATATTATGCCAAACTCAAGATAAAAAATCAGATAGATAATATAATAATAAAGTGAAATAAGTCAAGTCATAATGACAGAATACTATATAAAATTATATGTGATGGATATAACCAATGTCATGTAAAAAGCTAAAAATATTTGGATGAGGATTCCCTCCAACCATGTCTTCTAAAGCCAAGGTATATGAATTAAAATGTTTAAGTCATTGACAATTAGAAAATAAGGGAGAACAGAGAGAGAGAGAGAATGATAGATGTATTGTTCTAGGACCCACTGCGCCTATTATATGTACTTGATGCTGGTCTCAGTAGGAAGCATGGTGAAGGGGAGAAAAGTGTTCTGAAGGTACCTAATGCTCAAGACAAACACCATCAAGCAATCTAAGAAAGAAACCGCTTGAGACTGAAAGGATGGCATAGTAACAGTCTCTGGCATTTTGGCAGTGAACATTTAGAACGTTAAAATAGAAAATAACCATATCACATAGATTTACGCTATAAAAAATCGGTACTTTTGCCATCGAATTATATTTTTTACTTAGGTGATGATGGGTTTTAATATAACCTAGGAAATCCTAAGAATTATACAGCAAAAATACTAGGACGAAATGTTAGCGATTCTAGGAATGAAGTACTAGGATGAAATCCAAAGAATTCTAGGATTAAATTACTAGGACGAAATCCAAGGAATTAATACCCGACTGAATAATCCAGAACTAACAACAAATACTTTCAGGTTCAAACAAGTCCTGTCACGTTTTTCCAATGCCCTATCAGTATTGTTTGGACCCTAGACAATACAGATGTGTTTTTAAATATTAGTTCAGCAACTAGGGAACTGAAATTCTCGTAGAACATTATTTATTCCTATGGTAAGAGGATGGTTAAGAGGGTGTATGGAAAAAAGGCATCCACATCGATTGTTTCCAGAATTGACAAAACCTTTTTGTTTTGTGCGTTTTCAGGATATGAATGACGTAAACGAGCTGTAAATCATTGGATAAAAGAGACTCCCTAAAAGCTTTCTTAGATGGCCTAAGAAACTAGTTTCGCTCTGGCACAAGTGCATACACTTAAGAGGAATTTATATTAGTAAATGCAATGCAACATACACACACATTGACGAAAAACAATACAGAAAAACATTGTAACACCGTTCCCAGGTATTTGGAAGCATCCCAAATACCCAAAAGCACTTCATGGTGGAGATTTGTTGCATTGATAAATAAACCGTGAGGCCATAAAGTAAGTTTCCTTATAAATGCTCCCCTAGTGATATCTATTTTCAATGAATCCGAATGAAAGTTTATATTTAGGTATTTCCATGTATGCGTTTGAGAGTTATGTAAATAGAAAGAATCGAGCTCTGACGGTTACGAATAAGTTTAAGAAATTTCCAAAAACTAGAATAGCAACATTCAACTTTTTTTTATCGCATTGTGAAAAGTACAGGAAAAAATCAAAAAGGATGCTGAATATTTACTTTAAGGTCTAAACATGACTGCAAGAGAGCACTATGACAAAAGAGGAAATGCAAAACAAAATCATAACATTTTCCATTTATTGCAAACGCTAGAGAAAATTTGGTTTTCTTATGATAAGTGCTTGCGATTTATGCAAATTACGAGCATTACCATTGATGCTTGTTGCCTTTCTTTCCAGTTTGGTCAATCCACTCAGTGGGTTTTGGAGCTAAAGGTAAAATTTCAACGCCGATTGTGGTTTTACAAAGTGCCCCGATTATACTGGAATAAAAAAGTAGGTGTTGGTGTTCAAATTTTGTTAACTGTATCCGTCACAGTAAGAGCTCTATATTTATTTCTTTGCCTAATTTGTGAGCGCATACCCTGAAATATTTAAATCTAAAGCTTCTTTCCGCTTACTTTGAAAACTGTGGTCTTTGGTACTAGTATTTCAAGGAGGCACTTAATGACTACCCTGTACTTCTGTACTGTAAGTTCTGTGTACTGTTTCCATATTTCTGAATTGTTTACATGGTAGATAAATTCGCATTTAAAACGGATATGTCCGCCTTTAAAATTTAGTTTTGCCTGAATTCGATAGATGTTGCCCCAAGTCGACTGTTTATCAACTGCGCGAAACAGTGGCGGTTATAATTAAGATTGCGGGTTTAAGATTCAGAGCTGCAAGCCCTTTCAAGGATAGGATCAGCAATTAGCAGATGTAGGGTTACATTTCCAACTAAACACTTTAAGAAAGTTAACAATTCCAACGCCATTCAAAGTAAAAGTGTCATTACGATAACTTTGTTACAATTCTATATTCCGTGATGACAACTGTTTTGTGAGTGTAAAATGCTAAAACTTCATATGTGGAAATCAAAGTTAAAGAGGCGTTCCTTGCCACATAGAAAAATTCGTTGAATTGAACTATGTGAATTTGATGTAAATACTATCTAGAATATTCGTTCCCAAACACACATCAGTTCACAGATCCCTCCATAAAAAAACGTTTTGCTGACTCTTTGAGTTTATAAAATAAAACAGGGCAAGTGCAGATCCGCATAAGACCACTGGGATCTTTATTCTTCACCTTAATATAGCGAGTAAAATGTTTAGAGCTTTGTTAAATCTATATAAATAAGGATGGAGTGTTTCTACACTGAATACTTTAGACTACTTTCAAGTTTTATCGCTCTGGACTTTCACAGAGTGGCGACAGGAGGCTTTTTCCGATGGGAAGAGCCACAATTTACATTGCAGAGCAAAACGGGAGGTAGCAATCGATCAGGATTAATGTTTTCTACATATATCAATTTTAAAATTTGTCTAAGGGTCCATCTTCATATTAAATTCAGTGGTTGCTCCGATAATTTCAATACGAACCCCCATCTTTTATCACAAATTTGGATTCTACACAAAATTTCAGGCGGATTTGATGAAAAATTTATGTAAAACGGCGCAAAATTGACCGAGAAAATTGATACAAACCACTGAGAGAGCGTGTAAATGTTCAGAGTTAAATCACAATATAAATAATAATAAAGACGTGTAGTGGCCGTCGCAGTCAACGACCTGTTGCAATGAACAATCCCCAATAACAATAATAACCATTGAATTTTGCAAACCGTCTTACTGCGCTACTAATTATGCACTTAATGAGCTGGAATTTCGAATTCCTGTTTCAGTAACCCTTGAATCATATGGTGTCAAAATTTGCCCATGTTTCTATTCATAATTTTTATGAATATCAATTTCATAACTGATAAAAAATAATGAACTTAGTTAGGTCGGCGAGCGTAAGCGAGCAGGGGGCGAAGCCCTCGCTGTGACGTCATGAACCGTAAAGTGAAATCAGGATAATACGAATTATTCAGATAGTTTCACTCTGCGAAAGGAATGTTGGTTTGCGAAGCAAACCAAATGCCATATGTAAAAGGAGTGTTGGTTTACGAAGCCAACCAAATGGGATTGCGTTGCAATCCCCGGGGGTTGGCGAGCGTAAGCAAGCAGGGGGCGGAGCCCCCTAGTTATTTAAAAAAAAAGTGTTAATATTTTTAACAAATCATTTTTAAAAAGAGTAAAGTATACTTAAAAATGAGTTTAAAAATTTGGTTTTTTTTATTTAACGTCACACCGGAGCAATACGATGGGTGACGGTCCGTGATCAACCCCCCAGAGGGAAAGATCCGAGGACAACAACAAGTAAAATTGAACCGCGATGAGATGACTTGGTCACACTTGAGCACCCCACTCTAAACTTCCACACCAAACCAACAAAAGTGCATTTATGGTCACGACAGTTTAACGTGCACCAGTCCCCTTTTTGACTTAATTCGAACACACAACCCTCCGTTTACATGTTCGCTGCTCTTCCAACCTGGCTACCGCAACCCCTAAAAATTTTGATACCTTGAGTTTAAAAAACACATTTTTTACTGCAAGTTATCATAAAAATCAATTTTGCAAAACCTTACATTCTATGCAATAAAAGAATAAAAAGACAAATATACTTATTTAATTGCTGTGAAGTAGTCCATATGAATTTTTAAAAACCATGTATTACATCCATATGTTTAAAAAATAATGTACTTACTTGTGATAAAAATTCTATACTAGAGCAATTTATATAAATGTAATATAAATGATTTTTTGTTAAATAAATTTTGACTATTTTTATTAAATTTTAAATTTGTTGTCATAGTAAACATTATTTAATTGGATTTTAAAGAAGGTTATAAAAGAAGAATTGCAAAAAGAAATATTTTTAACGTTTCAAAAACTGTCAATGATTTTTATTAATTCCATTGGGATTTCCATAATGAAACATGCCGTAATATCAATATTAAAATCATGAAAGTGATACGCAAGAATTTCTCAAAATAAGATGCTTCTATCAGAAACTTCGTACTATTCAAATTAAATGGAAATTTTTATGGAATCAAGTTTATTTCAAGCCATTTTTCTGATTAGAAATAGACTTCAAGAATTACAAACACGAACAGGTCAATGGTTTTTGAAGAACTCTTACTAAATGATTCGTTTCTCATGAAAGATATCAAAGCATTACAGACTCGATGTAAAATATATACTGCTGTTTGTAAAAAAATGCAACACCATGAAGGAGTCATCAGAATTAAATGAAATTTAATACACAAACGGCTTGTGTTAGTAAAAATAAATGAATCAATTTTCAAATAAAAAAAACAATACTAAGATTCGTCAGAAAAACAACTTGTTGCCAATCAGCCCGCCAGGCTCTGTGCTCATGAGCCCGTTGCAGACGCAGTCGTCGATGGTTTGGACTGAGGGGGATAGTGTATAAAGGAATCCTTGCACGCAGTCCACGGTGCAGCAGACGTCGGCGATTTGACGAAGCCGACATTAGTACACCTGCAGCAGTAGATCAAAGTGCTGCCAACTGTCTGGAGTAAGCAATACGGTCATTCACCGCCATGTGGACCAGGTGTCTATCATCGCGCGCTGACATCACCTTCCGTCGTCCACTCCCAGTTTTTCGAGTTGTCCGGTGCTCGTCGGTCCACTGTTTCCAAACACGCATAACTACGGAACTGTTCCGATGCACACGAGCAGCTATTGGCGATAGGAAAATCCTCCTTCACGAAGGTCGATGATTCCAAAGCCAAACTATCCAGAAAGTCGAGGCAGACGTCAGCATTCATGGTACCAAAGCCAAATTATCTAGAACGTCGAGGCATACGTCAGCATTCATGGTACCAAAGCCATATTATCCAGCACGTCGAGGCATACGTCAGCATTCATGGTACCAAAGACAAATTATCCAGAACGTCGAGTCATACGTCAGCATTCATGGTACCAAAGCCAAATTAACCAGAACGTCGAGTCATACGTCAGAATTCATGGTACCAAAGCCATACTATCCAAAACGTCGAGGCACACGTCAGCATTCATGATACCAAAGCCAAATTAACAAGAACGTCGAGTCACACGTCAGCATTCATGGTACCAAAGCCAAATTATCCAGAACGTCGAGTCATACGTCAGAATTCATGGTACCAAAGCCATACTATCCAAAACGTCGAGGCACACGTCAGCATTCATGATACCAAAGCCAAATTAACAAGAACGTCGAGTCATACGTCAGCATTCATGGTACCAAAGCCATACTATCCAAAACGTCGATGCACACGTCAGCATTCATGGTACTAAAGCCAAATTATCCAGAACGTCGAGTCATACGTCAGAATTCATGGTACCAAAGCCATACTATCCAAAACGTCGAGGCACACGTCAGCATTCATGATACCAAAGCCAAATTAACAAGAACGTCGAGTCATACGTCAGCATTCATGGTACCAAAGCCATACTATCCAAAACGTCGAGGCACACGTCAGCATTCATGATACCAAAGCCAAATTAACAAGAACGTCGAGTCACACGTCAGCATTCATGGTACCAAAGCCATACTATCCAAAACGTCGAGACACACGTCAGCATTCATGGTACTAAAGCCAAATAATCCAGAACGTCGAGTCACACGTCAGCATTCATGGTACCAAAGCCAAATTATCCAGAACGTCGAGTCATACGTCAGCATTCATGGTACCAAAGCCATACTATCCAAAACGTCGAGGCACACGTCAGCATTCATGATACCAAAGCCAAATTAACAAGAACGTCGAGTCATACGTCAGAATTCATGGTACCAAAGCCAAATTATCCAGAACGTCGAGTCATACGTCAGAATTCATGGTACCAAAGCCATACTATCCAAAACGTCGAGGCACACGTCAGCATTCATGATACCAAAGCCAAATTAACAAGAACGTCGAGTCATACGTCAGAATTCATGGTACCAAAGCCAAATTATCCAGAACGTCGAGTCATACGTCAGCATTCATGATACCAAAGCCAAATTAACAAGAACGTCGAGGCACACGTCAGCATTCATGATACCAAAGCCAAATTATCCAGAACGTCGAGTCATACGTCAGAATTCATGGTACCAAAGCCATACTATCCAAAACGTCGAGGCACACGTCAGCATTCATGATACCAAAGCCAAATTAACAAGAACGTCGAGTCATACGTCAGCATTCATGGTACCAAAGCCATACTATCCAAAACGTCGATGCACACGTCAGCATTCATGGTACTAAAGCCAAATTATCCAGAACGTCGAGTCACACGTCAGCATTCATGGTACCAAAGCCAAATTATCCAGAACGTCGAGTCATACGTCAGCATTCATGGTACCAAAGCCATACTATCTAAAACGTCGAGGCACACGTCAGCATTCATGATACCAAAGCCAAATTAACAAGAACGTCGAGTCATACGTCAGAATTCATGGTACCAAAGCCATACTATCCAAAACGTCGAGGCACACGTCAGCATTCATGATACCAAAGCCAAATTAACAAGAACGTCGAGTCACACGTCAGCATTCATGGTACCAAAGCCAAATTATCCAGAACGTCGAGTCATACGTCAGAATTCATGGTACCAAAGCCATACTATCCAAAACGTCGAGGCACACGTCAGCATTCATGATACCAAAGCCAAATTAACAAGAACGTCGAGTCATACGTCAGCATTCATGGTACCAAAGCCATACTATCCAAAACGTCGATGCACACGTCAGCATTCATGGTACTAAAGCCAAATTATCCAGAACGTCGAGTCACACGTCAGCATTCATGGTACCAAAGCCAAATTATCCAGAACGTCGAGGCGCACGTCAGCATTCATGGTACCAAAACCATGTTATCCAGAACGTCGAGGCACATGTCAGCATTCATGGCGGCAAAGCCAAATTTTCCAGAACGTCGAGGCGCACGTCAGCATTCATGGTACCAAAACCATGTTATCCAGAACGTCGAGTCACACGTCAGCATTATGGCACCAGGTACATAAAGCAATGGGACTTGTCCCAACCAGGAAAACCAACCCCACACTAGTAGATAGACATATAGACAGACGGACAAATGGACAGACAGACAAATAGACAAACAGACAGACAGATAGATAGATAGACAGACATACTGAGAGACATACATACAGATAGACAAACAGATGGACAAACAGATAGATTGACAGACACAAATAGACAGATAGATAGATAGACAAGCAGATAGACAGACAGATAGACAGACAGACAGACAGACTTACAGATAGATAGATAGATAGACAGACAGATAGACATACAGACAGATAGATACAGACATATAGATAGACAGACATATAGATAGACAGACAGTCAGATCGATAGACAGATAAACAGATAGATAGACAGATAAATAGATAGACAGGTAGATAGACAGATAGATAGGTAAACTCTAACACCACGACAATGGAAGCACGGTTAAGGGCCTCGACTGATTTAACGTCCACCAGGCCCCTGTACATGCCGGTCTTTGGCTGCATCGAGCACATCCCTCCGGTTGTTATCTGCTGCTCTTCCAATTGAGCTATTGGAGGGGACGTTCAGTATCGCATTATTGAATGGATTCATCACCCACATACCGAAACCGAGCAGTAATACTGTCATAACCAAAAAAGATACATTTTTGGGATTTCTGAAGACACTGAAAATATGTGATCCTGCAAAATTACTACAACAGTTGATTTCAGCTGTGTACAATTTTGCTGGGTATATTATTAACATATATTTGCAGTTAAAACTGCTATTTAATTTATGTTGTTATGATATTGCAGCCGCGAAACGAGACATCACTATCAATAGCTGGGAAATACTCTCACAACGGGCTACTTGCGACGGGACTGGATCAATCCCAAAAGAAAAGAGACGGTAGGAGCACCACGTAATTTTGAATTACAGTCAGAGGACGAATTCACATATGAGCTGACATGCCACCCTCGCCACTTCCAATCCACGTCAACGTAAGGACATTTGAGGCCACGACAGATTTAACGTGCACCATCCCCCTTTGTACACGATGGTCTATGGTTGGATTCGAACTTTCAACCCTCTGGTTGCTAATCCGTTACTCTTTCAACCGGGATACCGTGACCTAGCGTTTCGTAAATAAAAAAAGTATCGGAGAAAATTATGAAACTTTTTACCTTTTTCTTGAATATTGCGTTCTTTGCAAACCCATGAAATACTGTCTTAAACCACTTGGAACTGCGGACTAAAATTTGTGAACCACTAATCTATGTCATAAAGGGCTTGAATTCAATATAAAAAGTTTAGAATTTCGCCACAAGAAAAACGCTGTATGAGTAATATAAATATGCACATTTTCACAAAACATTCAGATTCATTACGCAAACTTTAGAAAGTTGATGTTAAAGCTTTAAGGATATAAGGAACACATAAAGGTTGGTAGTTGAGTTTAGTTGTTGCACTCTCTTCAGCAGTATAACGGGATATAAACAACAGAAAAAGTCACCTGTTCCGGATAAGTGGCATCAACCTGATCATGCTTTGCTAGATGGATCTAATAGAGCTCGAGAAATATTCTTTTAACTTGATATACCACATGCTACTCTATGGTAGTAATTAATGCATACATTGTTGAATACGTAATTTGATAAAAAATAATATTAGATAATTCGATTGACCTGTATCCAGAAAAATTTGACGATGAGTGAGAAATGTATGTTATACTGATAAATAAAGGCGTACAAATACGGCATTTTAGTTTAGTAGAAATCATGGCAATTTGAATTGATAACACAATTTCCATATTACAAATCTATTTAGTTTAAAATCAACGTATTTGGATCTATTTCGCAATGTCTTCTAAAAGCCAATAAACCAAAAGCCAATAAGCCAAAAACCAATATACACTACCCTACAATAATGGACCGGACTCCAGTTGATTTGCATAACATCCGACTACTTGTTTCGAGGTGTTTTTCGTGGTATGGCCTGGGACCTTTGCATGTTGTTCCTGGTAAATTGAACGCTTCTGGTTCTTCCTACGCTCTACCAATTTCATGGAATGGGAGAATGTTACTTCCACGGATGACAACGCTCCATGTCACGTTGCAGCCTTTTTCAAGCAGTGGTATCCAGATATGGATGTAAAGCGTCTTCCCTGGCCTGCATAGAGTCCCGACCTCAACCCCATAGAATGTTTGTTGGAAGAGTTAGAGTGACACTTATGGACCAGGGAACCACGTCCGAAATCAACAGCAGATCTGGCGATATTCTTGCTGCATGAATGGACACAAATACCCATAGCCGTGTATCAAAACCTTGTTGCAAGTATGCCCAGAAGGGTTGTTAGTGTCATTGCAGCATTAGGGAGACCATCACCCTATAAAAGCATGTATTATTTCCCTTATACCATCACATCTTGCTGTCCGGTCCATTATTGTAGGGTAGTGTATTTAAGTAAAATTAATGAAACATTTCTTTCGAGATAGCAATCAAAAAGGTGTTATTTTTAAAAATTAATGCTACTGAAATAAAATCTTATTTAAATGGAACTAGGTTCTTTAAAAATTGTTAATTTACTGATAACAATTCAGTTTTCTTCCTCATATGGTTGATAAATGGCTACACTTTCCCGGACCAATCATCCAAGCCAATTCATCCAATTTTTACAGTAAGCCTATTTGAATATTACAGATGATGTATAGTCCTAATATGTCGCACATGTGTGGATATTTTTACTGCTCTTTCGCCACTTAAAATCATTTGTTTATCCTAAAAACATTGTTGAGGGATTCTATCTGAATATTCCAGATGACCAATGGTCCTAATTAGTCACTCTTAGAAATTGTTTCTGCATTTTCGCCTGTGAAAACCAATTGTTGATATGAAAACATTGCTACGGAATATCTATATGAATATTCAGATGACCTATGATTCTTATGCACACTTGGAAAGTATTAGAGCACTTTCGAAACTGAAAACCAAAGGTTGGAACTAAAACCATTGTCATAAGATATTTATCCGTACAATCCAGATACCTATGGTTCTAATTTATCAACCATGGAATATTTTACTGCATTTTTCGCCTTCGAAATCTGTTGGTGCGATGAACATTATCATAAGAAATCAATCTGGATATTCCATATGCCCTAGAGTCCTAATTTATTAAGTTATCCCACTTGGAAAGTTTACTGCACTTTCGCCACTGAAATAAACTTGTTGGTACTAAAAAATAATAAATTTTTAGTCAAGTGCCCCATTTGTTATCCTGCCAAAGAGTAATCTGAAGCTTAATGACTATAATGGCGTCGGAAGTAATCTGCCCCCGAAAAGGGACAGGGTGAAAAATCAATATCGAGCGTTTTATCGAAACGCTTATCCAATTTTTGGTTTTCACCCCGAACGCAGTCTCTGTCTATTACGCAAAGTTACGTCACTTTCGAAAACTCGCCATTAAAATAGGAAAGATTAAAACCTTTCTTAACCCCCCCCCCCCACAGCATATGCGATAGGAAAATGTGCAGTTTTGCACTATTTGCTGGAGCTCTTATTTAATACCGCCAATTTAATTTTATTTGAAGTCAAAAGATGTAAAATATTTTGAGTTATTTTGTTTGATTGATTGTGTTATTTCGACTTTATTGGTTCAATATCTCAACCATATGAGCGATTCATACGAATATATATCCGTTCAGTAAACTGCAGCTTTACTTTCAAGACGTCTAACCTATTTTGACCTTAGTGAGCAATAGATATTTTAGGATTCTGTCAACCGATTAATATGCTTAGCCTGTCTTTATGTGTGCTGTACTGTAAAACAATAAAAACTACTCGGAAATCAATGCTCAGGAATTAATCATAATGACAGATGTAGTGACTAGTAACCATAGGGACAGATGTAGTGAGTAGTAACCATAGGGACAGATGTAGTGACTTGTAAAAATAGTGACAGATGTAGTGACTGGTAACCATAGTGACAGGTGTAGTTCCTAATAATCATGACAGATGTAGTGACTAATAACCATAGTGACAGGTGTAGTGACTCGTAACCATAGTGACGGATGCAGTGACTTGTAACCATAGTGACACATGCAGTGACTTGTAACCATCGTGACACATGCAGTGACTTGTAATCATAGTGACATATGTAGTGACAGGTAACCATAGTTACAGGTGTAGTGAGTAGTAACCATAGTGACAGGTTTCGTGACTAGTAGCCATAGTGACAGATGTAGCGAGTAGTAACCATAATGATAGATGTAGTGACTAGTAACCCTAGTAACTAGGTACACGTCTGCTGTATATTTTATAGAAAGACCTCAAAATACAAATGCATTGTTAAATAAGTCTTCTTACTTATCCCACCTGGCAGTCTTTGTTTTAGAACGTATTAACTTTTACAATAATTATCAAGTGAAATCAATCCCTGTAAATTATACCTCACCTAAACATAAAATTGTATCGATATTTTTAAGAATCTAAGGAGATTTTTAATTTTATACTGCGCAAACATGGTATTTCTTTGGACCCACCTTCGAAATAAAGTCTTGGTCACGTTACTGGCCAGGATAGGAAGGTATTTTAATCTACGTCGTACTATAGAAACACAATAGGTTATTTACAACGGACCAACCCCAAGGGAAAGATTCGAGGACAACACCACGTAATTTTGAACCACGATCAGATGACGAGGCAACACCTGAGCTTGCACCCCACTCTCCAATCTACCCCACCACACCAACGTGAGGTTATTTGATGCCACGACGGATTTAATGTGCACCAGCACCATGTGTACATGACGGTCTTTGGCTGGATTTGAACTCGCAGTCCTTCAGTTGCTACTGGCCAAGAATGTAGATGTAAGATCAGATACTTTTCAACCAAAGAGAAAGTATTTGTAAATTCTTACACTACAAGTTTTATTCATTAGAGGTTACTTTTTTCCTACTTTGATAACCTCACTACGAATTAAGTGTTACATATGTAAAAATTAAAAAGTACCATAGACTACTCTTACGAATTATATTACATTTAAAGAAGCATTTTATATTTAATTATTTTTGTTTACATACAAATTTTTCAATTTTCTCCCAACTAAATTATTGAAAATAAATTTACATTTCCTGCTTAATACTCACTATGATTTTTTCATGACTACATGGCGCTAGTACTTATTTTACATTTAAAAAAAATTACGCCTACCTGTATTTGAATTTCTTAAAATATTTTTATAAAATCCCTTAATTCTTTCAAGATCTTTTTAATTGAATCAATGGCACTAACAGTTATCTTACAAATGATAAAAAAGTATAAATTGCTTTTTAAAGTAACTGATGCCCCAAACTTTAAAATATGTTACATGCATAATTCCTTTACTTTGTAATTCAGTCCGTATATATATATATATATATATATATATATATATATATATATATATATATATATATAGATGGCACTACGAGTAATCTCTAAAATTCTACCTTATAACGCGATACCAAGAACTGTATAATATACATTTAGGTAAAATACATGCATTCATTGAGATACTTATTCGCACCAGAACGTCGGGCACTCCTGTTAATCCTAAAAGGTACTCCGTTTTGTTTCGAAACCCGAACATGATTTCTGCGAGACATCCGTACTACTTAAATGACAATATTGTTCAGTTTAACTAATTTTGTGCTTGTATTATAACATTTTCATAACACTATGATTTTTTTGCGTCAAAGAAGATTCAATAAATCGATCGTCAAACGCGTTAAAATAAAATAAAACATTGAAATTTTGAAAATAATTATTTTTTGTTGCCACATTTCAACAGTAAATTAACTAAGATTCGTTCAATAATTATTACGACACATTTTAATGCCAGATATCTTGAAATTAAAAGTGCAAAACGCACACACCAAAGATTAACAAAACAATAGTAGTTCTCTCTACCCGCAGATTGTGTCAAAAGAAGTGTGCGCAAAGTTTTCTCACTGAGTGGAAGTAAGATAATTTTAATTAAAGTCGTACTAGAGCAACACATCGGGCTATCCACGGAGATCTAGGATCAATCCCCTAAAGGAAAGATCCGAGGACAACACCTCGTAATTTTGAACCACGTTCAGATCACGAAGCAACACCTGAGCTGGCATTCCTCACCAAACTTCCACACCAACCCAACGTGAGGACTTTCGGCCTCGACAGATTTAAGATGCACCAGCCGCCTCTACACCATACACTGACAAATATGCATGCACTGACCCGGATTCGAACCAGGAACATTCCGATCTAGAGGCTAACACCTTAACCACCAGACCGGTTGGTTGGCGAACATCTGTCACTGAGTGGAAGATATTAAAAAAATTTGTACATTTTTGCTCGCCATAAAGAAGTTTGAAAGCATTGTGGTATTTTTATTACTTAAACAACATGAACTTACGCCAAAGTGCATTTCAAAATGCCGTTATTAAGCTCAAAAGTTCTATTTTCTAAAAGAAAATATAAAATAAATGTATTGCAGTAATTTTAAATTCTGTTTTTTAACTGTTTCACATCTTATTTTTTTTCCCTGTCCATCGCTTGTTTCCCATATTTCTAACGATATTTTAATGAATAGAACTGACAGGCTGCAAGCACAAAAGCTTCAAAGCGATCGCTTGGGACTTTAAATCTAGACAATTCAGAGCTCCACTCTACTTTCTTCTAACAAGTCTTCCTAATTTTAGTACTAATAGGAGAAAACAGTTGTACTCGACTTTCTTTTCCAACATAGTCCTTAACTCTAGATCCGGGGTGTGCACGCATGATTGGATTGGATGTGATTTTGTGCATTGAGTCCTCTTGGGACATAGTATGCCGAACTCAAGATCAAAAATCGAACTCAAATATATTATTCTATGATTTTAAAGCAATTTCATTACGCGTATAAATATTGGTCTAAGATATCTTGTGTAAGAGATCCGAATATAAGAGCTGAGATATACAATCTCTAATGTTATAAAAATAAGTGTTTGTTTATTTGTTTCTTTCAAGCAAAGTCCTGACGAATCTATGGCACTTACAGTAATGGGATTTGGCACACAGGATGTCCAAATGTTTTGCAATTTTAGAGTCGCGGCGAATTTTAAAGTTAAATCTAGAACAAATGAATTTAATGAAATTTATTTATTATTGTTCTCTTTGCAATGGCAACAGCATAACAGATCAGATTGTAAATTTATTTTTCCATTCGCACCTGCACGATACAATTCATGCACTTTTGCATGGTTGCATTTAAAATTAAGGCGAAAATTAGAACGGTTATTAATGTAACACCATTTCACATTTGCAATGGCTCTTCTGGCGCATACTTTAATCTTATCACACCTCACCTCTTTCTCTACCTCTATAACTCTGGTGAGTGTGACTGTGGTTCGTTTTATCTACTGGAGAGGGCAACACACTTCATAGATATATTTCCTCTATTTATTAGGACTTTATTGGTTACATAGAAATACATTACAAGATAGTTTGAGACAGCAGCAGAGAGCCCTTCAACGTCCGTTCGCTTCGGTCTCCGTGGGTCGAATCCAAGGTTTATAGAAGGGGAATAGGTTTGCTCCTTCACAGCGGAAACTCGTTCTAAACGCGAAAGTGATCGTGACGTACCGGCGGGGAAGTCCAACCCTGGCGCCACGACGTTTTCTACACAACTGAATCGGATTTCGTCTTGAATTGTAAAACTTGCTGGAGACGAATCCTACACCACAAAACGACGATTTTTGTTTTAATCAATAGCTGATAATTTAAAGCATTTACACACGAATGCTCATCAACCACATGAGTACCGTTTTTGAGTAAAACGTTGCTGAAAAGTGTGAAAAACTGAAATCTCCAAGTCCATTAACCACTCCCCCCTGCTGTTTTATTGGCCTTGTGAATTGGACTCCCTGGTTCCCTCGTTTCGCGGTTTTACCAGGCATCTGTATATCCTCAAGGGATTTGCTTCGTGAAAGGCGATTGTTAGCTGTTCAACAGTGTAGTATTCGTTTCAGTTTTGATAAAATTTAATATAATTTTAAAATAAGAATCGTTGGAAAACAAAGAATATTCTTTTTTTTTTATTTGATTTTATTGCTCTATTTAATAAAACATATAGCATATTTTGTGCATCATATAAATAGATTACAATTGGTATGAGCTAAGTTCTTGCGTTTAATTAGCGCAGTAATTTAGGTATGTTTACACATATTTGAGTATGTATTTAATTCATTGAACGCGATTAACACTCAATTAAAGACACCCTATTTTAATTTAAAATAACCGGTTTGCAATCTGCAGATTACGTAGAAGATTTATTCTTTAAAAAAAATCAGGGTGTGAAATATAAGAGGACAACTAAACAAAATTGGAAATCATTAACTACAGTATTGTTTGAAAAGTGCACGAGTACTGTGGAACAAAACTATATAGTATTTATGACAATTTTGTTCAATCAAACTGCAGGAAGAGTTCTTAAACCTGAAAGAAATATTCTACAAGTAACTTTAAGTTTGAAAGGGTTTATCAATTTCCACAGAATACTTAATGTGATTTAAAGGAAAGTGTTTTAATTATTTTTAAATTGATAACATTTTAATTGAAGAGAGGAATAGAAATGAAGCACAGTGTGTTTCTTTTTTTTTCTTAAGTATCGCTAAGATATATTGCGAGGAGTACTAGACTTTCGAGGGGTTTCCATTGAAGTGTGTGTGTATGTGCGTGTGCGTGTGTGTGCTATTTAGTTATTGGAGTCTTGTTTAGAGATTCATAGAAAATATACGCGTCAATAATCCACAAATTAAATTTTAAAACAATCAATTAATATCAACACTATATTTCTGTATAAAATATATAAAATTGTGACTAAGCAATGGAATGCATGGAAAGTAAAATTATTTTGTTTTCTCTCATTTGAATTGGTATCAGAAAGAACTTGATCCATATATAATGTTCGAAATATATTCTTTAATCATTAGATTCATGTTAAACTATTTGTAGAAAGAATATTTTGAAAAAGAGCTTTATATAAAACAGCATACAACAAAAACTCCAAAATATCCCTAAAAGAATGTACTAATAGAAATAAGCAAAAAACATTTGAAAACTATTTTTAGATCAACTAGGGGGCTCCGCCCCCTGCTCGTTTACGCTCGTCAACCCCCGTGGATTGCTACGCAATCCCATTTGGTTTGCTACGCAAACCAACACTCCTTTTACAGATGCCATTTGGTTTGCTTCGCAAACCAACATTCCTTTCGCAGAGTGAAACTATCTGAATAATTCGTATTAATCTGGTTTCACTCAATCTGGTTTCGGCGGGAACTTTTTTTTAATATAGAGAGATTCGAGCATTATATATAAGTATGGATCCATGAATAGAAACTTGCAATATAGTAAATATATTGCAATAGCCAAAGCAGATTTAACGTGCACCAGTCCCCACCTTCACGACGGTCTTTTAGTTGGTTGGATTTCGCAACCCTCCGTTTGCTAATCTGCGACTCTTATCAAACAAGGTTACCGCGGCCACTACAAGGTGGGCTATGATAAAGAAATTTTTTCTAATGCTCTTATAACCTTCTCGTAGTTGCATGGTTACCTGTGTTACGCATTTCCAAAGAGAAGTTTGTTTTAGCATTCCGTGAACTCGTCGACACTAGACCAGTTCTTGGTTACGCAAACTCACAAAGAATTTAAAAACATTTACTTGAATTTTCATTATTTTCAAAATGCAAGTCGATTATTTTGAAAAATCGAACAAAAATATGAAATCTCTTTATTTGTTGAATGGATTATGTTCGATGAAAGTATCGATAGTAGATTAAAGTGTATAAGAAATCACTATAGTTTTTTTCTCAGAACGTTTTGAGATTGAGCGTGTTCCAGCTATTCCAAACAAGTGGTCAAAATGACCTTCCCCAGGAGAAACGTAAAGATGTTTCCGAAATTGCACTGTTGAATGATCTACAATCCCCTTTCACTAACCCCCCTAGTAAAACCGCAAACCCAGAGAGTTCCAATCCACAAGGCCAATAAAACAGCAGGGGGGAGTGGTTAATGGTCTCTGAGATTGCTGTTTTTCTTACTTTTCAGTAGCGTTTTTCTCAAAAATGGTACTCATTTCATTAATGAGCCTCCGTGTGTAAATACTTCATATTATTAGCTATTGATCAAAACAAAAATCGCCGTTGTGTGGGGTCGGATACATCTTCAGTGAGTTCAACAATTCAAGACGAAATTCGATTTAGATGTGCGGGGAATGTCGTGGCGCCAGGGTCGGACTTTCCCGCCGGTACGTCACGATACTAAGGGAAAACGCCTCTTTCTGCAACTCGCTTTTCGGCCAGAAGGCGCCCCCGTGGGTCGAATCTCTTCTTCCTTTTCGCTCTCCCCTTTTTCTCCTCCTGACCCGGATGACCTTCCCCTGCCAACGTCCCTAGGGATGTCTCGTTCCCCCCAACACCACTTCCTCCTTGTGTTTGTGTTGTCCGGAGAACCTCCGAACCTCACAACCTGTGACCCTGAAATTTTAATCAAATGAATATGTTACCTAAACAAATAATTAGCCTAAATTTCATTCCTATA
The DNA here is from genome assembly GCA_947359465.1 of Metellina segmentata. Classification (NCBI taxonomy): domain Eukaryota; kingdom Metazoa; phylum Arthropoda; class Arachnida; order Araneae; family Tetragnathidae; genus Metellina; species Metellina segmentata. The sequence continues at coordinate 40,337,119 of OX375877.1, read as the reverse complement.
AACTAATTTCTTCTTGGTGTGGAATTTTATTTTGCGCCAGTGTATTAGATGTGTGAACACATGTAAAGATTTTCGGAATTGCCCGTTCAATCGAAAAGAACATTTTTCAGGTTGGTTTCGACAAGGAATTTTTTTCTAGGTTGCTTTCGAGAAGGAATTGTTAGAAAAAATGATTAGAAATGCAGCGTGAATGCGCATTGCGTAATGCCACTAGAGGGGGTTGAATTTCGTTCTCCTTCGAGTATAGAGCAGGTAAGCAGAGCTTGTTTGAGTGTACTTAATCTTTTGCAAAGGAAACGCTGAAGTATACATACCGTTAGGCCGCCATCGAAGACAATATGAGCAGCTGTCAGAGTTCGAGAGGGGAACAATCATCGGGATGATGGAAGTTGGGTGGTCAGCTCGGTGAGTAGCTCGTCAAGTTGGCCGTTCTGACTTTACTGTGAGGAGGTGTTGGGACCGGTGGACAGAAGAGACGTCATTTACAAGGCGACCAGGCTCATGACGCCCTCGACAGATCAGTTGTCGAGAAGACCGTCACATCATACGAAACGCAAGCGTAAAGCCAACTGCCTCATTGGCCGTTATCCAGACACAGGCAGCACCTTCACTACGGGCCCCTGTGTCTTCCCGAACCATCGCAAGGCGCCTGGCTGAAGGACATCTGGTATCGCGGCGCCCATTACGTGTTCTGCCAATGACACCCACCCACCGACGCTTCCGTTTGGAGTGGTGTCGCGCACGACGGGATTGGACAGCAACAGAATGGAACCATGTCGTCTTTAGCGACGAATCTAGATTCAATTTGAACAGTGATGACAATCGTGTTCGTGTGTGGAGGCCCCGTGGTGAACTCCTCAAACCTGCCTTCGCTTTACGGCGACACACCGCTCCCACAGCTGGTGTGATGGTATGGGGTGCCATAGCTTACGATACACGGTCATCCCTAATATTGATCCATGGCACAATGAAAGCCCAGCGGCATGTTCATGACATCCTTCAGCCACATGTGATGCCACTCATGGCAGGGCTTCCAGGAGCCATTTTTCAACAAGACAATACTCGGACACACACAGCAATGATGTCACAAGATTGAGTCCGCAACATTACCACCTTTCCCTGGCCTGCTCGATCCCCAGATTTGTCACCAATCAAGCAAATCTGGGATCATTTGGGAAGGCAAGTTTGACACCCTACAAGTTTGGTCGTACTACAGGCGCGTGTACAGCAACTATGGAACGAGATGTCTCAGGCCATCATACGGAATTTGTATGTCTCAATCGCATCGTGCATTCACGCTAGAGGGGGTCCAACAGAGTTCTAAAACTTCCGTTCATTTGTATTTTTTCTGCAATAAATGATCCTTTTTCTTTGATTTTCTAATCACTTACTTATATCAAAGGAGTACTTACATGTGTAAATTTTCGTTTCCTTTTCGTTTCGCATTCACGCTAGAGGGGGTCCAACAGAGTTCTAAAACTTCCGTTCATTTGTATTTTTTCTGCAATAAATGATCCTTTTTCTTTGATTTTCTAATCACTTACTTATATCAAAGGAGTACTTACATGTGTAAAATTTCGTTTCCTTTTGACCACTCTTTCTTGGTGCGGAAATTTTAATGGCAATGAGTGTAAATTATATATGTATTGTCCCTGTACACATTTACTGTAATATTTGTAGGTACAAATAAAAACAAATCTCATTTTATTACTGTCCCGTGTTAGAAAACGGTAGTGAACGACTTTTCCATTATACATCATATATTACCTTAAAACTTCACTAAAATAAGTCTAGAAAGACTTTCACACATAGTTATATGAGCTGCTGCATCTTCTGCAAAAACCCGATAAGTCTACTGTGAGTCTGTCAACTGTGAAATTTACTTGAATCTTATCAACTACACGCACAACAGAAATAGTTTGCAGCATAGTTATATATGAGTGAAAGTGTACTTGATTCTAAAGAGACAAAAATGAGTTATCTTATTTATGCAGAAACCCGATCCCCACTCCCCCGAAATGGTCATTAAAATATTACAATATCATGCCGCGAGAGTTAGGGCGTGACAGTATATTGAATAAACAACTTCCAACACTAATCGCACTTGGTTTTGTGTTACTGGTTGTGAGATTTCAGTTCTTTTCTTTTCCCCTGAGTTCTCAGTAAACATAAACTGTTCTCCTGTCACTTCATCATGAAAGGTTTACCAGAGTGCGATTGATTGTTTGTGCCTTTGTTCAGTCCCGTCTGCGCATCGTCTTCTTCCTCACCCATGTTTTTCGTTTTTCTATTCAAAGCGAAATCTGTCACCACAGAGACCTGTGTGTCAGCGTCACTGCTGATTAACTGACAGGGGGCATCCCTCACTTCTCCCCTATCGATGGTTGCAGAGTCTACACTTCATGGTAATGGTAATTTTTAATTAACGTCGACTGGAGCAACACATAGGGCTATTGACGACGGTCCTGGATCAATCCTTTAAGGGAAAGAAATGAGGAGAACACCACGTAATTGTAACCACGGTCAGGGACGAGACAACATCTGAGCTTGCACCCCACATGTTTCCTCGTCATCTGACCACAACAGGCTATTGACGACGGTCCGGGATTAATCCCCTGAGGGAAAGAACTGAGAAGACCACCACGTAATTTTGAACCTCGGTCAGATGACGAGGAGACATCTGAGCTGGTACCCCACTCTACAAACTTCCACACCAACCCAACGTGTGGACTTTCGGCTACGACAGATTTCAGATGTACCAGCCGCCTCTATAACAGAGCTCGAAATAAGATTTTGAAACTGGCAGGAAATATTGCTGTCAGCTTTTATAATATGGCAGCAAAACTATTCAGCTCATGGCAAAACCTAAAATTTCCATAATAACGGTAAATTGCAGTTGCAAATTTTTCACTAAGCTTAAAAACAATTGAATGAATAATAAAATGAGTAGAAGAATAAAATACTTCACTTTCCTTGTAAGCTTTGTACAATTTCATATGACACCCTATAATACATCTGAGGTTAAAAGAAATACTCAAATAATATATTGGAGACACAATTATTTCCTTATTATCAAATTTACGAATGCACCAGTCAATAATTAGGCTAGAGAAAATTGCAGTTGTTTCATAACTTCATAGCTAAAAGCAAGGTCTGCGATCCCATGCACGAAATCATTTCTGAACTGCTCGATAAAATCTGAAAGCAAAGGACCATCCGCACGTATCCTCATTAACACTAGAACATTCGCGATTACTATTACCCTTAAACGTCCGCCGGTGTCATTTCGACACCGGTAAATAAATCGCATAAAATAATTGCAATAACTAAATATTACCAAGACTAATATTCAGTTTAGTTAACTTTTATTATTATTTCATGAAATTTACATAGAATATGACCCTAATATACCAAAAAACAATATATATATATTTATAAAAATAAGTTTCGTAAGTTTAGGATAAATCTATCTCAAACTTCCGAAATCACAGCCAAATCTGCTGTCTCGAATTCTCTGAGAACGTGTGGATTTTAAAACAAATCTTAAAAATCAAAGGATTTCTCTAAATCTATTTCGGCCCATTGTATCTTTACATAAGTTTTGGCTCCAAGAGTCAGACCTTAGGGAATGCAGTTCAATGTTCTTGACACCACTTACTCTACGAGCATACAATATCGCATGAAAAGCACATTGTTCATCAATGGATACAGACCAGCTGATATCGCTCAAAATACAGGCGCCTCAATCCCATGATAGTACTTTACGCAAGTCCAACTTGATTGGCTAATCGATCACATGACCTAGATACGTATGTCATCAAGGTTTATAGTTGTTGGCGATTTATCTCTTCCTTTCTGCTTCCTTCTTTTCTTTTCAGATCCATGGCTATGGGTGGGTAGAGGTGGGAGCCGAAAATTGTATCCTTTTATTATATAAGTTAATAATTATATAAGTTAGTGTTTTATGTATGCTTTTTGTTACATCAGAATGGTCCTAAGCCAGCGGTGGATACGACACCATCATCCTAAAGCAAAGGGGACGGCAGAGGGGCGGAAAAATATCAGCTGGTAGTGAGTTCAGGAGTGGTTCTTAGATTATTTATGTAAAATCAACGGAAGCTTGGAAAAACATGAAAAGGGTATTAAAAATTAGGAAAAGTAAATTAGAATGAAAAGGAATTAAATTGGAATTTTTAAAAAATAATTTGGAGGATCTAAACATTTTTCCGCCAGCTGGGTTCGAACTCGGGAAGTCATCCTCCGCTGCCGACGTTAATTTGAAGGTAGGTGACTTTAGCCATTAGGCCATTGTTACTTCACGAAAAGAAGCTCTTTAAAGTATAAGTACCCTTTATATAAGTTGGCAAGAAATACTACTAACAACCATACAACATATATATGAGGAGCAAATCAGAGTCAACTTGTCAGACACTTACGCTGTACGCTGAGGCGCTAGTGTATGTATTGTATTTCTACAAAACAACGCGCATATTCAAAATCAAATGGTTACTACAACAATCAGATTGGCGAGATATCCAAGTGAAGCCAAGCCCGTGAAACTAGCCAATCAAGTTGGACTTGCGTAAAGTACTATCATGGGATTGAGCCGCTTCTCTCAAAATACAGGCGCCTCAATCCCATGATAGTACTTTACGCAAGTCCAACTTGATTGGCTAATCGGATCACAGGACCTAGATACGTATGTCATGAGAATTTTTCTGTTGGCACAATTTATCTCTTCCTTTCTGCTTTCTTCTTTTCTTTTCAGATCCATGGCTATGGGTGGGTAGAGGTGGGAGCCGAAAATTGTATCCTTTTATTATATAAATTAATAATTATATAAGTTAGTGTTTTATGTATGGTTTTTGTTACATCAGAATGGTCCTAAGCCAGGGGTGGATACGACACCATCATCCTAAAGCAAAGGGGACGGCAGAGGGGCGGAAAAATATCAGCTGGTAGTGAGTTCAGGAGTGGTTCTTAGATTATTTATGTAAAATCACAACGGAAGCTTGGAAAAATATAAAAAGGGTATTAAAATTTAGGAAAAGTAATTTAGACTCAAAAGTAATTAAATTGGAATTTTTAAAAAATAATTTGGATGATCTAAAATTCCTTCCGTCTGCTGGATTTGAACTCGTAAAGTCATCCCCCGCTGCCGACGCCAATCTGAAGGTAGATGACTTTAGCCAATAGGCCATCGTTGCTTCACGGACAAAGAGCTCTTTAAAAGTATAAGTACCCTTAGTATAAGTTTGCGAGAAATACTACTAACAAAGAAGCGGCTCAATCCCATGATAGTACTTTACACAAGTCCAACTTGATTGGCTAGTTTCACGGGCTTGGCTTCACTTGGATATCTCGCCAATCTGATTGTTGCAGTAACCATTTGATTTTGAATATGCGCGTTGTTTCGTAGAATTACAAATACAATACATACACTAGCGCCTCAGCGTACAGCGTAAAAGTCTGACAAGTTGACTCTGATTGGCTCCTCATATATATGTTGTATGGTTGTTGTTAGTACAGGCGCTTCAATCCCATGATAGTATTTTACGCAAGTCCAACTTGATTGGCTAATCGGATCACATGACCTAAAATTCATCTAGCTTTAACATTTGTGCATTTTTTATGTGTTCGAATATGTAACTGTGGATGAAAAGTAACCACGAACAAATGAAGTATTTAGTGACGTTTTGTTTCGCACAGTTAGTCGGACAATTACTTTAACGTAAAACAAATCTTGCAGCAAATCTGCCTGTGATATTGCTATTATGCGGTATCCAATCAGTGTCGTCCTTAGCGGCATATATATATCCGGATTAGTTAAGATATTATACGTTCCATCTGCACTTTCTTCAGATTCTTCGCACTCACTTCCATGTAAATTGGGGGCATCGGAATCAAAATTCGAACAAGAGAGCTCCACACCAACCAATTCATTTTCAACAAGTTCTCGCAACAAATTACTAACAATTTATTCAGAATTTTGACCTTTCCACGAGCCATGGTTTTTTTGTCTGCACTACACGTACACAAGGTTCGCAAATCGAATCTTTTTTGTTATAAGCATATAAAAACTAATGTAAACGACGAAACAGACCCAATCATACTAGTATAATTTATTCTTTTCCGCTATGAACATGTAAACATTTTATTCAAAGTCAAACAGATGTGCGATAAGAATTTGTTTGGTTAGCTAATAATGTTTGCTACTCAATGATCTTGCATTAAGTTGAACGGAAGCTATTTAGAATGATAAATTCACTTGGTGTCGAAACGACACCAGCGGACGTTCTAGATAAATTTAGCTGTAAAATCTGTATAAATGAATCTAGACCAACGAAATTTGTACAGTGTTTTTATCTAGGAAAATGATTAAAAGTCACCAAAAATTTTCAAATTCAATTCACAAATGCCCAAAGGAGAACAAAATAAACAGGCTCCGGTGTCGAATCCACACCGAGGGACAATCTCTAGTGTTAAGGCACATAGTTTTTTCTTTTAATTGTTTTTAATAGCTGGCATTTGAAAGAGAAATAATGAAACATTCGGTGAAATAATAGAAGCAAAATTTGCCGTGAGAACAGTTGATCTTCACAGCGATTTAAGCTAAGATCATGGCATTTCCCGTGGTTGCCGCGACTTATTTAGAGCACTGCTCTGAACCATACGCTTACATACATCGATTCACTATCCTGGATTTCGAACCAGGAATCTTCCGATCCAGAAGCTAACATCTCAGCCACCAAACTGGTTGGTCGAGTCTACACTGGAAGACACGGCAGAAGAAATTAGGCGCTGAGAGGGTCGAATAATTCGTTTTTATTTTATTCCTTTGAAAATATGCTATAGAGCTATTTTATGCTTCTGAATTATGCTAAAAAGCTATGTTATGCTTCGAAAATATGCTAAAAAGCTATTTTATGCTTCAAAAATATACTAAAAAGCTATTTTATGCTTCGAAAATATGCTGAAAAGCTATTTTATACTTCGAAAATATGCTAAAAAGCTATATTATGCTTAGAAAATATGCTACAAAGCTATTTTATGCTTCGAAAATATGCTTCCTTTGAATGTATTAAAGTAGATTAAAAGACCTATTATACAGGGTGTCCACAAAAGAATGTCCCAGTTTCAATGGTATATTATAACAGTTTAATTTAGACTATTTACAACAAATCATAAATCAAATTGAAGATAAACCTTGTTTTTCTTACAAATATTCAATACGTGCACCTTTAGTTATACGGCACACAACCAACCTAAAGTCCCATTCTTCCCACACTTTGGTCAACAAGTCCAGAGTAATGGAAGCAATGGCCTCTTCAATTCTGTGTCTCAACTCTGGCAAACCATTAGGTAGCGGCGGAACGTAGACACGATCTTCTATAAAGCCCAAAAGGAAAAAAAACGCATGGCGTTATGTCAGGTGAAAGTGGAAGCCAGCGAAAAAGAGCTCTGTCGTCTCGACCTTTACGACCAATCCAACGGTCGGGGACTTCGACGTTCAACCACTCTCATACAAAAAGATTCCAATTGGGAGGGGCTCTGTCCTGTTGCCAAATAAAGTTTACAGATTCACCCTCTACAAATTGGGGAAAGAACCATTCCTTCAACATATTCAGATAAGCCACCCCTGTTACGGTAAAAATTGGACTTTAGGTTGGATGTGTGCCATATAACTAAAGATGCACATATTGAACATTTGTAAGAAAAACTAGGTTACCTTACCTTCAATTTGATTTATGATTTGTTGTAAGAAGTCTAAATTTAATTGTTATAATATACCATTGAAACTGGCACATTCTCTTAAGGACACCCTGCATTAGATACACTGCTCCTACTTGTTTCATAATTCGGTTTCTTCGTACTGTGGCGTTTTTGCACCAAAGTAATGAACGGGAGTCGGGCACAAATGGATACCTTTACAAGTTTTTATTACAACTTGAAAAGTCTCGATTAACAGTAGGAAGACTATATACACAAATTGTGGCAACATTCAATGAACAACAACGGCGGTACCAAAACATGTTCTAAACTGTTGCCACTTCTAGGCAAGGAATAATTTGTTTCCCCGTTTTGAGTAATATGGCAGTTTAGACAGGACGAGATATCACTCCATTAGCACAATTGACCACCTCTTGGAAACACGAATTCCCCCAACATGAAAACCTGCTTCCGTACAAAAGTATTAAAATTACACACATCAGTAACATTTAAAAAAATTTCAGCTTTTTTCTTTACCCAAAACTGAAATAAAAGTATTTGACTTTACCGTTTCATGCTTTCCAGAATAGGATTTCAATTGAAAGTGCATTCTTGTTTACGAAAATACTTTTATCGAAAGGAATAGGAGTGATAAAAAGTATATAAAATGCTTCTTAAAAGAAATCGAATGAATGACTACTGTTAATGCTAACTGAGAATAACATTACGGACATGAAAGGTTCAGAAGTAGTTTTTCTCTTTTATACTGGCATACTTCTTTTATCCCGAATAAATATTTCTTATTGGTCTGAATAAATATCTGACTAAATAAATATTAGGAAATATACTGTAAAATTATTCAAAAACGTTTTTGACAGGTTAGGTCTTTTGAAATGCAGAAGATAAAGAAATCAATTGGGCTCGATAAAATATATTTCTGCAACTTGTTATGTTTACATCATATTCCAAAATCTGCGTGGTATATAAGGAAGAAAATATTCTAGAGTACATCAAAAAGTATATACTAAACCCATTGTTATTTAAATAGCTCTACAGTAGCATTTTGTAATTTTTTAGATTTAATCTTTATTTGATATATATATATATATATATATATATATATATATATATATATATATAAATTAAAGTAATTGAGTCTACCGTTTCCTGCTCATTCTGGCATAGAATTCCAATTGAATAGTGCATTTTCGATTACATTACGAAGATTTGTTTCCATTAGAAGGAATGTTGCTAAAATTGCTTGTACCAATAATCTAAAAAGAAATTCAATGAATGATATGTAATGCTAATTCAGAATTAAATTATAAACAAGAAAGGTTAAGAAGTATTTTTATCCATCAGAAGATTAGATAGTTTCGCTACAAATCGTCGACAGCTGTTTTCGGTATGAGAATCTAGATCGTTTCTTTTTACGAGAAAAACATCCTCTATTCATCTATAATTTTTAAACTTTAAAGATCCGATGATCTTTCATTGATCCCTAGAAAAAATGTGTAGCCACGGTTATGTATCGGACAAATAATTATGCCTTTCAACGTATCTACCATCCTAAGTATCGACTTAGCATTACAGAGGTGTTTAAAAGGATATTTTTCAATATTCTTCAACATATAGAAAGAAATAGTACTTAGGAGTTCTCGTTTGTTTTCGACAGAGCTTTGACCCATGGCGTTTTCGAATTTATGTAACAAACATTCTGCATGTTCTGACACCGTCAAGACAGGTTTTATACCAAACTAAACTTTAAAAAAAAAGATTGAACTCTACGTTAGGTTTTTGAGTCTAAATAATTATAAAATTAAAAAACAAAATAATATTTCAATCCTCCTCTTTACTCGATTATTCCTCGAAAAATGGTAAAAGAGGAATCGAATTTGCTACTGAACTGCTTTGTCATTTTCAGGGTTGCGACCTCCAAAGCATGTGAAGGAGTCATCAGTAGCATATATAAATAAGAATAGTAGCAAAAACGTCTCCTTTTAAATCGTACTTTAGTTGCTCAATTGCAAAAAAAAATATTTGGCTAAAATACAAACTGTGTTAGGTAAGAAACAAACGTTAAAGAACGTGTCAAAAAATTTAAATTTTAAAATAAAAAGTTACATTTTCTTAATAAGGTTTTCTTAACAAGTCTAGATGTTTGTTTTTTCACGGCTTGTGGCCAAAACTTCGATTTTTACGTGAAGAAAATTATTTTTTCAAACAGCTTTTAGAAAATGGATCCCATTTTAGCCATGCTTTAGTTAATTTAAAGCAAAGTCGCTAAAATTTTGAAAATATGAGCTTTTATGAAATTATTTTTCTTAGAAAGATAGCCCTAGCATCCAAGGTTGAAAAATAACACAAATCGGCTTTCAGTTGCCTGCGGCAGCAATACGTTTATTATTTACAAACATTTTCATCGGTATTAGTCCGACTCTGGGCAGGTAACATCTCAATGAAGTGGTTTTGAACAAGTCTATTCATTTGAATAAGTTTATATTAACGCTACAGAAAGATATCGACATATCCAAGAAGGGACAAATCAAGCAGCTGTACATCTGTCTTTGATATGAGTTTTTCGGGAATGCTATTTATTGACATTTATAGTTCATTTTAAAGAAGTAATATATATATATATAAATATATATATATATATATATATATATATATATATATATATATATATATATATATATATATATATTAAAGTTTATTAATGTAAATTTTTACATTAAAACAAGCATCGAAAGAAATCATATAGACATAAAGAAATCATAACAACACTGACCAGTACTTGGATCTGACATGTATAGATATAAAACATCTCCCCTTATATGTTCTATAAGATAAAAATCGACGCACCAAAAAGGAGTCGTCCGATTGCGATAAAAATTGGTGGATGTAAAGAACATACATAGAAAAATAAAAGGTTAAAATTCCAGAAGAATTGAAGGATTTACTTTAGAGTTTGACCGTTACAAAGGGAAGAAGTCAATAAGGAGTTGGTCCACCTCTGGCCTGGATGCAAGCTGTCACCCTTTTGGCATAGACTGAAAAAGTTCCCGGATAGTGTCCTGCGAAATTTCTTGACAAATTGTCTCCAACTGTCGGGCTAAATGGTCAACATTCCGGGATGGTAGCAATCGCCTTCCCATAACGTCCCAAATGTTCTATATGGAAGAGAGATCAGGAGATCTAACTGGTCAAGGAAATGTTGTGAAAGCTTGAAGACTAATCATAGCAACATGTATCGTGTGCGGCCGGGCATTTTCGTATAGAATATCGTCTACGTACCGCCGTGCTGTAAGTGTGCCAGGAATAACTACCCCAGACCATAAAGCCCTGTTGTGGGCATGTGTGGCGTGCGATAGTAAGAGCAGGATCCCTACGCTGCCCTGGACGTCTCAAGACATGTCTGCGGTTGTCGTCAGGACACAGTTGGAAACGAGACTTGTCACTAAAGACTATACGTCGCCAGTCAGCGCCATTTCAAGTTGATTCATCGAGTCCGGCACCACTGTAATTATGCACCTTCTTGGTAGGTCTTTTTTTTTGTTATAGAGTGTATATTAGTTTCTGACCAATCAAAGAATAGGGGCGTTTCATATGCAAATTGGGCCAGATTTGCATATCTGTTAAAAGATCCGATTCAGAGCAAATAGCTACGCATGCGTAATTACCCACTGATCGATCAATAGCGACATGATCTCAAAATCAAATTGTTTACATACAGTCAAGAGAACAGGAGAATATCCAGCAATGTGGAAGTTAATATAGGTTTGGTAATTTTACCAATGAGTGAAGAATGAAGGACATTAAAAACTGCGTAATTGCATTATGAGTAGGTTTGCAAGTAGATAAATATCAAAAGAGAACATTTGGTAAAATTATTTTGAAAAAAAGAGGACACGAAAAGTGAAATAGAGAGAAGTTTTTTAATTATTTCAAAATGAAATGTTCGAACATTTGAGAAACTTGCGAGAAAAATTACTGACAAGATTATGTCTCAAAATACATGGATGAGATAATTCTATATCCAAATGTACAGCCTGTTGAGAATTTTGATTAATAAATTAACTGTAACCAATATTATATTCTTTTAACTTTATCACTTCAACAAACAGAAAAAATGATAATTTAACAATGGGCAGAACTAATACAGTGTTAAGCAACACAAGTAAATAATACACCAACACAAGTAAATAATACACCAACACAAGTAAATAATACACCAACACAAGTAAATAATACACCAACAGATAATTATAACTCACAGAATTCTGCGCAGTAATCATAGTTGAGTTATCGACTTCAATTTAATGCTAAAGATGGGTAAATTAGCAAAGCGATTTCCTTCCAAACTATAAAAAGGCTGTGAATCGTCTGTCTTACTATATATATATATATATATAATAAGAGCAATATTTCTTATTCATATTATTCTAACACGAATCTAAATTATCATTGGTTATCTATTTAATCTCCTAATGAAGACATTTTTACTTGGAGCTCAATATACACTAGAGGTTGAACTTCATATTATACGTTGATGAGTTTTAATAATAAGTACGATTTTTGTACAATGTACTAGATCTAGTACGTATTTGAATAGGCGTGGCTTACATAACGTAATATATAATGGTCGATGTGAATATATTAGCGCATAAAGTTTAAAATGTGAAATATATTTTTAACACAGTCCAAAATAATGAACAAACGAAAAAAAGAGGACATAAAAGATCCGACTTAATAAAGACAGTGAAAAAAAAAGATACAAGCGGGAAAAAAACATGTTCTCTTTAAAAGATATGTTCTGGCAACCTTAATTATGAGAAAGACAAGTTTTACAGAGTTTCAGAGGTATTGTCTGTGTTCTGTTAAACATAATTTATGGTTTATTTTATTTGGCTCGGTCGTTCCAAGTTTTTCTGATATTTGTACTCTTAGTGTTGCAGTTAGCCTCTATTGGTGTTTTAAATTCCATTTAATGGACATTTATGTAGAGAATTGCTGAGCCGACTTCAGCACTCAACAAATGCTCTTCCATCATAGATGTTCGTTCTGATTTAGAGTACACTTTAAAAGTCGTATGTCCCCGATCTAGTAAAAAAATGTCCGTATAGAGACAAACCAGCTATCATAGAGGCGAACAGTTAGGTTCGTCATAATGCAGCTATACGATTGTTATGAATATCTTAAAAGGAAACTTTTTGAGTTAAATATATGAAACATTATAGTTGGTGACAATTATTATTATGGCTCTTTTTTTTTATCCATTCCACAAAAAGTTAATACAAACGTTTTTTGATTTGGTCATTACATTCAGAGATTATCGATCATCTCAGCGGTGGATTGGCGCAGGAAATGTGACCTCTATCTAACAAGCCTTACTTAGGAATTTTAAATGTCGAAAATAAAAATTTCCTCTAGCAAATAGACTCTTCGAAGCTGAACTATATTCGCTCCATGAAAAATAACGTACAATTTAAAGAAAGAAAAAAAATTAACGTGAAGTACGAATAAAAACACGACCAGCAAATCCTGGTTTCTCAGAATGAATTCAACAATACGAGTTTTACAGTCCTCACCCGATTAATTGGAGAAATCCAGTCTAGGGGAAGTCAAGCCGAGGTTCCCTTACACAAACCAATCAAACATGGCATAGTGCGAAAATTCACCAACAGATGGAACTTTCCCGTGCCAGAAGGCCAAAGTGAGTTATTTCCAGTGAAGAATTGAACGATTATTTTCAACGAACCTTTTTTCTGACTAAAATAAATCGAATATTTCAAAAGAATCGATTTGCTCTTCACTATATACTCCTCACAATATCTAGTTATACTGTTATTTGAAGGAATATTTCTTTGTCCCCCTCATCCTTGGGACAGTTCATATTTATGCTATTGAATCTTAATTAAAATAACATTGAATCTTTACTCGTTGTACAAAGTGCAATGCAACTGAAATTTAGTTTTGTAAGCAGTTTTATGAAAAATAACTTATTAGGAATTTTGAATGATTGGCTAAATCACACATTGTAAAAAAACCTAAGTTTAGAATTAATAATTTCAACTATTCATATTCTTAGCATATCACTAGAAATATTCTACGAAAATTTAGAAATCGTGCTGTAATTTCAGTCTATCTGTACTAGGGTATTTCTGTTGTTTGTGTATCCCTAATTATAAGTAAATTTATTGATATGATGCTATGCACACACACTCCTTGGGACAGTTTATATTTATGTATTGAATCTTAATTAAAATAACATTGAATATTTACTTGTTGTATCAAGTGCAATGCAACTAAAATTAAGTTTTGTAAGCAGTTTTATGAAAATTAACTTATTATTAGGAATTTTGAATGATTGGCTAAATCACACATTGTAAAAAAAACCTAAGTTTAGAATTAATAATTTCAACTATTCATGTTCTTAACATTTCCCAAGAAATATTCTACGAAAATTAAGAAATCGTGCTGTAATTTCAGTCTATCTGTACTAGGGTATTTGTGTTGTTTGTTTATCCCTAATTATAAGTAAATTTTTATTGATATGATACTATGGACACACACACTTTAAATATTTCTGTTTATCGCAACCCACTTAATTTTCTGTCCCAAACTCGTTTTCTATCGGTTTAAGATTCAGTCCAAATTTGCACTAAGGAAGGAAAGCTTATATTGAAGTAGTGATCCATCTTAAGTGCAATATACCAGCAAAAGTAAGATAAATAAGTTTTATTCTCTCGAAGTACTGAAACTTTAATCGAATATAAGGAAGAATTTAAAGCTCTTAGCAAGAGGAAAAACAACCACTTAATTTCGATTTAGGTAAAGAGATAAATCGATTCTGTTTTCAACCGAAAGATTGTGAAAAATAAAAGAGAACCCAATTAAAGTAAGCGACGGTTTTCTGCTTGATTCTCCCAAAGTAATTCAATAGGTATTTTTATTTGAATAACGTTGGACGAATCTCGCTATAAATTAAACAATAATTAAGATAAAATTGCTTTCATGGAGCTTAAAATTTTAAATTGATCTGTTACATTGAACAGATAAATTTCATAAATTTGAAGAGATCCGCATTTCTGTATGCATTTTAAAAGTAAAAATAATCAACGTATTCATTCCAAAAGAAATACTGGGCGCCATTTAATTTCTGTGCTTTCGATTTAATGCACAAAAGTGTGCACTTTAAAAACGATTATATCGATTTGATTATAATTCAGTTAATAGTGATGAGTTATTGTTCGAAAGGTATAACGCCGTAATGAATGAACAATTAAGAGATGGAATTGTAGAAATTTGTAGTACTGAGAGAGAGAGAGAGATAGTTGTTGATAGTGCAATGATAGTTGTTTTAATGGGTTTGCAATGCCACATGGAGACGTTTATAGAGAATTATCTTCTAGCACTAGAACAAAAGTTGTATATGATGCCAGTAGTAAACAAGGAACTAATAATATCCTTAATGATTGCCTTCTTTCGGGAGAGAATTTGAACGCCAACCTTATAGATGTTATCTTAAAATTCAGAGAATACAAAATTGGGTTCTGTGGAGATATAGCTCGAGCTTTCCTTCAAACACAAGTCGCGGATATTGACCAAAATTATTTATTTTTCCTGTATTATAAAATTGTGACAAAACTGAACCCCTAACAGTGTATCATTTTAATAGACATTGTTTCGGTGTTAAATGTTCTTACGTTGACTGAAATTATAAAAACTCATATTAAAGCATATAAGGATACAAGCCCTTTCGCTCATAAAATGTTAAGCAAATCACTTTGTGTGGATGTTCCATCTTACAAGAATCATTTAAACTGTCTTCTGATGCTTTTTCTATCTTAAAAAACGCGAACATGAGAAAATTCGTCACCAATTCTAATTATTTAAAATACTTATGGAGGAAATCTAATTATTTAATTCAAACAGATTTCAAAAAAAGAATTGGTGTGTTAATTACAATAAGTGAACTCTCAGATTCACACTTGAAAGTGTTAGGACTCATTTGGAACAACAATGAAGACATACTGGGGCTTGCCTTGAAATCATTGTCAACTTTGGATGACAATGTATGCACTAAAAGAAACGTTCTCCACCGCTCCAAAAATTTACGATCCTTGTGAATTTATAACGTTTTTCCTGATTCGAATATAGTGCCTCTTTCAAGAGTTATGGCAACTTGGTGGGGAATGGGATGAATTGAACACGGGAGAAATTAAAGAAAAGTGGCAAACCAGGTGTAACGAAAAACAAGAACTGCAAAATGTAATTATACCTTGACATAACTTTTCCACCACGAGTGTTATAAGTGAACAAGATATACAGCTACACGTTTTCTGTGATTCCTCTCTAAAGGCTTTTGGATTGGTGGCATATTTAAGATATAAAACATCACAGGGCACTTTTTTTACTCGTTTCGTAATCTCCAGATCTAGGGTAGGGTCTATTAAAAGGTTAACATTGTCCCGTTTGGAGATGATCGGTGCTATTATACAGAGCAGCAATAATAGTTAAACATCTTAAAGACATCTTTAAAACTGTTGAAGGGGTTATTCTGTGGAGTGACTCGATTATTGTGCTCCAATGGATAAAAGGATTGGCGTCCAAATGGATGCCATTTGTGTCAACAAGTCACATAAATTCTCGGAATTACGGACCCCAGTGCTTGGAGGCACTGTGTGAGTAAACATAATCCTGCAGACTAGTTGACTAGATGATGTCCAAGTACATATTTAATTACCTCGAAAAAGTGGTGACATTACCCTGAATGGTTAAATCACCCAAAAACACTTGGTCCATGGTAAAGGGATTTGAATATGACTCGATAGGCAGAAAGATCGATTTAGAATATAAATCGAAAGTTATAGTTAGCTCAGCAGTTGTTCATTAACAAATTACTGATCCGGGAAGATTTAGCAACCTTTGTAGACTATTAAGAGTGACTGCTTGGATACAGCGTTTTGTTGATGCACTTGAAAGAAAGAACAGCCAAAAGGATCCTCTTACATCTGGCGAACTCAATGGTGCTGAGCAGTTTTGGGTTAGAACTGTTCAAAATCACTATTACCTATCACCACTTGTACACTTAAATAATTGATTTTTAATAAATTTGGCATGCCTCAATGGCCGCCCTCTCACCCCTGGTCATAACATGTGCTCTAGGCCTTTATCAAACGGACCCGGGGCGGATCTTTAAAAAAAAACGGCATAAAATGGAAGTATATACTGATAAGTGCCGCCTGGTGGGGAGGATGGGATAAAACGCATGGTGTGTACAGTGAAAGTAGCTCTGCGAAAGACCCTTGGAAAGTCTTCTCTGACCATTGAACAGTTACAAACTCTCCTTACCGAAGGAATTGTTAACTCTCGGTCAATTTCCTGTGTTGGAAGTGACACGGAAGAGCCAAAAGTTTTGACCCCAGTACATTTTCTTTTAGGGAAAAGAATAACTTCGCTGCCCTCCTGTGAGACTTCACCTTAATTAAAATTTCTTTTAGGATAATAATTTCTAAGTGATAAAGGCGTATAGTTATCGAGAAAGATTAGTGAGATCCTTTGGATACAGGTGGAGAAATGAGTATTTGTAAAATTTAAGATCAGCTCATTTCAGTTTGGTTAAAAACAACATTCCCCAATTTAAAGTTAATGATATAGTTTTGGTAAAAAATTATCATTTACCCCGAATTTTCTAGAAATTGTGGAGAATTCTTGAATTATTTCCTGGAAGATGACAAGGTGAGGGCTTGCAAAATAAAAACTGAGACATCTATTATAAAACGTCCTGTGCAATTGTTGTACAATTTGGAACTCCAGCAAGAACAAGACGTAAAACTTTAACTATCAATCATAAGTTTTTTTAATGTATATATATTTTGTGCTAAAATTTGAATACTATTTAATTTTATTGAATATTTGTTAACTTAGATATTAAATTTTCTGTTGAAAGTATTTTATGCATTTGCATTTTTTCTAGTATTATTTCATTTGCTTTTGATTGGTATTCTTGATTTAAATGTTTTTTATCTTCTTAAAAATTTGCTATTGATATTTGTTGAAATTCTTAAATTATGCGCCTTGAATATTTTCATCTGCTGTATAGATATTTTGATTTTGATATTTCACTTCCAGGATTTGGTGTTATCTGCTTAAATACTTGATTACTTAGCTTGATTTTCAACATGAACAAAACCTTTATAGTATTATGTAGGTAATTCTTGGTATTCTTTCTTTTTTTGAATTATTATGTTATATATCTTGAATTCTAGTTATTGTTTCCAAGATTTAATAATTTAAAATATTATTCCATTTTTATGGAGTCTTGGTATGTTCCCAAAGATTGTTTGAACAATTCTTTCATATATTATAAACAAAATATTAATATTAATCATGTACCATGGATATTTATTGAACTTGGTATTAATTTTCCTTGAACAGATATTCTCGAAGTGTTATTCAATTATTATGCTTCAATTGCTTAATGTTGTATTTAATTTTAAAACTGTGCTTAACGAATTAGATGATTTCTATTTGTATGAAACATGAAGTGTTGAATATTTGAATACTAGATTATATTTTTTGAAGTTAATATTTTTATGTGGTGTAAAATGTTAGTATGTTATGTACTTACCAGGAAATTTTGATGAACTCCTATGGTTCAGAATGTGCCAGGATGTTGAGAATGCGATTGTACCACATGGGTGTTGTTGAGGGTTGAGCTTATTGCTGTCACTCTCTACGAGTTTACGTGAATAATTTTTGATGTAGTTTCTAATGGCATGGCTTCGAGAAGTGTGAGCAATTCTTTATGTATTCCCTCCTTATTCTAGAATCTCGAAATTACGTATTTCAGTCTAATATTACTATTTGTGTAGTTGTACCGTTTATACTGTTTTTTCATGTGTCTAAATAAATCACAAAAAGACAATCTTGGTGTGGAAGATTCCTTTCAACAACATATTTCTGTCAATCTGTTGCATATTTCCTTTAAGTGATTATATTATGAGTGCTGTTAATCACGCATTTATATTTATATCATGTGTTTACATTACTGTTTCCAGCATAAATATTCCCATCCACCTATATAGTTGTGCAATCTTTTATTATACGCAGTATTTGAACCAGTTGCCTATGAGTATTTATGCTGTTCGATCGATCTTATGGCTTGTATATTTTGTGATGCCCCTGTATAAATACTAAATATCTTGTTGGACTCAGAGTACAATCTCATTCCTATATTACAAGACATAAAATAATCTTTGTACACCACAGTGAAGTTCATGAAGTCGAAATAACGTTCTCCGTCGACCAGTCATCATCTCACGCAAGTCTTCATTAAATGTTATAACTTTTTATTAATACATTCTTCTATATTTTAATTTATTTATATTATTAAAATTTCGATGCAATTATTTTGTTTTTCTTAATTATATTTTATTATATGTGTACTTTAGATAGCACTTAGTGTGTAGGATGTGTAACCATATTCATTAAAATTAAATTAAATTTGACTGGGGCGTGTATTTAGTACTAAGTAACTATGGTTTGGCTCTTTTAAAAAAATGAAAAAGTGGAATGTGGCTCTCATTGGCCTCATGCGTTCCCACCCCTGATCTTTAAGAATCTAGGAAATTATCTGTAGAATGTGGTCTATAATCCTTTAGAATTAAAGTACGTTTTTCTATAAGCTTTATAAAGTAAGCTCTATAAAGAAGGTCTAAAGAAATCTCAATAGAATGTTGGTAGAAACCTTTTTCTAAAAGCTGTATTAAGTAAGGTCTGTAGAAATCTATTGAAAGTCTGTAGGAACTTCTATAGGAGCTCATTTCTTGTTTCGCAATTTTACTTTTCTGTAGAATTCTATGCTAACAAATTTCTATAGAATCCGACCTCGTTATTTCTCGATACAAATCTTCCAGAAATTTTTCCTCTAGAAACAAAATTTTGTTTTTCTATAGAGTTTTATTTAAGTTTATAAAAAATTTCGTAAGGGAATCATTTATGAACCTGACATAAATGTGAAATTGCTTGACCAGTTTTGATTTTTGTTACATCTTAGCAAAATGGCAGTGTTATGCATCCCGAGAAAAGAAGAATCTTAAATATGAGGTAAATATATGAAAATGAAACAATGAATACACACATAATGGAGGAAAATTTTTTATTGAGTTTTTAAATATGAAATTTTTTGGAATATGCTTGTAAGTTTTTAAAATAACGAAAGTAAAAAAGGTGATATTTTATACAGTTGCTCCAATATATAACAGTAATAATGAATCACATTTTTATGTCTGATTATAAAAGTCTTCGTAGGAACGTTTTCTATGTAGTTTCTGCAAAGTATCTAAATACCAATGAAGGTTTGTTAGTTCTTATTCATGGGAGGTTCTAAAACTATGTGGAATATGGATCTGCTTTCCAAAGAAATCATCTTGTATGGTTCTTTCTTTGTTTTGATTTGTAATGCCAAAATGGTATTGTGAAGTATAAGGCATTCCAGTTCTGGGTTGCTTGCAACGATGATATAATTTCCGTCAAAATCGACGAGTCCGCAGTCCATTCGGTCTTGAATGAAGGCTTTCTTTGCAGTGACTTTCAGTGATGCTTAGTACCACTGAGTCGTCAGGACAAAATTGTCAGAGCAATTATTGTCAACCTCATCTTCTCCGTCGAGATCTGTGGCAGCATCTGCAGCTGGTGCTTCAACAGTTTGTGTAGCAGCTAGTTGAGCCTTTTCTGCCATCTCGTCTTCGATGGTGCGGAGACGCAAATCCATGTATTCGTCCGGATGTTCGGCATTCCATTCTGCGAGGTAGTCGCGTTCCACGTAGGGCTGCTCTTTCTTTTGCTTGGCCTCCTTTTTGGCCTGCTTTTTCTTGATTCGCTTTTCGCGAAACTTCCTTCTGAAATAGCAGGTAGGTATTTATTAATTTTACAAAACAGGAAGGACTCATTACATGTATTTAAAACCAACAGTTTATGGTAAAACGTAATGTTAACAGACACCAAAATGCCTACAAATAAGAAATAAAAGGAATAGAACACACACTTACATTTGTTTCCCGAACCAAACCAACATCTTGAAAGATGAATAAGACGACTGTAAAATTGGCGTAAATAGCACTGAAAAGTAGTCGTTTAAAACGTCAGTAAAATTGACGTAAATAGCACTAAAAAGTACTGTTTGCAAGTATAACGTCGGTAGAAGTGACGAAAATAGCACTAAAAGTACTGTTTGTTTGAAACGTCGATGAAAATGACGCAAATAGTACTGAAAAGTACTGTTTATTAATAAATTGCAGCGGAAAATTCCTCTACAACAAAAAATCGCTGTAATCAAACGTATATCCATATCACTTGATCAAAGCTTTAAATGCGCTAGTTAGCAGTTTGAAAAATAGAGCATGAATGACGAAATCTTTTTAAAACAATACTTTTTACATGCGGAACAATGTTTGGGTTAACAATGAAATAGAAATTTCGATACTCACGTAACAATGGACTCATCCATTATTATACTCAAAATAACGTTATTGATTTACGGAAAAAAGAAGTGGGTTGAATTGTATTTATTTCCATTGTTGTAAGTAGGAATTTTGAAGTTTATGCTGAATTCAGAATTAATGACATAATATGTATAATTTCAAATCATTATTTGTTTAAATATTTCATATTTTTGAAGATTCATACGTCATTAAATCTCCCCTTGTTACTTTTTATGCTTTTACGACACATCACATGATTTGCTTTACTTTCCATTTTTAGACCCATAAAATTCCTTTTTCACTCGGTCTATTTAAAGCAGTTCAACATGAATGAATTAAATAAAACTAGCTGAGCATTAGGCCCTGTTCACATGAGGGGTTTTCTAACGCGCGTTTTCGAGGTCCGCTTTCCGTAAGCATTAAATTATGTTTTTTTATTCCTCTAATTCAAAAGGAGTAACTCTTTGAGGCAGGTTTTATGGAATCTACAAGTCAACAATAAATTACATTCCATTAAACCATTTATTCATTTGTGGCCATCTGCCCTAATGCGAAAGATGGATGTCAAACTGACTCGCCTTCATATTGGGCACACATGATTCACTCATCGACATCTTTTGTTGGGCGAGATTCCATCTTTTCGTCATACATGCTCATTAGATTCTACGGTCAAACACATTTTAATTGACTGCCCTAATTTTAACCTTCATCGTTTAAAAAATTTTTAAACGATGAAGCGAAAACGACGAATTAAACAATTATTTTAAATGTGCACGATCTCATTGGGGAAAATCCTCATCAAAATCGTCCCTTTTTGAAGTATCATTGGGTTCTTAAATCTCACATAGTACATTTATCCATCACGATATTTATATCGTACATTACAAAAATTTTATATTTTTTACCATGTTGATCTATATGTTTTAATCGTGACACATTTTAAATTACTTGCGCAAGACTTGCATCTATCTTTTATTACAACACTTGTTTATTTTTAACATGCGTTTGGCGCAGCTTGTCCGTTTTTGGACCTTTTGCCATTAAATCACAAAATTCAATCCAATCCAATTCAAGATTCTATCTTTGCGATCGTTGAAGATAGAGTGTAAATTTCAACGGATTTCAAATCAGCGTAAAATTATACGCCAAATCGATACCAAAACCAGATTTTAATTTAATTATTTACCATTAGATTATTTAATTATTTATTAAACAATTAGTTATTTATTTAATGAAAACTACATTTAAGGTATCAATCTGGTCTTAACTTATCCGCAGTTTTCAAATCGGTTGAAATTTTTACTCGATCTTCAACGATCGTAAAGATAGAAGCTTGAATTAGAGGAATAAAAAAACAGAATTTAATGAATCCGAAAATTGGACCTCGAAAGCCTCGCCAAACACACGTAGAAACGCCTCATGTGAACATGGCCTATTTCAGTACTGATCATGAACTGTGATTAAAAAATACTATCGCGTAGATTGATCGTAGGTAGTCGGGGTAACATGTTTTGTGTATATTCGCTAAAGGCGAGTGAGAGAGAAGACAAAGACTGCTAATCTCAACTCGAGACTTTATTATTTTGAACTGAGTGTTACATTCGCTTTTATACATTTGACGAAACAACTCGAACATTCCAGACTTGAAAAGTTCTAGAAATCTCTAATATTATAAAAGGAAGTGTTTGTTTCTTGTGATCAAAGTCCTGACGAATCTACGGCACTTGCAGTAATGGGATTTGGCACACAGGTAGTCCAAATTTTTTCCAATTTTAGGTTCGAGGCGATTTTAAAATTTTATCTAGAACATTTTAAAATGAATTTAATGAAATCTAATCATTATTGAATGCAACAGCATAGAAGCAACACCTGCTGTAGGAGATGTGGATAAAAGAGATCACAAATTCTAAATTTATTTTTTTCGTTTCCGTTTTGATTTTTAGCTTAGAAACGAACGGGCTATTGACGACGGTCCGGGATCAATCCCCTAAAGGAAAGATCCGAGGACAACACCACGTAATTTTGAACCACGGTTAGATGACGAGGAACCTAACCAAAGGTCAGAGGCTGGAACCTAACCAAAGGTTTTTTATAACTCCTCAATGAGTTCTACATCAGTATTCAAGTTTTATCCATGCTTGGTGGCAAATTGGTTTTGCTCACTAAGCTACCGGCCGCGGTAGCCCAGTTGGACGAGCAACTGATTAGCAACTGCAGGATTGCAAGTTCGAATTCAACGAAATATCGTCGTGTACAAAGGGAGCTGGTGTACGTTAAATCTGTCGCGATTCCCTGGTGCGATTCCTGTAAGTTATCCTAGGTGTATACTACTGTGATCTAAAAGCTAAATTTCTGTGAATAGACTCATTGCCATAAAAATTTGCGCACCAAGATAAAGTCGTCAAAATGAAACGAAATTTTACACATGTAAGTACTACTTTTATATAAGTAAGTTATTAGAAAATCAAAGAAAAAGGATCATTTATTGCAGAAAACAGTACAAATGAACGAAAGTTTTAGTACTCTGTTGGACCCCGTCTAGCACGAATGGACGATACGATACGAGCGGGCATTGAGGAATACAAGTTCCGTATGATGTCTTGAGACATCTCGTTCCACAGCTGCTGTAAACGCGCCTCTAGTTCGACCAAACTCGCAGGGTGTCCAACTTGCCGTCCCAAATGATCCCAGATATGCTCGATTGGTGACAAATCTGGGGGTTGAGCAGGTCAGGGAAGAGTGGTAATGTGGCGGAGGCAGTCTTGTGACATCCTTGCTAAGTGTGGCCGAGCATTGTCTTGTTGAAAAATGGCTCCTGGGAACCCTGCCATGAGTGACATCACATGTGACTGAAGGATGGCTTACGTACCGCTGGGCTGTCATTGTGCCATGGATCAATATTAGGGGTGACCGTGTATCGTAAGCAATGGCACCCCATACCATCACTCCAGCTGTGGGAGCTGTGTGTTGCTCTAAAGCGAAGGCAGGATTGAGGCGTTCACTATGGAACCTCCACGCATGAACACGATTGTCATCCCTGATCAAATTGAATCTAGATTCGTCGCTGAAGACGACCTGGTTCCATTCTGTTGCATCCCAATCCCGTCGTGTGCGACACAACTCTAAACTGATACGCCTGTGTGTGGGTGTCATTGGCAGCACATGTAATGGACGCCGCGATACCAGATGTCCTTCAGCCAGGCGCCTTTCGATTGTTCTGGAAGACACAGGGGCCCGTAGTGAAGGTGCTACCTGTGTCTGGATAGCGGCCAATGAGGCAGTTGGCTCTACGCGTGCGTTTCGTATGATGTGACGGTCTTCCCGACGACTGGTCTGTCGAGGGCGTCCTGAGCCTGGTCGCCGTGTAAATGACGTCTCTTTTGTCCACTGGTCCCAACACCTCCTCACAGTAAAATCAAAACGGCCTAGTTCACGAGCTACTCGACGAGCTGACCACCCAGCTTTCATCATCCCGATGATTCTTCCGCTCTCGAACTCGGACAGCTGCTCATATTGCCTTCGATGGCGGCGTAACGGCATGTCTACCTCAGCGTTTCCTTTGCAAAAAATTAAGTACACTTAAACAAGCTCTGCTTACCTGTTTTATACTCCAAGGAGAACGAAGTTCAACGCCCTCTAGTGGCATTACGCAATCACGCTGCATATCTAATCATTTGCATATCTGGCCGACATGTACCTTCATGCCAAGTTTCGATACGATTCCACAATTATTTCTTGGTGCGCAAATTTTTATGGCAATGAGTGTATATTTATTCGGAATTTATTCTTTGGATTGTTCTCAGCACGATATGTTGAAATCGTTTCCGGAAAACGAGCCGACTTTGCGTTCATATTGCGTACAGTCAACACGTAGTATCACATAAATACCACCGCAATTGACGAGTATATTTATCTTGACATAATATCTCTCCTGGAAGTAGTTTTAGCGTTTGATTGTGAATTTTAATGTTTAATACATAAGCTTTTAGTTTAAGGCGAGTGCTTGAAAGAGCGTAAATAATATAACATATGTACTGTCCATTTTAATGATCATCCAGAATAGTTGTCGTATTAATAATCAACCTAATTATTGATAGAGAAATAACACACTTCCACGCCACATATTCTATTCATAAATTCCCGAATTCCAACTCCATTGTCCACTGTGGATCACAATTTAAACTCCCATACGTTCCACAGGAAGCTTTAGTATTGAAAGTTATAAGCTCCTGCTGAAACCTCATTAAC
The DNA here is from genome assembly GCA_947359465.1 of Metellina segmentata. Lineage (NCBI taxonomy): Eukaryota > Metazoa > Arthropoda > Arachnida > Araneae > Tetragnathidae > Metellina > Metellina segmentata. Next base: position 40,311,671 of record OX375877.1, on the reverse strand, counting down.
GTAAATCCTACTTTTATCAAGTGAATTAATAACACCACTGCTATAGACCCTAATTACCCCTCTGAATAGAATTGGATGCCATAATTCTTGAACAAATGACTCGATGGCGTTCATATGATATTATCTCTAGAATAACTAACTCCTCTTTGGTGATGTGGTAGATGTACGAACAGTAAAATTGTTATTTTACAATAACAGTGTTCGGTTATTGCTAATTTGGATAACGGTTATTACGAAATGTTTCTATTGATAGTTTTGTTAGCTGATATTTATACTAACAGTAATCAACTGAATTTAATTGCTATTAATAAATAATATAAATTGATATTTACGGTTAATTTATGTTGCTAATTGTTTAAACTAACAATTCAGTGATTTTAAGGGAATCGACAGTTTGACATCTCTACTTTTGTCAAATTTTTGTTTATTTCAATTTAAATCAATGCAAGTTGCTTCAATTGTACCCCAATAACATTTACCCATATTTTTTTATATTTTTGATAACCGTTATATATATATATATATATATATATATATATATATATATATATATATATATATATATATATATATATATATATATATATATATATATATATATATATATATATATATATATAATTTCAAGAACACAGGAATTTCAAAAGCACTAGAACAAAAATGTTAAAAAATGACAAACAATGAAGAAATTTTGGTGGATCATGGCGTCATCAGGGAGGAGCCTGACCCAGACAACATAAAATGGGGTTTTCTACATATGAGCAGCATTAGGCTGAAAAAATTGCTTATACACCCCCCAAATTCCACCCTAAAGCAAAAAAAAAAAAAAAACACCAAAACATTTACGGAACGAAACGAAATTAAACTCGAAGCAGCAGCCGAGAGATCAACAACACCAAGCCTGAAAATCGCCACCCATTACACAGTCCAACTAAATGCTAACACCAAACTTCCGTTGCAACAAGTCCTAAGTTTTTAGCCTAATGCTGCTCATATGTAGAAATCAAGTTGTGAATTATTGATTAATTGGCTTCAGTACTTTTAAATCATTGACGCAGAGGCATACCTGAGTGTAATCAACAAGAGTGAATTTCTAAAGGGATGAAATTTAGGGGCTTATTTAGAAGTATTATGGTTTAGTGGAAAATACGTTATAATTTTAAGCAAAGCTTTGTCCTTGTCAGAGAAATTTTTTCAGTGTAACGAGCGTTTAGTGAATATTTGCATCCACCTCATCTCTTTGGAATAAAACGTTTAAAAGTGTCAATCCTTTCATCTATCACCTTAGAAAAAAAAGAACTGTCTGTAGAATATAATATTCTTCTTACTTTGGACTGCAAAAAAACAGTACTATTTTTCTTTCTTTTGCTCTGGCGACTTATTAACACTTATTAACAAACACATATCGACCTTTGTTGATTAAAAATGGTCAGTGAAAATTTACAATTATAGGTAGTGAGCAAGCTTTCTCAGTTTTGTCCCTGAGTCTAATTAACTCTATAAATGTTTCGAGGAGATGCACTATTTGGACAAACATATTTGGACACTGAATGTTTTTTCAGAAAAAGTGCATTACTATATTATTTAGAAACGGGGAGGCCCTCATTTTGATTGTATTACAGCTGCAATACATCGAGGCATACTTTCCACTAGTTCTCTGTAAGTCTAGGCAGGAATAGCTCACCATGCCTCTTGCACGACTTTGAGAAGAGATTGTTGTGAAGATGGGCGTGCGTGGCGGTGTCGTGCTTGTCGCTAAAGGTGGTCCAACGGTAGCTTGATCGCATGGAGATCGGGGCTCTGAACAAGCCAGTCAAGCAAATTCACATTTATTTACACGAAACCAGTCCAGCATACGTTTTGCAGTATGACATTGAGTTCGATCCTGTTGTAAAAAACTACCACCATCGCTAAAGTAATGCCCTAATGTTGCAAATGCCGAATTATCCAAAACGTCGAAGTAGGCGTCAGCGTTCATGGTACCAGGTACATAAAGCAATGGGCCGAGTCCCACCATGAAAAACACCCCCACACTATGATGGATCCTCCTCTGAATTTATGTAATGTCCAAATACAGGGTGTAAAAAATTTCCCGTACTGATAATTCGTGAATTTATAATACAAAACAACAAATTTTAAAATAATTATTTTTATGCCAATGGTAAAAACCACTTTTAACCTAACGCAGGAAAAAATTTTGAACTTACATTTATAATAAATGATCAAAATTTCCGATATTTTCTTGGAGTTAAAGCCTTGAAGTCGTTTTCGCATATTTTTAGAAACACGTTTCAAGACTTCTTATATTCCTTGAGTATTGGCAATTTAATAAAATTTGAAATCCAAGTATAAACTAGGCCTCGAAATAAATTTTTTAATACAGGTGCTCAAGGTGCACCTAAGTATTTAAATTAGGTGCACAGATAATATTTTATGTGTATATTAAAAAAAAAAGTAATAAGAGCATTAATGTAATGTAAACTGCTTTATTAGGTGGGTATGCTTAGATACGTCAGTAGTAGATAGAAAATAAAAATATTTAAACAAGGTATTTTATCTGCGAAATTATTATTTACAAATATTCAGTCATCATCAGACATTGGTGGGCAATCAGAAACGTATACGTTTTTGGCAGATATTCTAAATAGGGTTTAGTGGCTATCCTTCTTTTTGTATTTTTCTTCCATTGCAACACAGCATTTTTTGGATTAATATTATCTAAAGTCTTCACTTAGATTAATACGCATTAGATCAGCCAATGTTTTAGGATGAAGGAAGCATCTTCAGTCATATTTCATACGTTCCATTAGCGAGAACCCCAGCTCACACTCAGCTTGCAGATTTAATTTTTTTTTCATACTAGAAACACGGTTTTTGTTTTTTGCTGAGCCAGTTAACGAACGAGCTTACAAATTTATAATAAAGGGATCATAGCACTTCAGCAAGATATCAATGGCACGATCATGATGAGGTAACCAATGATGACTACCTACCTGTACAGGTTTTAGAAGTTTTGCTTCCAATGATTGACCAACTTTTTGCAGCTCTGCACAGAAGAATACAAATATATTAAAAATAAATCATTCAATACAGATTCCATTTGCGTAAAATATTTGAACTTCGGATAATATCTTTGATTGCAAGTTCCAGTCGATGAGCACAAGAATGTATGCCGAGTAGATGACTGCGACTGTCACAAAGTAGCTTGTAGACACCACTCTTGGCACCGAAATTACTTGCTGCACCATCTAATTTAAAAGCAATTAGTCATGTTTTAGTTTCTTCTAAACTTAGGTTCAAGCAATCTTTCGTAGTACTTTACAAGAAATTCTTGCTGCCTTTTGCATCAACATGTTGCGTTTGCTCTATAGTTGAAAACTTCGTGACAGGTCTCCCATTTTCAAAAAATCTAACATAAATTATTTCTTCATTGCATTCACTGCGATCTGTGCTGCCATCTTTCCCCCCCTCCCCCCGAAAAAAAAAATTATTATATATTATATATTATTATTATATATATATAATAATATTATATATATATATATATATATATATATATATATATATATATATATATATGACATTAAATCAGTTTTTATAGTCTTACTGATGTAGGAAATGAAGATTCTGGATTGTTTGTCATTGTTATAATTTTCCCTTACTGCACACTCAACACATCTTAATAATTTCATTTCATTTCTAAATGCTGCAAATGGCATATTTTGTTTGGCTATGTGAAATTCAATTTTAAAGAGAGTATGTAACTCTGCTTTATTTTATTTTCTTCTACCCTCAATGTAGATCTCTGGATTTTTTGGGAGTTTGAAAATCCTGTGCTTTGGCAAAAGCAATTTTTGCTTCCATTGCTTTAAGATGTTTCTTTCATGTACTTCACCCATAATTTTCCTTAAGGAACAACAGCCCTTGTCACGAAGGTATTTGAACGTGATGTTTTATAATATGACTGGCAAACACTACTAAACATTGCTTACAAATGTTCATTGTACGAAAGTCAATCCCGTCTAGTTTTAAAGTTTGTTGAAAAATGTAAGTTTTAGTGCAAATGATTTCTTCAAAGTTCTTTTTAACCACAGTTTCAACATTTTTTTTGGACATTATTTTTATTAATGTTGTTAACTATTTCTTTATCCTTTTCCGCTACAACTATTTCTATAGTCTTTCTTTCTCAGCTATTTCTTTAGTCTCTGTCTTTCTCAGCTATTTCTTTAGTCTTTTCTTTCTCAGCTGTTTCTTTAGTCTTTTCTTTCTCAGCTATTTCTTTAGTCTTTTCTTTCTCAGCTATTTCTTTAGTCTTTTCTTTCTCAACTATTTCTTTAGTCTTTTCTTTCTCAGCTATTTCTTTAGTCTTTTCTTTCTCAGCTATTTCTTTAGTCTTTTCTTTATCAGCTATTTCTTTAGTCTTTTCTTTCTCAGCTATTTCTTTAGTCTTTTCTTTATCAGCTATTTCTTTAGTCTTTTCTTTCTCAGCTGTTTCTTTAGTCTTTTCTTTCTCAGCTATTTCTTTAGTCTTTTCTTTCTCAGCTATTTCTTTAGTCTTTTCTTTCTCAACTATTTCTTTAGTCTTTTCTTTCTCAGCTATTTCTTTAGTCTTTTCTTTCTCAGCTATTTCTTTAGTCTTTTCTTTATCAGCTATTTCTTTAGTCTTTTCTTTCTCAGCTATTTCTTTAGACTTTTCTTTCTCAACAATTATTTGATCGTTATCATCCCGCTTTGCTGCTATTTTATTTACATAATTCCCACTAATCCCCTTTCTTTTGTTTGTCAACAGCTTCGAATCGCACTATATATGGCACTTAGAATTAATAAGACAAAGGTTTCGGTGCAGCCATACGATGGATCAAAATAAAGTGTGCGAAGATTTTGCAAATGAGACCACACAAAAAAGTAGCTGCCGGAATTATTAAAAAGCAGAGTAATGAAAACAATAAATTTGGTATACCAAGTATACAATTTTAATCACATATTATCTCTTACCAAAAATAATCTTTCAAATTTGATCCAGCTCTCTATAAAAATGTGGGGTCGCACTGGCCTCGCCATCTTTCTAGGTATAAGGCATCTTTCTAATATTAATATAATATACAACGATATCTGCACTTGTTGTTGAAATGTGTTTATGCAGGGGGGTGAATCTGTTGCTCGAGAAGTGAAGCACGTACTTAACACACAGAGATACTTCATTCCTTGAAATTTAAAGGATTGAAATGGAGTCTTGAAAATGCTCAAAAAAACTTTCGAAAACAGTAAAACACGAAACAAAATGAAAATATTAGAATTGCTTATTATAACGATTTATATGCAGAATTTGAATGTTTTTGTGATACTGTAGAAAACATTTCCTTTGTCTTGTACTTTTTTCATAAACACACTAAAATACAAAATAAATAATAGATATTGATAAAGAATACAACTTTCCCCGATATAATTTCGTGATAATGTACAAATTGTTTCTCGCGCAGATGCGCGGAGATAAAACGTCAAACGGCCTTCATGAAACTCCGAGGATGAAACGCTGTGACATCGAGGAAAAGCAAGACGCTTGCGAAAGATTACAATGGCAACGGTTGGCGGGCATTAACGAGCAGTTGGCGAAGCCCTCGCTGTGATGTCATGGACCGGTAAGTCAAATCAGGATTATACGAATTATTAAGATAGTTTCGCCTTCGCAGGAGAATGACTCTGCAAAAGGAGTGTTGGTTTGCGAAGCAAACCAAATGGGATTGCTACGCAATCCCCATGGGTTGGCGAGCGTAAGTGAGCAGGGGACGGAGCCCCCAAGTTGGGAAAATTCGTAGAACGTGTTTAACTTAGCGAACTCGTGGATATGTGTGTCTGATTAAGTTCTGCGGAATTTTAAAAGCACTTAGTTCGATTTTTTATTTCTATCTGAAGCAATGTTTTCCTCCGAAATGACTGATTGGACCGAAGCAATTCTTAGAACTTCATTTGCATTTTTAATGATTTCATTTAATTCCGTGCATTACAAATTCTTATTGATTACATAGTTTAAACGTCATCTGACCGTGGTTCAAAATTACGAGGTGTTGTCCTCGGATCTTTCCCTTAAGGGACTGATCCCGGACCGTCGTCAATAGCCCGTTGTGTTGCTCTAGTACGACGTTAACTAAAATTACCATTACCATTACCATTACATAGTTTAAATTTAAGAATTATTTATGCTTAATATTCTGTTATGTAAGCCATTAAGCTTGATTTGCTAGAGCAATGCGAAACCTTACTTCTGAACTAACTAAGGCCGAGGTCACCCATTTGGAAGAGCAACGGATGAACAACCTGAGGGTTGCAAATTACTGAGGATTGGTGCACGTTAAATCTGTCGTAGCTTCAAATGTTGTAGACATTTAAAGATCGGGGTGTCAACTCTGATGGTGACATCGTCTTCTGGCCTGGGTTGAAAAATACAAGGATTGTCCTTGGATCTTTCCCTTGTGGATTGACCCCGGACCTTCGCCAATAGCCATTTGTGTTGAGAAGTGCCGCGTGAATTTACAACCTAACTACCTACCTTTTGAACTTATTAAAATACAATAGCTCAATGAATTCTACATCTTTCTAAGGTTTTGAAAACGCCATCCAGCTTAATGAAATATTTGAAAGGGTGATTAATAGCGTAATTTTGGCAAGAGTAATGCAGACAAAGATTATTTCTCTCTCAATTTTCGTGCTCACATATTTCTCTAAACAGGCATAAAATTCTTAGAATAGCTCAGGATATCGTCTTTAAATTATATTCCCCTCTTCAAACGGGTTCAACATATTCATATTCAACAAAAGTACAAACATAGTTTATACGTTTACTGTTCTATGTTTTCAATTTTCAAAAAAAATTGATAAGTCCAGACTGGCATATCAAAAATTATTTTTCTCTCAACATTTTCTGTACTTTAGTAACAAATCAAACGAAGAGTCCACCTCTGATAACTGATAGGAAAACTATCTGTAATTGTTTTCCTATGATTTGTCTTTGAAGTCGAAATCACCCACAAGCGAGAATCAAGAAATAAAAGGAAGACATTTGAGATCATCGCCATGTCTCGGGATACAATTACAGCTTAGGATTGATCAAGCACAAAGCAAGCAAAAATGTCAAAAACCTAAAACAAACACGCTAATGGCAAGGGACAGAATAAAACTAATGTTAACCAATCGGCGAATTGAACCAAAAAGAACATTCCATTCGGTTAAAGTGGAATTCTTCTAGTGGAAGACATTGTCATCAAAGCAGCATTTCTCCTCAATTTATTTCTCCTGAGTAGGGATGAGCTAGCTTTTCGCTTCTGATGTCTATCTCCGGAGAGCGATTTCGTTTGCTTTCCCGGAAGCTACAGGTGAAGAATCGTTATATACTTAATCCTCTATCGATTGTCACTTCAAATTCAGACTTGAGTTTCCGCGAACTAATCGTGCCTCTACAACAAAAGAAAGACCCCATTGTATTAAGAACTTTACTTCATTTTCAAATTTAGTTGCTCTTCAGAGCTCTAACATAATCTTCAGTTGTTCTGCAGAGGGATTGAACATTTTTTCAATCCTTAAACTTTTTCACATTAAGTTAAATTATGTGTTTATCAGTAGTAAAGTTATACAAAATGCTGAAAAAATGCTAGCATCAATACAATTTACGATGTGAAGTAAAGATCTTAACCTTATCAAAAAATTTGAAAAGTAAGGTACTCACGCTTTCTATTTGTCGCTTGACCATTTACTGGAACCATATACTATAAGATTTGGGAGTGTATCCTTCTTACAATCGCCAAACAAGTGCCAGGCACGTATTGTCTACTACAGTGTTTCCCAAACTTTTGACATATGTGTACCCCTTCTATAATTTTCGTAACGCTGAGTACCCCTCGTCGAAAAAATGGATGTATTTTAATAACAATCAAAATGTATTTTTTTCTTTTTGTGTTACATACACAAAGTAATAAGAAAAGAGAAATGAAATTATTTATAATAAAATATAAATACAAGTTATAATATAAATAACGTTTATTTGCATCAATGAGAAGGATGAAATTGTTTGTGCTGAGATAACAGATTGTCATAATTTGGTTCCCTGGTTGTTAATTTTAATCTGAGATGTGGTTCCACGTCCAATAATCTGTTCCTTTTTTTCGACTTAATGTCTACAAATGCTGAAATAGCAACTTTACATAAATATGGAGTTAGAAAAGGCAATATGTATTTTAAAACTTTTTCTGTTAAAACCGGATAGACAGGTTGCATTTGTAACCAGAATGATGTTAAAGTACTCTCCTTATGTTTATTTTTCAAGAATCCATCTGAAGACAATTCCAACAATTGCTCTTCTTCCGCATGCGATAAATCTTCTGGCATGGATATTGTGTTAACGTTAAACGGATATCTTATCCATTCAATACTTTTGGTTAAATCAAGGAAATAGTTTTTCAAGCCCACTTGCAAACTCTCCAAATGCTGTGTTATGCATTTCAGAGTATCAGCATCAATTTTGGTTGTCGAACTTGTTATAAACTCATGAAGAGAGGGAAAATAGTCTACTCCATTACCAACTCTCTTTTGCCATAACTTTAGTTTTGCGATGGCAGCGTTCACTTTATATTGAATTTGAAACAATGAAATTTCTTTGCCCTGTAACGATAAGTTGAGGCAATTTAAAACAGAGAATATATCTGCTAAGTATGCTAGTTTACAAAGCCATTTCCAGACATGTAAACAATATCTCAACTCAAATCTATCATTAAGAAAACATTGAAGTTCATGTCAAAGCTGTGCCTGTCAGGCCGGTTGCGCCCGACTGAGGGTTATCGAAGTAAGTTATTTCTGTAACGAAGTGTGGTATATTTCCACCGTGTCACTCCGGATCATCTCTCGCCTCACTAGACTGTCTTAACTTGACTCGTGAGAACATAAGGCGCAGCTACGCACAGTGCAGTGCATATCCTCACCAAACTCCGGTGCAACGCGTACCCCCACCAAACTCTTCCCGTACCCCTGAGGGTACGCGTACCACACTTTGGGAAACACTGGTCTACTAGGTTTAAATCCATTTTGCCTGAAGAGAGAGACATACAAGTACACAATACGCTTTAAGCATTTCCCGAAGAGTGAGCTTACTTAAGAGTGTTTCAGCTTACATCTGACTTACTTGCATGTAACCACTAACAAGGTATGGGTCTGAAGGGCCATTTTACCCATTTGAGCCAAGGTTCATCAAAATCAGGTCAAAATAGGGACAGGGTTAAAATGTTCGACTTCGGCAACTTTGAAACAAAATGGCTGTTTCCAGAATCAAGAACCCATTCCCAGTCATTTCTCTAAACGGTGTCGTCCAATGCTATTTTCAAATTGTAATGCGCTTACTAGTCACCATACGAAAATCACAGACAAATCGGATTTCGAAAACGACAGTTCTGAAGAAATAATACTATTCCAGTACTTATAAAAACACTGAGAGTATAATAGAATGCAAAATGTTTTCACTGATCCTCCAATTTCGTGTCTCGTGACGTTAAACTCATTAACAAGTGTGAGTACTTTGAAATTCATTTTCGATGTTTATCATGACACTCTAAAAATATGGAAAGATCATAACAAGAAGTGGAGAGATTTGTGGACAACTTGACCCTGGGTGGTTACATAAAATCCACTCACGTTTCACGAGACGCCATGATCATAAAAGGATTTCAAATTCGACCACAGACCCCTTATACGTGACTCAAGTTCCACAGATGAATGAGGGGTAATGAGTGGATGGGTCCGTAGTTAATTAACGTCAAACTGAAGGAACACAACGGACTATTGGGGATCAATCTCGAAGGGGAAGATATAAAGACAACGCTTGGTAATGTTTAACCACAGTCAGATGACGATAGCTACACCCGAACTGGGGTGAGTGGCCTTTACAACTGACGCTTTCCTTTCATAGTATCGTTTGGCTGTAGAATAGATGTCACCTGACGACTTTCTGCTTTCTCCAAGGCGTTCACACCTCACGGTCGGCCGAGTATGGAGCCAACGAACAAATGAAGGGATTCTCTAGAAGGTCAGTAGTTGACAGCTCGTAAATGGTGATCGATGCCAGAGGTCACTTGAAAGGGAGATAACAACTACCGATAACATGCCACTGGTTTAAGCGATATTTTAGTGGTAAGAAAAGTCAATATACAGTATCGTAAATGTTAATGGAATACATATTACATAATGTATAAAAAATGTATAAAAAATTAAAACTTTCCCGTCTTCGATATTGTCGAAGAAAATATTGCACAAAAACAAAACATTTTTGCCAGATTAACTCTTTAAGATTATTTTTACTACCAATGAATTTGTTGCTGAACTATATTACAATTTCGACAATCGTTTTTACACCTTTATCGAAGGCATAAGTTCTTTCTTCGAAATATAACGCAATAAAATTGGTCTAAAAACATATATTGACGTTTATAACGAAGTGATCTAAAACAATCGTGATGACAGTTAAAGGGACACGAAAGTGAATGTCATTTGGTCCCGTTATATAAAACAACAAAAATTGGGCGTTTTCTGCAATATTACCATTCCCACCAATTGCATATGTGAAAAATAGCCGCACGAATGTGAAGTATACATGGCAAACAAATGCCATTTCCATCATTTTTGTGTATCGACTTTTCAGAAGACACGCGAAAGCTTTTTCTTATCAAAATATTGAAATTCTTTCCGGCAATGCATTTTCGTAGAATGAAATGTTTCGAAACTGACCGGAATGTGATTTCCTATGAAACCATTGATCAAAGTCATGCTAGTCGGCGAATGAGCTAAAAATAGTTTTATTCAGCCAGTAAAAGCGCGTTCCTCTTAGGCCTGAAGAAGAATTTTATAAAAATACGCCTGATATCCAGGGAACGCTATATTTTAAGATCAAATGGAAGTAAATTTGATTTGGTTCACCAAAAGGATCCCAAGAACTTTTTTCCAATAAACATGTTTTAAAATAAATCATGGTCTTTCATGCATAATTCTACTTTATTAAGAGATATAACATTGGTGGGAAAATGGCGGCTCTTCGTCGAATTAAATGTGGCTCCCATTGAAAATTTAAATACGTCTTTTTTTATTATTTCGTAACGTTTTTCATGAATTCTGTTAAATTGACTAAGTAAGTGAAACGTTAAGTCGTTCATAGTCGCTTCAATAGTACGTCTTCGGTTCAAGGTTAATGAAGTTTACAAGTCGTACGTAATCGCTTTGAAATCAGAGCTTTGGCTGCCTTGATAGAATATAGGAGTCGTAGTTGCTTGTTGTCGAGCGCGTGTCCGTGAGGTCACGTCATATAACTGAGCGTCATGTTGGTGCAATTAGTAAAAATGTCGAAAATAGTTTGAAGTGGGATTTAAAGAATTGTACAGCTTATGTCGTAATCGCTTTGAAATCAGAGCTTTGGCTGCCTTGATAGAATCTAGGAGTCGTAGTTGCTTGTTGTCGAGCGCGTGTCCGTGAGGTCACGTCATATAACTGAGCGTCATGTTGGTGCAATTAGTAAAAATGTCGAAAATAGTTTGAAGTGTGATTTAAAGAATTGTACAGCTTTTATTTTAGCTCGACACGTTACATTTACAAAAGGAAAAGAATAAAAATACCCAGTATTAAAAAATGAAACGGGGTTTTCTGACTTGCATATTTTCTGATTTGCATATATATTGAATGTTTTCGCGACAGACATGATAGAACATTTGCAAACTCTTAGTTTGGCTTTACAAGGAAAGGAAAAAAATATTATTGATTTGTCACAAATCGCTTTCAGTTTTGAAGCTAAACTTCGACTTTTTGTGTATGATCTTAAGAACAAAAAATTTAATAAATATCCCCGAGCAAATATAATTAACATCAAAGAAGAAAAGCTAGACGAATACACAGAAAAATTGCGAGCAGATTTCAAAACATAAATCCAAAACTTGAATTTGAAAAATTTGAAGATTTGTATATTTTGTGAACTTTTTCATTTGTGATATTATGGAAGACGGATTTCCAATTTCTGAAATAATACTTGTTGACAAAATGGTGAACTCAAACTATCGTTCACAGTTGACCAATCATCTCACAGAATGGGTGCGGTAGGCCTTAACAAATTTATCCCACATTTCTATGATTTAACTAAAAGTTTTCGTTAAATGTTAAACTTTTTATTAATTTTTTAATATTGGCATTTTACAATAATTATTTTGTATTTTATTTCTCTTAATTTTATTTTCTTGTATTGGTACTTTACACACTACTTAAGATTTGTGTAGAATATATAACCTAATTAAATACAGCGGTCGCGCATATGTGGGAGACACACTCGAGTTGATTTTAGTTATATTTTTTGACCAAATAGCCGATGAATACTAGCTTTTTGGCTATTTCTTGCGCTCACTTATAATAACTTTCAGTCATAATTTAAATAATGAGGTATTAATAGGTCTGCAAATCCGTAATTTGTATTTAACAGATACGATCGACCGTTAAGGTAAGTTTTTATTATATCTGTATTTTTGTAGCATTAATTTATTGTTTTTTGTAGTATATTTTGTAGCATAGATGCAACTTTAGGGAATGATAAATGCAATTTTTCCCATTTTTACTGCAACAAAAAAGTTGCCCTAATGATAACGGACAAATTCCCTCAGACGACAAAGCTACTGCAGACTTATTGGGATCATATTTTCAAAAGACTACCAACTTAAGTTTTTCTAAAGACGAAAAGAACATTTGTACAACTTAAAAGCAGAAATGGGAACGAACTGTGCAATAATATTGATGCCCGTACACCAAATTCCAGACTCTGGAAACTAACCAGGTCTTTTGGCACTGAGCAGCCAAAATACGAAGAATTCAATGCCATTCTTGATGATAAAGGACAAACTCCCCCAGACGACACTGCAGACTTATTGGGATCATATTTTCAAATGACTAGTAACTTAAGTTAACCCAAGCAAGGTGGATCATACACGGCTGCCTTAGGTCAACTCAGGGTAACCCTATCTTTAGAGCTAACTTTACGATTCAGGAAATGGAACTTGCTTTAAGTGCCCTTGATCCACATAAATCTCCCGGGCCTGATATTATTCATGGCCAAATGATTCCAAGACTTGAAGTCGAGGGCAAGATGAGATTGTTGGAGATCTTTAATTTGTGTCTTGGAGACTTGGAAGACTTCCTCGTTAGTCCTGGTCATTCCTATTAGAAAACAAAACAAGAAGGCCAGCTCTCCTGAGAGCTATATACCCATCACTCTTCCAAATTTTCCTTGTAAACTTATGGAAAAAATGATTTTGGAAAGACTTACATACTATCTTGAATCTGAAGACCTGCTTCCATCAGAGCAATATGGTTTTCGAGGGGGGCATTCTACTGTTGATCAGATCTTATACGTTGGGCAAAAGGTTAGGGATTATCAGAATCTACAACCAACAAACCACACAGTTGCAGTATTTCATGGACTTAACAAAGGCTTTCGACAGAGTTTGGAGAAACAAATTAATTATCAAACTATTTGACACTTTTGGAATTAAAGACATGGCCCTCTCTTGGATTGCTGACTTTATGAATGATAGACTGATCAGAGTTAATTTAAATAACTCTATTTCTAAAACTTTCTAACTCAGTCAAGGTGTTCCGCAGAGCTCTGTTTTGAGCCCTATCCTCTTCTCGTTGTTTCTGGCCGGCATCGAAAAAGTCATAACTAAGAGGTGCGAAGTCGGTCTTTTCGCAAACGACATTGTTCTTTGGAACTCCAATTCTATTATTAGCCATATTGAATCTAAGATCAACCTTACCCTCTCTGACATGCTGGAGTTTGCAAATTCTCATAAATTGAAATTTAACACACCTAAGTCTATAGTTAGCTTCTTCACCACTAATAGGCATTTGTAGTACTATCAACCTTGCATCACAATGGATGGTGACTCTCTAAACTTTGAAAATTTCCTACATATATGGGCTTCAGATTAGTTCCTGAGCTCTTGTGTAATAAACATATTCAGCATCCAGTTGAAAAGAGCAGAAATAGACTTAACATCCTGAAATTAATATCTGGAGGAGATTGGGGTGCTGATGTAAATACCCTATATTTCTCTTATTAGACCCGTATTGGAATATGGATCTCAAATTTACTTTTGTGCATCAATCTCCAACCTGTTAAAATTAGAAAGAGTCCAATTTAGTGCCGCTCGCATCATCACTGGCAAGAGAAATAGTTGTCCTGCTGATTTGGTTCTTTGTGAGAGTGATCTGCAGCCTTTAAGCCTAAGAAGAAGCACAGGACTTCTAAAATTCTTCAACAAACTGAACAGTTATGAAGATCATAATCGAACATCTACTTTCCTCGGAAGCTGGTCAAACACCCAAAGATTAGAAAGAAATTGTCCATCTTCTCAAATGGATTTAATGGGCTTTCTAGATCAAAACGTTGAAAGGCACTCCTTGAAGCCAACTGTTAAGCCTCTTGAAGGACTGCCTAGAGTACACTTCCAAACTGATCTGATGCTTCAAACAAACAAAAAATTTGACTTGCCAGAACATCTACTCCAACTTGCACTCGAGATCATAAACCAAATCCCCAATACAGATATTCATATATATATTGATGGCAGCAAAGATGAACTTGAGGCCTGCGGTAGAGGAATTTTTATCAAAACCCCTACCTCCTAAAAACAATTCAAGATTAAGAATCCAGCCTTCTGTTCAGTTTTCAGATTTGAACTTATTGCCATTGAAGAGGGACTAAAATACATTAAAACCTCTTACGGAAATGTGTGGATATTGACAGATAGTCGCAGTGCCTTTCAGCACCTGTGCAACTGTGCGGATGTGGGCGACAGAGCTTCACTCTCGGCACTGGAGATCCTAAGAGATCTTTCTCTACATCGCAATGTTTAATTACAATGGGTCCCGTCTCATATTGTCTTGTCTTGTAATGAGACGTCTGATGTTATAGCCAAAGAGGGGACCTCTCTTACTTATTCCTCCCTTGATAACTTGACTTTTTCACGAAATCTGCTCAAAGAGAAAAATATCAAATGATCATTTATGGAAGACCCCTCCGTTACATAATTGGTATGACAGGAAATCTCCCGGTGGTGCTCTTACTATAAAGGGCGACAGAAGGATGTAGACCACCATTTGCCGACTTGCTAGAGGACACTTAAAGAGTCTCACTTTATGGCAGGGGCAAAAATCGTATCTTCGTTGCTCTAAATGCGGGTCTGCCGAGGCCTCTCCCGTCACCTATTGAAGTGCCTGGGGCTTGACAGAGAGTACATTTTAGTAAACACTGTGTTGATCTATGACATTTTTGTTGTCTTCGGTCTTTTGGACTTGGTCTAGCCTGCGGCTAGATCAGGTAAAATAAGTCACAAAAAAAACCGATTTCAATACATACACCCTTTACATTTAAAATTTTAACACCATTTACATTTAAAATTTTAACACCCTTTACATTTAATTTTACATTTTATACCGCGACCTTTCACGTTGGTGTGGAGGGTATGACGGCTGGAAGGTTAAATTAAAAATTTTATTTATATCCAATGGCAAGGCTGGGTACAGATCGCAAAGACAAATACAATACAGTACAGAATTTACCGAAGTCATTGTAGCCTTATACAAGGCCAGAAGTGTTAGTCACTTGTGAAGGGGCACCCAATGGGTGGACCATCATTGTCCATAACAAAGGACAGCGCAATTTACATCCACTCCCTGACCCGGATTCGAACCAGGAACCTTCCGATCCAGAGGCCAACACCTTGACCACTAGACCGGTTGGTCGGCGGTTAAATTAAATTAAATTTGTGCATTTAATATACTACGTAACTATTACGTTGCTCCTCGTAATGTATGAAAAACCGGAGTGAGGCTCTCATTCACCTCATGCTTGCCCACTCCTGATATATAAAATAAAAAACGAAATAGCACTAAAGCGATTTAAATATTCATAATATACATATATCTATATGCTATTATTGCATGCACTAATTTTGTATGGTAAATTTCATCCTAAAGCAGTCTATTTCTCATTCTAACCGCAATCACATCATCAAAACAACTGCAGAAGATAATCAAGCAAGGTTCGGAATTGTTATTAGATTGTTCGGATTTTGACAGGGAGTTCAAGTGGAAACGTAAAAAATAAAAATTGATTTCAAAACCCTAGTAAAGGGGTTGAGCCAGGAGGTTGGAACTTAAAAACCAGGTTTTTTCTTGACTTTTAAGAAAAATTTATGTTAATGCGTCCTTAAAATACAACCAGTACTATGAAGAGTGAGCGTTACTACACATTAGGCATCGAGTTTGGTTGAAAATTTCTTAGCGATGCGAACCCAATCATAACCTAACCCCCCCCTCCCCTTCCCTATTACCTTCAATAACTAGGGAATAATTTGTGGTCCTTGAATACACAGGGTAGTACTTGACCTTGAGTTCACGCGCGGTGATAAGCGGGGTGGGAGGGTAAGGGTCAAGGCTACTTAAGGGTGGGATTCACCAGGTGTTTGGGAAGGGGAAAAAACATGACGTCACCAGGAAGCAGTTCTAAATTTCTCTTAAAGCAACAAAAAAATTAATTTTTATTTTAAAATGTTGAGATACTTGGAGCAATATGTTGCGTAGTGATTTTAAGCGTTCAAAGTAGAAAACCAATAGTTTATTAAGATCGATTTTTTTCCGACTCTGGTAGAAATCAAAATATACATACATGTCGCCATCTCATGGTAGCAGTTAATCAATTTTACAAAAGGAAGTGCGGTTTTAATATCGCCAATCTACTTTGTATATCGATTGCGACCAGCTTGTCGTCAAACAACATAAATAAAATATCAGAGAATGAAACCTCATTCTCCCGTACGCCACCTTGGTGGTGTAGGTGGAGGTTTCGTTGAAACCAAACGACGGACCAATAGTATCTAACTCGACACTATTATGAGGTGCTCCGACCTTCTTACATGCTTTTTATTCAACGCTAGCCTGCCATAACTTATTCTCAACGTTTGACTACCAACAATTCTGTGCTCAGATGGAAAAATGTTATAAGTCACTTTCCCCATCCTTCAAAAAATTGAGTAAGTCCCATCCGTGAGTCTGGCTTGTTAAAGTTTAGAAAATGGCAAAATGTAAGTCTTTTTCTTTCAGTTTATAAGAATTCAAAGGTGGGCAAAATATAATAAACCAAAAACCACAGAACCACATGTTGAATCTTGAATCTTAAAATTGCTGTCATAAAAAATTCAAAAATGTGACATAACATTTTGCCATCTGGACATAGAATTTTTCTTAGCATTTGGCACGATTCACGAACCGTCTGGGGTATTTCACACTCCCCACCTGAACTTCTTCAGAGTTCACATAAGGGATTACCTATTAAATACCTAATACTTAATCAAATACAAATCACAATAAAATATTAATTCAATATGAACATAAATATACATTCAAGTTAATCAAATGTCCCAATTCAATAAAAACACAGAAACACATTATCGAACGCTATGCTACAGTCGTGCGGAAATAGTCGCTTCAGTCGTCACACATTGGAATCACATCTTTACTTCCTCTCCAAAGACCGAATTCAGTCGGTTGAGGACACGAGCGCTATTTGGCACAAGTGCGTCGTATTCTAAACAAATGTCATATGCCAAACAAAATTGTTCACTGTCCAAATAGGACGTGTATCAAGTTGGACTTATTCTAAAGTGGACGTATACCGAAGTACCACTACTGTATATATCATTCAATATTTACTGCACAATGCAATTTGAACTTGATGGTACGAGGGGACTTTTAGATTTTGGGTCAACAACTTAAATTTTGTTTCTACTGTTCACTACATATATTACTAGTTTTTTATTTTATAAAGCCTTTGAACTACCTCCAAGTTGTATACTTAATTACTTTTTATTTCTTTAGTAAGATAAATTTAATATTATATATAATTTATATGCATAGCTTTTTTTTATTTTATATGGTTTTGAAACAATACAAAACGAAGACTCTTTTATCTCTGTGCAACAATGTGCTAATAATATCATTGTTAAACAATAGAGAAAGGCAAAAAAGACGTGTGTGAAAGCATTATTACGGATTTAGAACAGGAGCTTTTTCACCATTTCGTGATTGACTTTTGAAAGTGTAACTGCGAAAGCGAATTTGTTAAATTGATGCGCTATTTATTTATCGATTTGACAAAAACTATGGATGATTTATTTCCATTTCTTCTTTACGTACAGGCCGCAAGTGTTTATCCTTGTATCCTGTTCCTCTACGGATTCATATCTCTGTGGAGTTTTTTCCCGACCTTGGGAGTTTATCTTCTGACTCTACGATTGACGAAACTCTGCAAATCTCTTCTGAAGACCAACTTTGACAGCCACATTGCCAGCAGCCAAACCGTTACCAAACTCGATCTATGCAAGCACAAACGGATTCCTCCATCGAACGAAGATGCTCTCTTATCCAAAAGAAATTCCATATTTAGAAACATGCCTTCAATAGAATCAATCCGACCCAAGACAGACAATTTGCCTGTATTCATCTTGCACTTCGAAATTGCCAAAATACACGCTGGAATCCTGATCCTTTTCAGAATCATCAGTTTCAACCATCTCAAAGAAATCATGGTAGTATACTTACTCATGAAATTAGTGTTCAAAGTATTCAAGAAACACTTTAAAAGTGAAGTTCAAACTACGGACCAGTTCACACAAACCGGTGCCTCAGATTCCGACTACTACGGCCAGAAACGCAACTATTCTGCAAGTAAATCTTCAAGTGAATCTCTTACATTTCTTTTTCGAAGAGAGATAGAACCGAGGGTGAGCAAGCTCCTCTCCCTCTACGATGTCAACCCGATTGATCACTACGACGAAGTGGTGACCTTTGAAAGAAGGAAACCGACAGTGGAGCAGATCAGAAAAGACATCGACGAGATGATTTCACACTTGAAGATCCCGTCCTATCACGGCTCGGACGTCGACAGGCTGCTCAGGCAGAACTACAACCCTCCTGTAGTGGACCTGCGCCCTGAGGTGGAACGGTCTCCCTTTTACATTCCTAGAAGGATCGTTTCTGACGATGTAAAGAAATCCTTTTTTGGGAAAAAGCTGGGAAATTGGTTCCGCCGAATCAAAAAAAGAAAACTCCAACGAGAGATCGCCGCCACTTTCACCAAACATGTCATCGAAGACAGACGCCATCTTTTTGAAAGACACAGCTGCATCTATTGCCTGGATCTCAGGAAATCAAAACGGATGAAATTTTCTCGCAAACCATGTCCACAAGCTCCAGCGAATATTGACGTGGCCACCTACAGAACTCTCATCTAGTGGAAATAGCTGAAACAGACATAGACGTGGCAACTTACAGAACTCTAATCCAACTGAACTAGTTCAGACATAGACGTGGCAACCTACAGAACTCTCATCCAGCTGAAATAGCTCAAACATACATAGATGTGGCAACCTAGAGAACTCTCATCCAACTGAAATAGCTCAGACATAGACATGGTAACCTGCAGAACTCTCATTCAACTGAAATAGCTGAAACAGACATAGACGTGGACACCTACAGAACTCTCATCTAACTGAAATCAGTCCACAATAGAACGAAACATATCAATGTTTACTAAACTATTTGACAGAACGCTCATTTTCAACATTTTGGACAGTCGAGACTTCTTTGCTTTCATTTCCGCATCTTCGGCTCTTTTTTCTCTGTACACTTACTGTCTTTGGACACTATCAATTGTTTCAAACTTCACATAATCTTTAACATGAGTTTGCGTCTCTGGGGTCAACGAGTCCCGAAAGGGATCTCGGGGACTGTACCGTAGTGGGTGGAAGCGGGTGGTCGGTACAGTCCCAGGGGAACAAATGTAGCCTACCTCCACGTGGTGTTTCCCGGACAACGCTGTGCGCTTCGGCCACAGCGGCTAAGTGGCTACACAAGGTACATTATTATTAATCAACTAGAGCAACCAAACGAGATATTGGGGCCCGTCCGGGATCAAACCCGAAGGAAAATATCTGACATCAAATAAATTTTAATCACTGTCAAATGATGAGGCAACATCTGAGATGGCACTGCACTGTCCAGACTTCCACACCACACTAACGTGAGGACCTTTGAGGAAACGTCAGATTTAACCTGAATCAGTCCCCTTTGTACACGACGGTATTTGATGGGATTCAAATACGCAACTCTCCGTTGGCAAACCAAGGGACTCCAAAGTGAAGTTCATCAGTCCTTGATGGCCATCCTCCTTGAAGTGAAGTTATTCTGCTCCTTCACCCGTCCCCTAGAAGGGAAACCATATGAGCAGGTGCTCAGGTGGAAGAGTGACACAGTGACGATGTGAGGAGATTCACATTTGGAGTGATTGAAGTTAGGGAAACATAAGGAACGAGAGAAAGAGGAAGACGTCGTCTATAGCAGACCAATCGTACTTATTAACCTTTCTGCTTCTGCAGGTCGACAGTTGTTAACACTACAATGGCCTGGAATGGATTCCCGTCTTGAAAGGAAAGCAGCGCACCCCTTCTGTTCTTTGCTGGGATCATCGTTTGTAACAATAAAAAATTCTTCTTCTGTACTCGTCTTGAATGTTTCTGTTCATCCCTTGCTTTCATATGCATCCCAGAAGAACATACGACAAAAAAAAAATTGGATTGGGAAGCAATTATTTTATGAGTTATTCCGTCATCTGCAATGATTTGCATCACTTGCATTACAGGGTATCTACTGAGTGCATCCACGTGGGCCATTTGTTTACCAGGTTTGTGGACTATTTCATAGTCAAATTCTTCTAAGAAAAGAGACCATCTTGCAATTTTAGGGGTTAAATCCTTTTTTTCCATAGTTTTCTGAAATGCTAAGCAGTCGGTGAATATTTTAAATTTCGAGCCTAAAAGGTAGTTCCTGAAGTGTTTAAGAGCCTCAATTACGGCAAGTACCTCTAGTTCGTAACTACTATACTTCTCTTGTTGAGGTGTTGTTTTTTTGCTCTTATAGTATATTGGGTAAAACTTCCCGTCGTCTGACTGTTGGAGGAGCACCGCCCCAAATCCATGGCTACTTGCATCAGTATGCAGTTCTAGAGTCGCTCCCTGGCGAAAAATGTGTAGTACTGGGCTTTGTGACAACATTTCCTTTAAAATATGAAATGCTTCTTTTTGTTCTGGCCCAAACCTAAATTCTGTATTGTTTCTGAGTAAATCACTCAAAGGTTTGGCCACTTTGGCATATTGAGGAATAAACTTCCTAAAGTATCCTGAAAGACCAAGGAAACTTTGCAATTGTTTAGTTGTTTGTGGTTGTGGAAATTTCTGTACAGCCAACGTCTTAGCTGGGGAGGGTCGAATTGTCCCGTCTTCTAATAACGTCCATAACCAAGAAACTCTATTTTTCGTTTAAGAAATTGACATTTCTGAAAATTCAATTCTAATCCATATTCCGATGATATTTTTAAAACACGTTTAAGTTTCTCGATTCCTTCTTTCTCATCTCGTGAGGGAATTATCATGTCGTCCATGTAGATAACGAGAGTGTTATCCCTTAAAAGATCTCTAAATACCGTGTATTTGTACCGCTGGAAAACACTGGGACTAACCGATAAACCAAAAGGGACCTTCAGAAATTCATATTACCCTTCATGTGTAACGAAAGATGTATACTTGGTACTTTTCTCATTTACATCGACATGAAAAAATCCGTTTTTAAAATCAAGGGAAGTGAAAACTTTAGCTTCTTCCAAATGATCTAAAACGTCTTCTATTAGGGGTAAGGGAAATCTATCTTTAATAATTTTCTTATTCAATTTCCTATAGTCAATACAGAGTCTAGAAGAACCGTCTTTCTTCTTACACAACACGATAGGGGCTGAGAAATCAGAGCAGCTAGGCTTAATGATGCCATCTTTCAACCACTGTTGTGTTTGAGTTTCAACTATTTTTTGCTCAGCGAACGGCATTCTGCGTGAACGCTGGCTTATGGGGACCTCGTCAGTCAAAATAATGTTCATTTCCAAGTTCGTGCTTCTCGTCTTACACGGTTTATATTGGCTGATAAGTTTTGTCAGTTCCTCCTTCTGCTTAACGCAAGAAACATGATTTAGATCTAATTCGTCAAATGTCACAGCGTTAAACATTGTAGTTAGGAAACTTTCCGCTAAATTAACATTTTCTAATTTGTGGTGACAAGAAAAGTAAAACATGTTATCTTCTGCTATGGTTCGTTTTGTCTCCAACTTAGTGTTTGGTTCCAGACGATTAGTTACTTCGAGATGAGTTTCGGTTTGAATTTTAGTTGAATCTGAAGTGTTCGCTAAATTAACAATTCTTGCGTAATTCACTCGAAAATTATCGCGTCTGCTCAAAACATGAATTCCGCTCTCTGATAAAGTAAGATTTAACTTATTTATGCAATCGAACCCAAGAACAATATGATCAGGTAAATTTTTTAAAACATAAACATCAGTAACAATAATGCAGTCATCAATAATAATTTCAGTAGAAAAGAAACCTAGAGGAGAAATGTGTTCTCCTCCTATACCCATTAAAGTCACATTATCAAAACTCAATTTTGGGGATCCAATTTCAACATAAAATTCATATTTTATCATTGACACATCACTTCCTGTGTCGATTAGCGCATTAGATCTTTTTCCGCACATTTCAACATATTTTCTTAGCTTAGTACGAGAATTAAAAGGGCTATTAATTAAAGTTCTATTTACATCTCTTTTGGGACACACGTCGGCCTTGTGCCCATAATTTTTACATTTAAAGCATCTCACACCCTCAGTTTTCTTTTCACAATCTATCGACTTATGTCCATATTCATTGCAGTTGTAACATTTTATATGATTGGTGTTAGTTTGTTCAGGGCGCACGAAAGATCGAGGCTTTAATTTGTCAAAATCCCTATTGAAACGCTTCTTATATTTATCGTCTGATGTTTTCGAATTTCTATTGGTTTTTAAATGACATCGAGCCGCTTCATATTCGTCTAATTTATTGACGAGTTGGTCTATTTTCGTTATTTTCGGTAGCTCGTCTATAAAATGGTCTCGAACGTCATTGGGTATTTTTCGTTTTAGTTGATCGGTAATCATGAGTTCTTTAAGGTCTTGGTAATTTGATACTTCCAACCCACTCGTCCATTCTTCAAAGAAATTTTTCAGATCATGAGCAAAGTCATTCCAAGTAGAAGACGCTTCTTTTCTATGCGAAAGGAAATTTTGCCTAAATTGTTCCGGATTTAATTTAAAACGTTTCAACAATAATCTCTTGACATTTTCATAGTCATTAGCCTTTTCGTCAGGCTCACGCGTGATAAGATTAGCCAAATCCAATGGGAGTAAACCCAACAAATGTGTAACCCATTCCGTTTTTGGTATTTCGATACGACTAATCTGTCTTTCAAATAAAGTTAAATAACAGCTAATATCCTTATTCGTCTCGTAACGGTTAATCAATTTCAATAAATCGTTATTGTATAGGCTGGTAGTTTTACCATAACTGTTGCCTTGTCCATTAGCAGTTTCGATTTCGAGTTTCCTTAATTCGAATTCGCGTTTTTCGGCTTCAATTTTCTCTGCGCGTTTTTCGGCTTCAATTTTCTCTTCGCGTTTAGTTCTAATAACGCTCAATAGATTTTTTGTTATCTCCTCGTCATAATTTTCAGAATCTATTATAAATTTCGAGCACTGCGCTACTTTGGGATTCGCTGGCACTATCAGGCCTAATTCGTCAATCAATGTCAGCAAATCCGCTTTTCGGGCTTTAGTTAAATATGCCATGTCATCAAGTAAAACAAAATTCTGTACTCACAGTTTCGAAAGTTCCTTCTATCCGTCTTTTCCGTCAACTCGTCTTTTGCGTCTACGCGTTTTTTCGTCTACGCGTTTTCTTTTTTGTCGTTTCAGTCTATCATCAGCACCACGTCAGGAGAAGTCATGAAACTGTTCTTGCAGATGATTAAAACACAAGTCCAGGTTTGCATAGGGAGTCAAAACATTCCGCCGGCCGGTTCAATCGTCACTGCTTTCGGGGTCTGCTAATCCGTCGTCGCTACCCTTAGTTGTTCACGCCCTCGTACGAAGGAGGAGAATCGTCGCGGTCGTCAACGGTTTTTCACATCGCGGCCGAACCCTCATTTTTTGTAAGATTTGTGTTGTTCTGTTTGGTAAGGTCTATATTAAAGACTTCGAATCTTACAGCACATTGACATTTAATAAATTAATATCCACAGTTATTATGTACAGTTGAGTTATATTTTAAAACAGTTCCGTCATTATCTGCAGCAGTCGTCTCTGCTCGGAAAAAATACGTCAGCTCTCAATGGTGTCCAGGGGAAAAAAGTGTCTGTTCTATTAATTTTCTCGTAACTGAATACCGGAATGTGACTGGCTCCTGACAGTCTTGCCTTGCATTCCTACTACAATGCAACTGACTCCTACCAGTCTCGTTGCTCTTATAATGAGTTCTTTCCAGACTAGTAGACAACTACCGTTGTCTAGTATTCCTACATATATATATATATATATATATATATATATATATATATATATATATATATATATATATATATATATATATATATATACATATACATATATACATATACATATATACATATACAACAGGCTGTCAGGACCTCTGAACCCGTTATAAAGTGTGGATTTAAACACGTTGAAAATTAGGTTAGGTCAAAGTACGTAATGTGTAAAACAATGATACGATGATAATTTAGCTGAACTAGAAGAATGACCCGACATTGAATGGGTTGTTTGAATGATAACAATAATCACTTTTCTGTAACATAGACAAATGCAAATATCACTCACGCGAAAGAAATGAGATTCAAATCTGACATTTTGATAGCTTCAGTGATTGTGTTTGGACGAAATAAGCATGCTTTTAAAATTTGCCTAGTTTTTAATGTTTACTCTATAAAAATTGTGACCCAACTAATAATGGGAACAGAAATCTTATGAACAAAAATTCTAACTGGTATTTTATTCGTTATTTGTTTTAATATACCTTGTAATTTTCTGTATCAAATATACTTTTGGCTAGAGTGCGGCATTAGCCCCAGGTCCTCGAACGTCTTATCTTCGCCTCTGTATTGGATTGCGAAATAAAGCGATAAATATACACTACCCTACATTAATGGCCTTGACGCAAGTGGATTTGCATAAAATCCGACTATTTGTTTGGGGGTGTTTTTCTTAGTATCAACTGGGACCTTTGCATGTTGTACCTGGTAAATTGTACGCCGACGGTTACATGGACATTTTGGACCATCAGGTTCTTCCTACGCTCTGGAAATTTTATGGAATGGACGAATGTTACTTCCAGGACAACAACCCTTCATGTCATGTTGCAGCCTCTGTCAAGCAGTGATATCGAGATAGGGATGTAAAACGTTTTCCCTAGCCTGCTCAGAGTCTCTACCTAGACCCCAAAGAACATTTGTGGGACGAGTTGGAGCGGCGCTTACTGGCCAGGGAACCACGTCCGTAATCTACAGATGAACTGGCAACAGTCTTACGGCAGGAATTGGTTCAAATATCCATAGCTGTGTATCAAAACCTTGTTGAAAGTATGCCCAGAAGGGTTTTTAGTGTAATTGCAGAAAGTGGGGAATCATACCCCTATTAGAGCATGTATTCTTTCCCTTACACCATCACATCTGGCTGTGCGGTCCATTATTGTAGGGTAATGTGTCTACGTATGTGCTGTGACTGCATCAATGGGAAGGAATTGGACGAGAAGTAGATCGCACTGGATCAACACATCGGGTTATCGGCGACTGTCCGGAAACATCCAAATGGAAATTATTTTGAACAACAGGTCGAATGACGAGGTCGACATATGAGTTAGCACACCAAGCTCCAAACTTCTACGCCAAAATCAAGGCCATTTGAGACCACGAAAGATTTAACGTCCATGCAAACATCGTAGGATATCGAAAAGAAACCGCTACACTGTAATACAAAGGACTGGAAAGACATCAAGCACCCACAGTAATAATTTTCTATCTCTCTTTAATGGTGAGAGGAATTAACTCTATGACTATTAAAGTTCAAGGAGCAGATCTGTGGTGGTTCGAAACAAATATGTTTATTTGTTTCTCTGGATTATATATACAGTGATAAGAATATATACAGTTTAATAACAATGCAAATAAAAGTAATAACTATACCCAGGGATGCATCCGTTACCTAAAGAAATAGTAGGAGAGAAAACGTTAGTAATAAGAGTTTAAATGGTTAGTAAAATCAGAGCTCGATGCCATGGCGGCAAAATCGGGGCCCTGGAGAAACGCTAGCTTTTGAGAGAGAGAGAGAGAGAAAGCCTAGCATGGTCATTCTTAAGGCTACAGTGGACACTTAAAATGTCAAAAATTTACGAAATTGCAGAATTTTTTTTAAAAGTTTATTTTGTTATTTTATATACTCTTCCATCAAACACAAAAAAAAAATTCCGATTTTATGCTTTTTTTGCTGAGTTATGGGGTAGTTTCGTTTTCCTCCGCCATGGCTACGCCCCTTTGTTTACGTTTTGCAGCCACATAAACACAGCTGTCAAGTCAGCGAAAATATGGATTATTTTCTTTTCTCTTCTCAAAGCCTCACAATTATTCAGAACAGTTTATAATTTATCAAATTTGAAATGGCAACAGTAAATTTTAACTGTATCTGTGACTGAAACCGCGTATCATTATTTGTATACAAACTTACAAAGCGTTTTTTTCCCATGTGCATATAAGCAGTAGCAATCATTTTCAAAAGCTGTTGTTATCATTTTGTTGCTATGGATCTTGTTTCAAAGAGATGGAGGAAGCCAAAAGGCCGACCCAGCAAGAGAAGGAAAGCAAATGCAGAAAATAGCCAGAAACGCTATGCAAAATCAGAATGTTCTGCTAACATTGTTGAAAGGCAGGAACCAGCTCCCCAGCCTGAAGCCAACTACATAATCACTCACAAAACTGTGTTTGAGGAATTGTTGGAGAAAGTTCCCTGCAAAAGCTGTAAACAATGTTCACTTGTTGTGCATCAACACCATTCTTTGGGATATTCGGTCAAGCTGGAGCTCTTGTGTGGTACATGCGATGAGAGCTATGGTACTGTGTTTTCAAGTCCTCAAGAAGAACCAAAAAGCTCTCATGACATCAATGGCAAGTTGGTGAGTGCCTTCTTGTCCATAGGAAGAGGCCATGCTGCCTTAGAAACTTTTTCTTCTATATTAAATATGCCTGTTATGGACAAAAAAAACTTTTCTAAATGTATGCTGAACTTGTCTATTAAAAATCAAGACGTCAAACGACGAATGCTGCAAGTGTCCCGTGAAGCTGCTAGAGCAGCTCATATCAAAATGGATGGCGCACTTAGTACTAGTGTCGTAATAGATGTCAGTGTTTCTTACGACGGTACGTGGCAGAAGCGAGGGCATACTTCAAAGCTTGGATTAGGTATTGTCATTGACATAATAAGTGGCCTTGTCCTCGACTTTGAAGTACTATCCAAGTACTGTCACAATTGTGTGATGACTGCCAAGGAACTGGGAATGGGTACTCCTGAATTTTGCATTTGGAAAGAAGGGCATGTTGAAGAATGCGAAAAGAACTTCGATGGATCAAGCGGAGCTATGGAAATGCATGCTGCCCTAAATATGTGGAGGAGGTCTGTGAGCGATTGCAGTATGCGATACGTGTCGGTATTGAGTGATGGGGACTCGAAGACTTTTCAGTTCTTGAATCAGAATCAAGTCTATGGGCCTGATCTTGAAATTCAAAAGGAAGAGTGCCTGAACCATGTAGCAAAAAGGTTGGGCACATCCTTAAGAAATAAAGTCAAAGAATGGCGCATGAAAAAAGTGACGCTCGGTGGTAAAAAGAAAGGCAGCTTGACTGAAAAAAATATAGTTAAGCTGCAAAACTTTTATCGCAAAGCAATAAGAGACAATGTGCCTGACACACAAAAAATGAAGTCTGCTATATATGCTAGTTTGTTGCATTGCTCATCTAATGACAGAAAGCCACAGCATACCAAGTGTCCTGATGGGGAAACATCATGGTGTTTCTACCGAAGGGCGATTGCCAAAGGGGAAATGCCAGAATCTCACGCTGCAATGAAGACCCACCTGACGCCACAGGTAGTGGAAAAGATTATGCCAGTTTATCAGCGACTAGCATCTGATGCTATTTTAGACAGATGTGTTGCTGGTAAGACGCAGAACATCAACGAAAACATTCATAGCTGCATTTGGAGGAAATGTCCCAAGGAAGTGTTCGTTTCACGAAGAAGGCTGGAGTTAGCAGTAACTGATGCTATTCAAAAACATAACTTGGGATATGTGAAAGCTCTTGAATCGGAGGATAATCCCTCTTTAGATTCAAGTTTTTCTCTGATTATTGCCAAAAGACGGGACCACAGGCGTAAAACGCAGAAAAATGCTGTGGTAAAAAAAAAAAAAACCAAAAAGAAAATCGGTGAAACCGGATGCAGCATATTGTGCTGGAGCATTTTAATTTTGGTTACATCAATCAAATTATATTAATTTTTTTGAGAATTACTTTTGTTTTACTTTTTATACATTTTTTATCGTGTATTATAACATACATACATCTTGTATTACAACATACGCACATCTTGTATTACAACACTACTCTACAATTATGACATACATGTTTTTCAATTCAATAGCAGTACTGTAAAATTTCATCATCTTCTTCTATCCTATATTAGTGTTTAATTAAATTTAATTTGTGTTCTTGGTTTCTTGTAGTTATTTACTAAGAAAGTTAAAGACTTTCAATTTACGTAAAGTTTTTTACCATCCATATGCGTTATGTGAATTACAATTATGTGCTTAAAAACTGCATTATAAAGAATGCATGAACTATATTTGTGTTATGCTAGAGTTCTAGAGCTAAATATATTCCTAAAAATTATTTATACTCTTTTGAAATGAAAAAAGTTGTTTTTCTTCAAATCAAAAAATTGCTTCGAACTAAAATTTCAAAATGCTCCGGACGTCTCAATTTTCATCCTATAACTACAAGACTCTCCATATTTTCTCCTGTTATAAGTATTAAAAGATTTTGGGATGCACATATATAATAATAATTGTGTGAAGAGAAAAATTTAACTTTTTAACTAAAAATGTCATTTTTTTTCTTAAAAATTCCTTTTAAGAGCACATTTTTATTTATTACTAATAAACTATCATATTAAACATGACATTGCTTCCCAAAATTTTTTAAATAGTGTCTTAAGATAAGAAATCAAAAAAAAATCAAAGATATTGAAAAAATTGGAACGCCCGGAGCATTTTGAACTTTTGTTAAATTGTTTTTTAAATTTCAAATATTTTAAAAATTAATAAATTTTTTTACACCAAATTTTTTTTCAGGTTTAGTTTGACAATATATATTATCAGACAAAATTTTGAGCTTTTTTATTTAAAATTAAGAAAAAATATTTTTAGTGTCCACTGTAGCCTTAAGAAAATAGAATCGAAAAAATGCCCTCTTTCGGACTGGGGGTTATCCCCTCACAAACAGGTTGCTAATACGCGCACTTAAACACCAAGCGCATTACCAGGGCAAGTATTTATCGCCCTCTTTGGGATTGAGCCTTACACCCACGAATAAAAATCGTCATTAGAGATTCATCAGAGCGTTAGTTAATAACTATTACCACCTCATTTTAGAATAATCCACAAATGTAAGAAATATTGACAAAACAATATTTATGTTTTAGAATCGAAGGAAATGTAATCTATAGATAATATTTGGGAGCAGTTTATCTCTCGGTACAGCTCACATTTTATTTTGGTGCCGAGAAGTCACGTTAAATACCTCGTTCACATTGGAGAATTTACTAACTGGAGATAAAATAGAGGCACTGGGCGTTTTGAGCTAGGAAGGGTGAGGCGTCTGATGCGGTGATCCTGTGGACGTAACAGCAGATTCGATGCGTTCAAGGTCAGTTGGAAGGTGAAAATTCCCCAAGGACAACTTTAAATGAGCGTTCAGTACTCAATTTGAAGATTTTGTACATAACTTAGTGATGGCTAGATATTCCTCTTCAGCTTCGACGGAGAGCATAAAGTGCTCACCAAGGGAGAATAGAAGAGCCCCACCCCGAAATCTTGACTATGTTCAATCATAATAACTTTTTATTTTAAATTTTTCTAAATCTTATTTGTATTTCTTTCATAAACAATTTTCTTAAATAATTTTAATATTGGACACATGTAGAACTGGACAGAGAAGCTATTTTCTTTCCTGAATAAAGTTAACACAGTGGGCTGGACGCAGGAATCACCAAAATTTATGATGGTTGATGAAAGATGTGTTGTGATCACGTGGTTGTCAGAGCGCAACTCAACAGGGAACCGTTTCTCCCTCCGCTGACCGCAGAATCCAATATACACCCCCTGACAGTTTTACGACTTTGAGAGATAAGAAACCCTCCATCTGTAGCATCCCAAACAACCCCTGCAGTGTGTCATCTGTTTTACGACCCAGCCTTAGAAAATACAATGTTGTGGACCGAACAGATACTTGGCAATGGGTAAACACAATTCTTAAACTTCGGGAGGTGGGTTCATAGCTTCTAAACGGACGGGATTGTTATTTCAGCGTTGACAAGTTCGTGTCGAATCTTGAAGAAATACAATTTTATTCTAGAAACTTGTTTAGATCAACATGTTGGGTATTCTGTTTGATCCTGCAGCTACGCGATGCAACTTCCTCAAACTTAGAACCATCTTCAAAGAGTCTACAATTAAGTAAGCAGTATTTTGGTTTTATATTTTAAATATTAATTTGTATACGTTAACGCCAAAGTTCGAATTATGGCCAGACTACGGACTTTGGCCAGATGGAGATGTGGTTAGACTTCGGTCTTTAGCTATAACATATATACACTACCCTAAAATAATGGACCGAACAGCAAGATGTGATGGTATAAAGAAAATAATACATATGCTTTAATAGGGGGATGGTCCCCCACGTGCTGCAATAACACTAGCAACCCTTCTGGGCATACTTTCAACAAGGTTTGGATATTTGTGCCCATTCCTGCTGCAAGAATGCCCCAAACAAATGTTTACGGGGACGACCAACGTGTGCAGTTAGTGTCCCAACTCCAGTAGTCTTTCACTTTACCATACTACCTCAATTTATTATCAACTACAACCTTCTTCTTCTTAGATAGGAGCACACTTCCCTCCGTGTCACCCCTTTTGGGAGTACAGATGACACTCTTATAACACGGTACCACTTATAACACGGATTCCCTACAACACAGTACTAAAATTTCCATGACCCTCGTATAACACGAAAACACTTTCTGTTTAACACGGTTTTATTTTTACCTATTGTTAGTCCATTGGACGATTAAATAGAGACACGATAGATTTTTTCCCCTGTCTTTCCTGTCTGTCTGGTCTAGCATGGTCTGTCTGTTCTGTCTGTTTGTTCGGTCTGCTTGTTTGTTTTGTCTGTCTGCTTGTTCGGTCTGTTTGTTCTGTCTTGTTCTATCCTTTCTGTAATATTCTGTCTGTATTTTCTGTCTATTCTGTCTGTATGTCTGATTTGTCTGTCCGGTTTGTTCATATGTCTGTCTGCATTTTTTGTGTGCCCTGTACACGTCTACACGGTTTAATACGTAGTTAAAATATTTTTAAAACTAACATGAATTTACTTACATTATTTAATGATCCCTTATGTAACTTTATTTGAAATACAAATAAATATGTTAACTTTTTCTATGTTTTTAGTATTCCGTTTAACACGGTTTTAGTTTCCTTATTACACGGAACGCAATCTCTACTTTTACATAATTCCTAAGTTTCGCTTAACCCTCCTGGCAAATCCCTGTTGTGTAGACGAAAGCGTCACCGCAAAAAGGGAGTTACCTTTAACACTAGAACAGCCGTATTTTAGACTTACCTAAAACTGCCGTTGGGGGTCAGTCTGACCCTCGTAAGAAAAGTAAGCCATATCCAACTTAATTTTATGTAATTTATGAAGGATGTTGAAATGACAGTATATGTAAGATATAATAAGAGTTTTTATAGGTTTTTTTTTAGTTTTTAGAGCAAGTTTTGTTAATATTTTTTTTTAGTTTTTAGAGCTAGTAGTTTTTAATTTTTTGTTTTTAGTTTTTAGAGTTAATTCTTATTTTATGCTTAAAAAGTTATTCTTTTGAAATGGTAACAAAAAAATGATAACATAATGACAGTATATAATGTAATGTATAATATTACACAATATTATATACTATATTCGAATTATAAGTATTAATATATGCACAATACTATATTCGAATGTAAAATATTACACAATATTACACGCACGATATTGGAATGTAAAATATTACGCAATATTATATTAGAATGTATTATATTACACAATATTCTTTAGCAGTAGTACTTAATAAGAAAACAAACAAAAGATACAAACGCAAATAATACAAGTTAGCACACAACATGTTTCAACGAGCGATTACAAAAAACAAAAACTATGAAGAAACACATTATGTTCCATAGTTCGATAGACATTAGAGCAGGTAGAACAGTATAAACGCTTGACAGTGACATCAATATATTTATCACAAATTGGTTTCTGGCATCCCTCACAACTGGAAGAAGCCTTACTTTGTCCTATGCAAAGTTCAGACGCACATTTGTTTCGTGTTGGGGTCTGTACTTGAAGATATGGGGACATCTGTTGCGCAAAGCACCAATGGTAGTTCTTCATCGAGCGCAAGAATAAATTCTCGTTGTAAAATTTTGAAGCCCGGGCATTCCTTGAAAATTAGCCAAGCATTGAGTGCAGCAATGTCAAGGCCGTTATAAAAATCATGAAAGGGCCAACTACGAGTTTCACATCTCGTAGTATATTTCCTTAGCAACTGATCTACTACATCTACGCCACATTTCGTATGATTGTAGTAAGTGCCAGTGTTTGCTTCTTTGCGCTGTTGGTAAGCACATTCGTGTGCATGGTGGCTAACGGCTGCAGGAGGGCAAGGGTCTCCTCAGCCGAAGGTCAGCCAAGGGGTCGAAATCAAAACCGCCGAGAACACAACTGCGAAGTGTGGCGTTGATTGACGTCCTCAACAGTAGCTGTAGCATGATTGGTTTCCCTCCAAAAGTTCTGTAGAACACCAGCGCATCTAGGATGAGTGCATTTCAGAGAATTGTCAGAGTGCTTAGAGCGAACCCGCTAATTGTCGCGATAGTCATCGAAATCAAACCAAATTTTGCGATGCGAGTTTCCCCATGCGCATAAAACAAAAATGAGGCATCGGGGATTCGAAAACAGACATTCACCTGAATATCGGTCATTTTTCTTAGGAGGGTCAAAATGACCCCTGTTCGCTGTTCTAAGTATTTCTTAGATTATTTAATTTAATAACTAACATGAAAATATGAAAATATGTGACTGTACACTTGGATGCATTTTAAGAAAAGTCAAAGAATATGAGCTTCGATGCTCAACTGTATGTTCAAATAGAGCATGGGAAATTGGGAAAAGGGTTAAAATGACCCCAACTGCGCTTCTAGGGTTAAAAGTGTCAGGGTTTGGACAAAGGGAATACCTTCCTCTTTGGTCAATGGGCCTGAGCAGTAGGCTATTTAGACCGGAACATCAAAGACAAATGACAGTGATAGATAGGAACGCCACGGGCTTCTTCCAGGTTCGAGGATTTCGTAGGATGAGATGATTCTTTTGAAGGGAAATGACTGGAGAGAGTTTCAAACATTGCGTCAGTTTTGAAGATGAAGAAACGTTCGATTGATCCTTACTTACACGCGTTTAAGAAACCAAATATTTACTGATAAAATGGGAAGCTTTGAAATATTTATTTTATACAATTTTTCTCTAATGAGTAGTTTTTCTTCAAATTGTAAATAAGTTAAATTCCAGAATTAATTTTCTTTCGCACGTTTACCACCATTGCACAGATTTACAGCAATGTTTTGTAAAAATGAAGCATTAAATTACTTAGCACAGTTTAATTAGACGAATGAAACTTAACACACTGCAGAAATAAAAACAAAGTTTTTCAATAATGTAACGTATACTGGTGTAAGAAATTAAGAGAATTTCCAGACTTGGTCGATTATTTCTAGAATTACTGCACCGATTTTAATGAAATTTGATATGTACATACATTGATACAATACAAAACAAATAATCATTCAATAATTGAAAATACACACGCAAGATCGTGCGTAACACTCGTTGGAGTCGGAATGTATGAAACAGCGGTTGCAGAATAAACACAAAAAAAACGGGTTAATAGAAGGGTTAATAGGGGTTATGGTCCCCTCTTACCGATATACAGGTCTCGCAGCGTGATTTCATACTTGAAATAAGGCAGTTTATCCTTTCCTGTGGCAATTCGTCCCACGCATTCAGAACCACTGTTTTCATTCCCTGGATGGTTCTCGGAGGGGGGTTGCGAGTTGCAATTGCCCTCCCCAGAGAGTCCCAGAGATGTTCTAGAGGGGTAAGGTCTGGAGACCTGGCTGGCCAATCCATCCGGCGAATATCCTCACTCTCTAGAAATTCGTCGACCAAAAGAGCTATATGCGGCCTCGCGTTATCGTCCATTAAAACGAACTCCGGGCCAAATGCACCCCTGAAAAGGCGAACGTAGGGCTCCAAGACCTCATCCCTATACCTCACACCAGTCACACTGCCTCTTTCAAAGACATGGAGAGGTGTGCGGCCATCCAACATGATGCCTGCCCAGACCATTAAACCTCCTCCGCCATAATGGTCGATTTCGCGGACATTGAAGGGTAGGTAGCGGGTCCCTGGTTCTCTCCATATGAACGTACTGCGAGAATCGGTGTTTAGGCTGAACCGGGACTCATCAGTGCAGAGAACGGTCGCCCATTGATCTATACTCCAATCTCTCTGCTCTCTGCACCATGATAAACGGATTCTCCTGTTCGTAGAAGTGAGCGGGACGCAAACAGCAGGTCTTCTTGCGAGCAACCCTCTCTCATTAAGTCTTTTGGAAACAGTCACCCTTTATACACGGGTTCCTGTGACTGCATACAAGTCACGAGAGAGCTGAGAAGCTGTAGCACTCCTGTAGCCTCGCTATAATCGACAAATGGCGATCTTCTCTGGCCGTCGTGGCTCTTGGACGACCTAGCCCAGGCTTTCTCTCGATGGATCCGGTAT
The DNA here is from genome assembly GCA_947359465.1 of Metellina segmentata. NCBI lineage: Eukaryota > Metazoa > Arthropoda > Arachnida > Araneae > Tetragnathidae > Metellina > Metellina segmentata. The sequence goes on along the minus strand of OX375877.1, from coordinate 40,276,418 downwards.
CCTGAAACTGTTTCCATAAGTTAAACACGACGCTGGGCATTAAATTGAACTCTCTACAAATTTGGACTTGAGATTGGCCTGCTTCTAGCCTCCCCACAATTCGCCACCTCATTCCATCATCTGAACGTTGGTGGTTATTCATTTTTACTGTTACAATTTGAAATTAACCATATGCTGCAAAATAACACGAAGAAATTCGCCGAGGTGTGCTAGCGAACGAAATGCGTCTTAACTTACGCGCGCTTATAAAGCATGTTTCTCTACTGGCTCCGAATACACACACGTGTACACTTACGTATTGACGTACAAGATTTGTATTTTTGTCTAGAAGCAGTGGTTTTACATTAAGTTCAGTTCTTTTCATGAAATTCGATAAAATGTGCAAATTATCTTAATTTATTTCGCCAGTGGAGTTTAAAATATTCAATGAGCCGCGGTAGCTCAGTCAGTACAGCGTCGGGCTCGCATCAGAAGGGTTGTGGGTTCTGTCCTCGGCGGAGCCTCCAATTCTGATGATTGCGAGATCGGCGCTTCGACCTGGCTAAAGACCGTCGTGTTCACTAATGGTGACTGGGGCACGTTAAATAGGTCGTGGTCACAAAGTCCCTCGTGTTCACAAAGTCCCAAATCAATACCTCTGGGGGTGCTTGATCAGGGGGTTATCGGCCTCTGATTGGGATCTAAATTACGATATGTGTGAGTGAATGGATGTATGAAAGGGACCTTCCTGTAAAACGGATGTGTCATGTATCTCGAGCAAAGTCGGACTTCCTCCCAATGGGGCTCAATAACATGGAAGGCGCACCCCCCTCGCCTCTTGCCGTCTTCGACGGGTTTGGCACTCCTCTGGTCTGCCAGTGTAGGCATAAGAAACAACAACAACAAAATATTCAATAGAAAATATTACCACAAAGATTTCACGTTTTGAGTGTTCACCTTCCAGCGAAGAATTAAGTATACATACAAACCGTTCACATATGGTAAGCTGCGTCTGAGTTACTCATGCCAGTAACTTTTTGAAGAACGGATCTATGGGCCGTTTCGAATCTTGATAACTATTTCGAATGGTTATTTTTAATTTAAATTTAAAGACAAACCTCTGAAATAATTTTATAAAATAGGTAGAAATAATAGTTTGACGTAGCCTCAAATTGTTTTTCAGAATATAACCGAAATTTGGGACAAGGAATTTTCGAACTTTTCAGTGTCATTTATTCTGACTGTTTCTCTTCTGAAAATGAACTGTCGCAGTCCGATACCGAACCTAAATTTAATTTAGTTATACTGCGTCGTAAACCAATGATTTATTAGTTTTTATACTTAAGGTGTTTTTTTTTTTTTAATATTTATAATGGTAATGTTCTGAGAATATTTGTGAAAGTTCCAAAATGCTCAGACGCGGAACACCTATATCTGCAACCAATAAAGCAAAACGAATTTTTTCTACTGAAAATGAAGGTCAAAATAGTCCATTCAGTTCTCAAATCTGATAATACTGAATTCTGTTTCTTCGCAAGTTCCATTGCATTGCAAGTTCTTGTTTCGAAATTCGAGACCAGATTTTTTCAAAGTAAAGAGCCTAAAGATTAAAACTTTAATATGAATAAGAGAACAGGGATTTTGTTCGACTTTGGTGTTAAGAAATCTCGCATGTTGAAAGGTGTTTATGACCCAACAAATACAAATGTTTGTTAATCATAATGAGATATGGAAATCAGCACAAATTATTTTAATGATGTTGGTCTGTGAAAACTACAATACGCTACAAGATTTCATTAGTCCAATGATTGACAACTAATTTAAATGTAAATGCCACAATGTTGAAATCGGTTCCTCATGTTATAAAACACAATTTACATGGTCTTACACAAATTGAGAATCACTGGCCTATAATATGAGATTACAATAAGTAAGAATGTTTTTTAATTTATTTTAAAATTTACACGGTATGATGTTCATAAATGTTTTTTTTCTATTTGCTCAGCTAGTTTTGGGCAAATCAGTGGGACCATTCAGCTAATTGTTCATCCAACAACTTCCTTTTGCCCACTCGATATCCTTCTTGACAGACGTTGTATGGTGTTTAGCACAGTGACCAAATATAGATATTGCGACATATAATTCAAACAAACGATCTTCTTGAGACACGAAATATGTGTGATTCACCGAGGGCCGAGGAAAACCTATTAGAAATAAAGGGACAACTATACACTTCATTATTGGATTTATTGCAAATAGGCTACACCAGGCTTCGAAATAGATTTTTTAATACAAGTGTACAAGGTGCACCTAAGTGTTTAAATTAGGCGCACAGATAATATTTTAGATGCACATTTTCAAAAAAACGTAATTTAAGAGCATTAATGTAATGTAAGTACTTTATAAGCCGGGTGTGTTTAGATACGTCAGAAGTAGATAGTAAATAAAAATATTTAAACAGGTTTTTATAAGCGAAATTATTACTTACAAATATTCAGTCACCATCAGACATTGGTGGGTAATCAGAAGCGTCTACGTTTTTGTCAGATATTTTAAATAAGGTTTAGTGTCCAACCTTCTTTTTGTATTTGTATTTTTCATCCATTGCAACACAGCATTATTTTCTGGATTAAAATTATCTTGGGTCTTCACTTAGATTAATACGCATTAGATCACCCAATGTCTTAGGATGAAGGAAGCATCTTCAGTCATTTTTCATACGTCCCATTAGCGAGAACCCCCGCTCACACTCAACTTACAGATTTCATTTTTTTTTTCATACTAGTAACGCAGTTTTTGTTTTTTGCTGAGCCAGTTAACGAACGAGCTTACAAATGGATAATAAAGGGATCTTAGCACTTCAGCAAGATATCAATGGCACGATCATGATGAGGTAACCAATGAACCTTGAACTACCTGGACAGGTTTTAGAAGTTTTGCTTCCAATGATTGACCAACTTTTTGCAGCTCTGCACAGTTCTTAGAAGAATACAAATATATTAAAAATAAGTCATTCAATACAGATTCCATTTGCGTAAAATATCTTAACTTCGCATAACATCTTTGATTGCAAGTTCCAGCCAATGAGCACAAGAATGTATGCCGAGTAGATAACTACGACTGTCACTAAGTAGCTTGTAGACACCACTCTTGGCACCGAAAGTACTTGCTGCACCATCTAATGTACAAGCAATTAGTCAAGTTTTAGTTTCTTCTAAACTTAGGTTCAAGAAATCTTTCGTAGTACTTTCCAAGAAATTCCTAATGTATTTTGCATCAACATGTTGCGTTTGCTGAATAGTTGAAAACTTGGTGACAGGTCTCCCATATTCAAAAAATTATTTCTTCATTGCGTTCACTGCAATCTGTGCTGCTATCTTCCAAAATTAAAAACAAAAAATGTTTTTGTTTTTTTCAAAGATGCTATTAAATCTGGTGAAAGAATATGAATATTCTTACTGATGTAGGAAATGAATGTTCTGGATTGTTTGTCATTGTTATAGGTTTCCCTTACTGCACACCCAACTCATCTTAATAAGTTAATTTAATTTCTAAATGCTACAAATGGCATATTTTGTTCAGCTATGTGAAAAGCAATTTTAAAAAGAGTATGTAACTGCTTTGTTTCCTTTTTTTCTAACCTCAATATAGATATCAGGATTTTTTGGGAGTTTTTAGGAAATTCCGTGCTTTGGCAAACGCAATTTTTGCTTCCATCGCTTTAAGATGTGCTGGTGTTCTTTCATGTACTTCAACCATAAGTTTCCTTAAGGTATCCGGACACGTTGGAGGTCGTTATTTTTTTTAATGTGATATAGAAACGTTTTAATGATATTTTTATGTTTAGTTTTATTGAAAAATAGCATTGGGCTATAAATATTTTAATTATATATTAATAATTTTGTAAAAATTATAAATATGTATGAAAATTTAAGTAAATTTATGAAAAACTTCTATTGTGCTACAGAAAAATCTATTCAATTAATTTGAAAAATAATGCTTCCAAAATAAACTACATGCAATTGTCTAGTGTGTGTGTGTGTGTGTGAATGAACTACAATCAAAAAATATTTAAAAAAACAAAAATTCGACAAGCGATCGAAAAATGAATGCAAGATTTTTGACAGTTTTACAGTCAGACTTCTTAAATAAAGAGCCATAATTTAAAAACTCTTCAACTCATCATAATTATCATAGTTTATTCACTAGACAACATTATGGAAAACAAGTTCACAAATTTTTACGAGAATCCATCAATAACTTTTTGTGTTATAACATTTGAAGTGAAGAAATAATGCAAAACTATTAATTTAGAGTAAAAGCAGTTTGAAGTGTATCGTTTGCTCTCTCCTTGCTTTTACTGTTTGCATAAACAATTTTGTTCTTCACTTCTATTTCAAAATTTTCACACTGTTTCCAAAAGAAAAACCATTTAAACACTTAAGAGACCTTTCTAAAATTAGATTTGCAAAAAAAAGTAAGCTTTAAATTTAAATTTTGAAGGTTTTTGGTCTTTTTATGTCCACTTCCGATGGTTTCCAAACCTACTTCCGGTTTTCCCGCCTTGATTAAAATCATAATATCTCTTGAACTAATTAACTTAGAGAAAAAATAAAATATTATTTCCAAAGTCAAATAAATACTCTATCAAATAAGATCAAAAACTGCTTTTTGAATATTTGGTCAAAAATGACATTTTCAACGTGTTCGGATACCTTAAGGACGAAAAGGTTGTCACGAAAATTATTTGAACGTGATGTTTTAACATATGACTGGCAAACAGTACAAAATATTGCTTTCAAATGTTCGTATTACGAAAGTCAATCCCGTCTAGTTTTCCAAGTTTGTTGAAAAATATAAGTTTTAGTGAAAATTATTTCTTCAGAGTTCTTTTTAACTACAGTTTCAACATTTGTTTTGGTCATTATCTTCATTAATGTCGTTAACTATTTCTTTAGCCTTTTCCGCAACAACTATTTCTCTAGTCTTTTCTTTCTCAACTATTTCTCTAGTCGTTTCTTTCTCAACTATTTCTTTAGTATTTTCTATCTCAACAATTATTTTATCGTTATCATCCCGTTCTGCTACTATTTTATTTACATAATTTCCACTAATCCCTTTTCTTTTGTTTGTCAGGCAGCTTCTAATCGTTTTGGTCTGCAACCGCCGTCATTACGATTTCGCATGCATTTACGTCTTTACAACAATATTTCTGCAACGTATTATTTTTCTAGATAGATGGTGCAGGACATTTCTTCGGTGGAATCTTTAAGAACTTTTTAATAATCCATCCAATGGATTCATCTGTTAAATTATTTTAGATATAAAAACGTAAGACTAAATACACAACAAATTCCAAAGAAAAGGTATAAAAAAACACATAAAAATAAACGAGTACACTATATTTTAGGCAGATAAAATCTGAATTCAAAGATAAATAATGAAAATATTTGTTTACGATCCCCAGTGGTCAGAGAATTCTCAGGAATTCCTACGGTTTTACACTTTATTGAAACACTAGGTGTTTGCAGAAATGCGGTATGCCTATTAGTTCGTGGGTGATCAAAATTTTCTCTTCTCCGGCGCACGGCTGTCGCGACAGTCGCTTCAACAGAACCATCTGAAAAATGTTGTACCCGGTTGTACTTACTTTTTCGATGCGTCATTTTGTCATAGCCCAAAATTGTTCTTGTTTCTTCCGCTCAAAGTAAAAATCTGACGTGTTGTTTAGTAAAATTATTACCTAGACAGGATTTTTCACTCTCTTCTGTGATGCCATCTACTAACAAACAAACAAATTATTTGCATTATAACGAAGAAAATTGTAATAATTTAAACCTTTATATCTGGTACCATATGGTACCGCTAGGCTTGCACGGGTTAAATGCGTGTCTTGTCATATTTTTATTTTAAAGTAAAAAATATTTTTTGTCAATTTATAAAAAAGATTTGTATGATATCTGGATTTTATTAAATGTTAGTAGCTATTTTAAGCTGACTCTGGAAAACATGGTTCTTGAAATAAATTTGGCTTTCAAAAGAAATTCTAATCGTTATGCTGGTCATCTTAGGCTCGTTTGGGGGGGGGGGGGAGGGACAAATGAGTTTGGCCGATCACTGCTCTAGAGCGCGAGAGGTTGATACTAATAACATCAAAATAACATAACCCCCTTTTTTTTAATGTTAGGTGCACTGAGTGCACCTAGCGGGAATAAATTAGGTGCACAATTTTATTTTCATGTGCACAGTGCACCCGTATATTTCTAGCCCTGGGCTACACCATGCTAGTTAAACACAAAATCGAAGGTAAACATTTAAAATTAATATTTGACATGTAAAAAAGCTTCAAAAACAGGTTTTACATGTCATCCATTTTTTCATAAAAAATTATTTTTACTCTTCAAACAAAATATTTCTTATCAATGCAGTTGAACCTTTCCTTGGAAAGATTAAAGTGGGTGATGAACTTAACCTCGTGACCCACTAGTTTAGGCTACAAACTTCTATTTTTACGGTAGGCCTTAACAAATTTATCCCACATTTCTAAGATTTAACCAAAAGTCTTCGTTAAATGTTAAACTTTTTATTAATTTTTTAATATTGGCATTTTACAATAATTATTTTGTATTTTATTTCTCTTAATTTTATTTTCTTGTATTGGTACTTTACACACTACTTAAGATTTGTGTAGAATATATAACCTAATTAAATACAGCGGTCGCGCATATGTGGGAGACACACTCGAGTTGATTTTATTTATATTTTTTGACCAAATAGCCGACGAATACTAGCTTTTTGGCTATTTCTTGCGCTCACTTATAATAACTTTCAGTCATAATTTAAATAGTGAGGTATTAATAGGTCTGCAGATCCGTCATTTGTATTTAACAGATACGCTCGACCGTTAAGGTAAGTTTTTATTATATCTGTATTTTTTGTAGAATTAATTTATTGTTTTTTTGTAGTATATTTTGTAGCATAGATGCAACTTTAGGGAATGATAAATGCAACTTTTCCCATTTTTACTGCAACAAAAAAGTTGCCCTAATGATAACGGACAAATTCCCTCAGACGACAAAGCTACTGCAGACTTATTGGGATCATATTTTCAAAAGATTAGCAACTTAAGTTTTTCTAAAGACGAAAAGAACATTTGTACAACTTAAAAGCATAAATGGGAACGAACTGTGCAAGAATATTGATGCCCGTACACCAAATTCCAGACTCTGGAAACTAACCAGGTCTTTTGGCACTGAGCAGCCAAAATACGAAGAATTCAATGCTATTCTTGATGATAAAGGACAAACGCCCCCAGACGACACTGCAGACTTATTGGGATTATATTTTCAAATGACTAGTAACTTAAGTTAACCCAAGCAAGGTGGATCATACACGGCTGCCTTAGGTCAACTCAGGGTAACCCTATCTTTAGAGCTAACTTTACGATTCAGGAAATGGAACTTGCTTTAAGTGTCCTTGATCCACATAAATCTCCCGGGCCTGATAATATTCATGGCCAAATGATTCCAAGACTTGAAGTCGAGGGCAAGATGAGATTGTTGGAGATCTTTAATTTGTGTATTGGAGACTTGGAAGACTTCCTCATTAGCCCTGGTCATTCCTATTAGAAAACAAAACAAGTAGGCCAGCTCTCCTGAGAGCTATATACCCATCACTTACAAATTTTCCTTGTAAACTTATGCAAAAAATGATTTTGGAAAGACTTACTTACTATATTGAATCTGAAGACCTGCTATCATCAGAGCAATATGGTTTTCGAGGGGGGCATTCTACTGTTGATCAGATCTTATACGTTGGGCAAAAGGGTAGGGATTATCAGAATCTACAACCAACAAACCACACAGTTGCCGTATTTCTGGACTTAACAAAGGCTTTCGACAGAGTTTGGAGAAACAAATTAATTATCAAACTATTTGACACTTTTGGAATTAAAGACATGGCCCTCTCTTGGATCGCTGACTTTATGAATGATAGACTGATCAGAGTTAATTTAAATAACTCTCTTTCTAAAACTTTCAAACTCAGTCAAGGTGTTTCGCAGAGCTCTGTTTTGAGCCCTATCCTCTTCTCGTTGTTTCTGGCCGGCATCGAAAAAGTGATAACTAAGAGGTGCGAAGTCGGTCTTTTCGCAAACGACATTGTTCTTTGGAACTCCAATTCTATTATTGGCCATATTGAATCTAAGATCAACCTTACCCTCTCTGACATGCTGGAGTTTGCAAATTCTCATAAATTGAAATTTAACACACCTAAGTCTATAGTTAGCTTCTTCACCACTAATAGGCATTTGTAGTACTATCAACCTTGCATCACAATGGATGGTGACTCTCTAAACTTTGAAAATTCCCTACATATATGGGCTTCAGATTAGTTCCTGAGCTCTTGTGTAATAAACATATTGAGCATCCAGTTGAAAAGAGCAGAAATAGACTTAACATCCTGAAATTTATCTCTGGAGGAGATTGGGGTGCTGATGTAAATACCCTATATTTCTCTTATTAGACCCGTATCGGAATATGGATCTGAAATTTACTTTTGTGCATCAATCTCCAACCTGTTAAAATTAGAAAGAGTCCAATTAAGTGCCGCTCGTATCATCACTGGCAAGAGAAATAGTTGTCCTGCTGATTTGATTCTTTGTGCGAGTGATCTGCAGCCTTTAAGCCTAAGAAGAAGCACAGGACTTGTAAAATACTTCAACAAACTGAACAGTTATGAAGATCATAATCGAACATCTACTTTCCTCGGAAGCTGTTCAAACACTCAAAGATTAAAAAGAAATTGTCCATTTTCTCAAATGGATTTAATGGGCTTTCTAGATCAAAACGTTGAAAGGCACTCCTTGAAGCCAACAATAAACCCTCTTGAAGAACTGCCTAGAGTACACTTCCAAACTGATCTGATGCTTCAAACAAACAAAAAATTTGACTTGCCAGAACATCTGCTCTAACTTGCACTCTAGATCATAAGCCAAATCTCCAATACATATATTCAGATATATATTGATGGCAGCAAAGATGAACTTGAGGCCTGCGGTAGAGGAGTTTTTATCAAAACCCCTACCTCCTAAAAACAATTCAAGATTAAGAATCCAGACTTCTGTTCAGTTTTCAAATCTGAACTTATTGCCTTTGAAGAGGGACTCAAATCCATTAAAACCTCTTACGGAAATGTGTGGATATTGACAGATAGTCGCAGTGCCATTCAGCACCTGAGCAACTGGGCGGATGTGGGCGACAGGGTTTCACTCTCGGTACTGGAGATCCTGAGAGATCTTTCTCAACATCGCGATGTTTACTTACAATGGGTCCCGTCTCATATTGGCTTGTCTAGTAATGAGACGGCTGATGTTATAGCCGAAGAGAAGACCTCTCTTACTTATGGCTCCCATGATAACTTGACTTTTTCACGAAATCTGCTCAAAGTGAAAAATATCAAATGATCATTTATGGAAGACCCCTCCGTCATATAATTTGTAAAATTTTCTCTTCTCCGGCGCACGGCTGTCGCGACAGTCGCTTCAACAGAACCATCTGAAAAATGTTGTACCCGGTTGTACTTACTTTTTCGATGCGTCATTTTGTCATAGCCCAAAATTGTTCTTGTTTCTTCCGCTCAAAGTAAAAATCTGACGTGTTGTTTAGTAAAATTATTACCTAGACAGGATTTTTCACTCTCTTCTGTGATGCCATCTACTAACAAACAAACAAATTATTTGCATTATAACGAAGAAAATTGTAATAATTTAAACCTTTATATCTGGTACCCTATGGTACCGCTAGGCTTGCACGGGTTAAATGCGTGTCTTGTCATATTTTTATTTTAAAGTAAAAAATCTTTTTTGTCAATTTATAAAAAAGATTTGTATGATATCTGGATTTTATTAAATGTTAGTAGCTATTTTAAGCTGACTCTGGAAAACATGGTTCTTGAAATAAATTTGGCTTTCAAAAGAAATTCTAATCGTTATGCTGGTCATCTTAGGCTCGTTTAGGGGAGGGGGGGGGGGGAGGGACAAATGAGTTTGGCCGATCACTGCTCTAGAGCGCGAGAGGTTGATACTAATAACATCAAAATAACATAACCCCCTTTTTTTTAATGTTAGGTGCACTGCGTGCACCTAGCGGGAATAAATTAGGTGCACAATTTTATTTTCATGTGCACAGTGCACCCGTATATTTCTAGCCCTGGGCTACACCATGCTAGTTAAACACAAAATCGAAGGTAAACATTTAAAATTAATATTTGACATGTAAAAAAGCTTCAAAAACAGGTATTACATGTCATCCATTTTTTCATAAAAAATTATTTTTACTCTTCAAACAAAATATTTCTTATCAATGCAGTTGAACCTTTCCTTGGAAAGATTAAAGTGGGTGATGAACTTAACCTCGTGACCCACTAGTTTAGGCTACAAACTTCTATTTTTACGGTACTTCGTTATTACTTTTTTAGAGAATGTAGTTTTTCTATAGTTTGGAAGCATAATGTAAGGTATAAGCAAACAAGCCTCTGGATAAAAATATTTTTTTGGTATTCTGAAAAACTGTTGGTGTTTGTAAGGAAGGGCAAATAAATTTTTGTCTGAATAGTTCGCATTGTAACTAATTTCTAAGCATTTTGGATATCTATAACAAGACAGTTTACACTCGATTTATAGAGCTTAAATTTAACTTTATACTTTAAAATGTTTGTGAGACAAAATGTGCAAACATATTTTTATGAAACTTAGTATAATACAGTAAACAGTGACTAGGCTATTCGGCGTTTTTTAATTTAATTGAGGATTGTATATTAAGGGGAAATCTTTAGATCGTATGTCTAACTGTTGTATTTACGAAACGTCAGCGAAAAGGTTGACTACTAAACGAATGATTCTTCTTTTCTGTTCTCAAATTGACCCGTTATATTCTTAAAATAAGACAGATAAAGTACGTTGGGACAGTTAATCTTATAGTTATGTAACAAGCCTACCACCTTTATATATTAAGTTGTGTATTAAATATATTTTATTTCTTATTTGAAATTAAATTAAATGTTAACAGATGAAATAAGTAAAGTTATGCAATTATCATTTGGAAATTCAGATAAAAAAAATTTGGCCTTACATGCTACCAATATGGTAGTGTTAAAGAATTTTAAAGAAGTAAAGAATCAACTTTTTGGTTTAATCACTCCGATTCATTTATTGGATTCTGAATATAACATTCAGTACCCCATCAACCGAATTTATTATTGACTACACATCCGTGGTTTTCCTAGATTAAATAACGACCACGGTAGCCCGGTTAGAAGAGTTACAGATTCGCAACCGGAGGGTCGCGAGTTCGAATCCAACCAAATACTTAGTCTATAAATACTTTAGTCTTTTCCTTCTCAGCTATTTCTTTAGTCCAGGCCTCGAAATAGATTTTTTAATACAGGTGCACACTGTGCACCTAAGTTTTTAAATTAGGAGCACAGGTTATATGTTAGGTGCACATTTAAAACAAACGTAATATAAGAGTATTAATGTAATGTAAACTACTGTATTAGTTTGGTATGTTTAGATAGGTTTGTAGTAGATAGTAAATAAAAAATATTTATACATATCGAAATTCTACGGCGCACGGCTGTCGCGACAGTCGCTTTAACAGAGCCATCTGGAAAATGTTTCGATCATCGGAAAGTTTTGGTAGCAGTGGCACGAGTAAACCTTCCTCCTGTATAAACCCGTTAGGGCACAGCGATTTTTTTTTCGCTTAGTGTGTATTTAGGAATTTCAGTTACATTCCTTTAGAGCGAGAGATGTCGATACTAATATTTTCTTCCCCCCCCCCGTTTTTTTAACGTTAGGTGCACTGTGTGGGCACCTAGCGGGTGCACCTAGCGGGAAAAAAAAATTAGGTGCACAATTTTATTTTCATGTGCACAGTGCACCCTGGTATTTCGAGCCCTGCTTTAGTCTTTTCTTTCTCAACAATTATTTGATCGTTATCATCCCGCTCTGCTGTTATTTTATTTACATAATTCCCACTAATCCCCTTTCTTTTGTTTGTCAACAGCTTCGAATCGCACTATATATGGCACTTAGAATTAATAAGACAAAGGTTTCGGTGCAGCCATACGATGGATCAAAATAAAGTGTGCGAAGATTTTGCAAATGAGACCACACAAAAAAGTAGCTGCCGGAATTATTAAAAAGCAGAGTAATGAAAACAATAAATTTGGTATACCAAGTATACAATTTTAATCACATATTATCTCTTACCAAAAATAATCTTTCAAATTTGATCCAGCTCTCTATAAAAATGTGGGGTCGCACTGGCCTCGCCATCTTTCTAGGTATAAGGCATCTTTCTAATATTAATATAATATACAACGATATCTGCACTTGTTGTTGAAATGTGTTTATGCAGGGGGGTGAATCTGTTGCTCGAGAAGTGAAGCACGTACTTAACACACAGAAATACTTCATTCCTTGAAATTTAAAGGATTGAAATGGAGTCTTGAAAATGCTCAAAAAAATTTTAGAAAACAGTAAAACACGAAACAAAATGAAAATATTATAATTGCTTATTATAAAGATTTATATGCAGAATTTGAATGTTTTTGTGATACTGTAGAAAACATTTACTTTGTGTCTGTCTTGTAATTTTTTCATAAGCACACTAAATTACAAAATAAATAATAGATATTGATAAAGAATACAACTTTCCCCGATATAATTTTGTGATAATGTACAAATTGTTTCTCGCGCAGATGCGCGGAGATAAAACGCCAAACGGCTTTCATGAAACTCCGAGGATGAAACGCTGTGACATCGAGGAAAAGCAAGACGCTTGCGAAAGATTACAATGGCAACGGTTGGCGGGCATTAGCGAGCAGTTGGCAAACCCCTCGCTGTGATGTCATGGACCGGCAAGTCAAATCAGGATTATACGAATTCTTAAGATAGTTTCGCCTTCGCAGGAGAATGACTCTGCAAAAGGAATGTTGGTTTGCGATGCAAACCAAATAGGATTGCTACGCAATCTTAATGGGTTGGCGAGCGTAAGCGAGCAGGGGACGGAGCCCCCAAGTTGGGAAAATTCGTAGAACGTGTTTAACTTAGCGAACTCGTGGATATGTGTGTCTGATTAAGTTCTGCGGAATTTTAAAAGCACTTAGTTGGATTTGTTATTTCTATCTGAAGCAATGTTTCCCTCCGAAATGACTGATTAGACCGAAGCAATTCTTAGAACTTCATTTGCATTTTTAATGATTTCATTTAATTCCGTGCATTACAAATTCTTATTGATTACATAGTTTAAACGTTATCTGACCGTGGTTCAAAATTACGAGGTGTTGTCCTCGGATCTTTCCCTTAAGGGACTGATCCCGGACCATCGTCAATAGCCCGTTGTGTTGCTCTAGTACGACGTTAACTAAAATTACCATTACCATTTCATAGTTTAAATTTAAGAATTATTTATGCTTAATATTCTGTTATGTAAGCCATTAAGCTTGATTTGCTAGAGCAATGCGAAACCTTACTTCTGAACTAACTGAGGCCGAGGTCACCCATTTGGAAGAGCAACGGATGAATAACCTGAGGGTTGCAAATTACTGAGGATTGGTGCACGTTAAATCTGTCGTAGCCTCAAATGTTGAAGAAATTTAAAGATCGGGGTGTCAAATCTGATGGTGACATCGTCTTCTGGCCTGGGTTGAAAAATACAAGGATTGACCCCGGACCTTCGCCAATAGCCCTTTGTGTTGAGAAGTGCCGCGTGAATTTACAACCTAACTACCTACCTTTTGAACTTATTAAAATACAATAGCTCAATGAATTCTACATCTTTCTAAGGTTTTGAGAACGCCATCCAGCTTAATGAAATATTTCAAAGGGTGATTAATAGCGTAATTTTGACAATAGTAATGCAGACAAAGATTATTTCTCTCTCAATTTTCGTGCTCACATATTTCTCTAAACAGGCATAAAATTCTTAGAATAGCTCAGGATATTGTCGCAAAATTATATTCCTCTCTTCAAACTAGAATGTATATTCAACAAAAGTACAAACTTTATACGTTTATCGCTCTATGTTTTCAATTTTCTAAAACCATCGATAAGTCCAGACTGGCATATCAAAAATAATTTTCCTCTCAACATTTTCTGTACTTTAATAACAAATCAAACGAAGAGTCCACCTCTGATAACTGATAAAAAAACTATCTGTAATTGTTTTCCTATGATTTGTCTTTGGAAGTCGAAATCACCCACAAGCGAGAATCAAGAAATAAAAGGAAGACATTTGAGATCATCGCCATGTCTCGGGATACAATTACAGCTTAGGATTGATCAAGCACAAAGCAAGCAAAAATGTCAAAAACCTAAAACAAACACGCTAATGGCAAGGGACAGAATAAAACTAATGTTAACCAATCGGCGAATTGAACCAAAAAGAACATTCCATTCGGTTAAAGTGGAATTCTTCTAGTGGAAGACATTGTCATCAAAGCAGCATTTCTCCTCAATTTATTTCTCCTGAGTAGGGATGAGCAAGCTTTTCGCTTCTGATGTCTATCTCCGGAGAGCGATTTCGTTTGCTTTCCCGGAAGCTACAGGTGAAGAATCGTTATATACTTAATCCTCTATCGATGGTCACTTCAAATTCAGACTTGAGTTTCGCGAACTAATCGTGCCTTTACTACAAAAGAAAGACCCCATTGTATTAAGAACTTTACTTCGTTTTCAAATTGAGTTGCTCTTCAGAGCTCTAACATAATCTTCAGTTGTTCTGCAGAGGGATTGAACATTTTTTCAATCCTTAAACTTTTTCACATTAAGTTAAATTATGTGTTTATCAGTAGTAAAGTTATACAAAATGCTGAAAAAATGCTAGCATCAATACAATTTACGATGTGAAGTAAAGATCTTAACCTTATCAAAAAATTTGAAAAGTAAGGTACTCACGCTTTCTATTTGTCGCTTGACCATTTACTGGAACCATATACTATCAGATTTGGGAGTGTATCCTTCTTACAATCGCCAAACAAGTGCCAGGCACGTATTGTCTACTACAGTGTTTCCCAAACTTTTGACATATGTGTACCCCTTCTATAATTTTCGTAACGCTGAGTACCCCTCGTCGAAAAAATGGATGTATTTTAATAACAATCAAAATGTATTTTTTTCTTTTTGAGTGACATACACAAAGTAATAAGAAAAGAGAAATAAAATTATTTATAATAAAATATAAATAAAAGTTATTATTTTAATAACGTTTATTTGTATCAATGAGAAGGATGAAATTGTTTGTGCTGAGATAACAGATCGTCATAATTTGGTTCCCGGGTTGTTAATTTTAATCTGAGATGTGGTTCCACGTCCAATAGTCTGTTCCTTTTTTTCGACTTAATGTCTACAAATGCTGAAATAGCAACTTTACATAAATATAGAGTTAGAAAAGACAATATGTATTTTAAAACTTTTTCTGTTAAAACCGGATAGACAGGTTGCATTTGTAACCAGAATGATGTTAAAGTACTCTCCTTATGTTTATTTTTCAAGAATCCATCTGAAGACAATTCCAACAATTGCTCTTCTTCCGCATGCGATAAATCTTCTGGTATGGATATTGTGTTAACGTTAAACGAATATCTTATCCATTCAATACTTTTGGTTAAATCAAGGAAATAGTTTTTCAAGCCCACTTGCAAAAACTCTCCAAATGCTGTGTTTTGCATTTCATAGTATCAGCATCAATTTTGGTTGTCGAACTTGTTATAAACTCATGAAGAGAGGGAAACCAGTCTACTCCATTACCAACTCTCTTTTGCCATAACTTTAGTTTTGCGATGGCAGCGTTCACTTTATCTTGAACGTGAAGCAATGAAATTTCTTTTCCCTGTAACGATAAGTTGAGGCAATTTAAAACAGAGAATATATCTGCTAAGTATGCTAGTTTACAAAGCCATTTCCAGACATGTAAACAATATCTCAACTCAAATCTATCATTAAGAAAACATTGAAGTTCATGTCAAAGCTGTGCCTGTCAGGCCGGTTGCGCCCGACTGAGGGTTATCGAAGTAAGTTATTTCTGTAACGAAGTGTGGTATATTTCCACCGTGTCACTCCGGATCATCTCTCGCCTCACAAGACTGTCTTGACTTGACTCGTGAGAACATAAGGCGCAGCTACGCACAGTGCAGTGCATATCCTCACCAAACTCCGGTGCAACGCGTACCCCCACCAAACTCTTCCCGTACCCCTGGGGGTACGCATACCACACTTTGGGAAACGCTGGTCTACTAGGTTTAAATCCATTTTGCCTGAAGAGAGAGACATACAAGTACACAATACGCTTTAAGCATTTCCCGAAGAGTGAGCTTACTTAAGAGTGTTTCAGCTTACATCTGACTTACTTGCATGTAACCACTAACAAGGTATGGGTCTGAAGGGCCATTTTACCCATTTGAGCCAAGGTTCATCAAAATCAGGTCAAAATAGGGACAGGGTTCAGATGTTCGACTTCGGCAACTTTGAAACAAAATGGCTGTTTCCAGAATCAAGAACCCATTCCCAGTCATTTCTCTAAACAGTGTCGTTGAATGCTATTTTCACATTGTAATGCTCTTGCCAGTCACCATACGAAAATCAGACCAATGGGATTTCGATAACGACAGTTCTGAAGAAATAATAAAATAATAGTACTTATAAAAACACTGAGCGTATTAATAGAATGCAAAATATTTCTACTGATCCTCCAATTTCGTTTCTTGTGACGTTACAATCATTAAGAAGTGTGAGAATTTTAAAATTCAAGTTTGATGTTTATCATGACACTCTAAAAATATGGAAAGATCATAACAAGAAGTGGAGAGATTTGTGTACAGCTTTACCTGGACGGTTTCATAAAATCCACTCACGTTTCACGAGACGCCATGACCATAAATGGATTTCAAATTCGGCGACAGACCCCTTATACGTTACTCAAGTTCCATAGATGAATTAGGGGTAATGAGTGGGTGGGTCCGCAGTTAATTAACGTCGAACTGAAGGAACACAACGGGTTATTAGGGATCAATCTGGGGAAGCTACAAAGACAACACTTGGTAATTTTTAACCACTGTCAGTTGACGATAGCAACTCCTGAACTGGAGTGAGTGGCATTTACAACTGACGCTTTCCTTTCATAGTATCGTTTGGCTGTAGAATAGATGTCACCTGACGACTTTCTGCTTTCTCCAAGGCGTTCACACCTCACGGTCGGCCGAGTATGGAGCCAACGAACAAATGAAGGGATTCTCTAGAAGGTCAGTAGTTGACAGCTCGTAAATGGTGATCGATGCCAGAGGTCACTTGAAAGGGAGATAACAACTACCGATAACATGCCACTGGTTTAAGCGATATTTTAGTGGTAAGAAAAGTCAATATACAGTATCGTAAATGTTAATGGAATACATATTAATGTATAAAAAATTTAAACTTTCCCGTCTTCGATTGTCGAAGAAAATACTGCAGAAAAACAAAACATTTTTTGCCAGATTAACTCTTTAAGATTATTTTTACTACCAATGAATTTGTTGCTGAACTATATTAAAATTTCGACAATCGTTTTTACACCTTTAGAGAAGGCATAAGTTCTTTCTTCGAAATATAACGCAATAAAATTGGTCTGAAAACATATATTGACGTTTATAACGAAGTGATCTAAAACAATCGTCATGACAGTTAAAGGGACACGAAAGTGAATGTCATTTGGTCCCGTTATATAAAACAACAAAAATTGGGCGTTTTCTGCAATATTACCACTCACACCAATTGCATATGTGAAAAATAGCCGCACGAATGTGAAGTATACATGGCAAACAAATGCCATTTCCATCATTTTTGTGTATCGACTTTTCAGAAGACACGCGAAAGCTTTTTCTTATCAAACTATTGAAATTCTTTCCGGCAATGCATTTTCGTAGAATGAAATGTTTCGAAACTGACCTGAATGTGATTTCCTATGAAACCATTGATCAAAGTCATGCATGTCGGCGAATGAGCTAAAAATAGTTTTATTCAGCCAGTAAAAGCGCGTTTCGCTTAGACCTGAAGAAGAATTTTATAAAAATACGCCTGATATCCAGGGAACGCTATATTTTAAGATCAAATGGAAGTAAATTTGATTTGTTCACCAAAAGGATCCCAAGAACTTTTTCCAATAAACATGTTTTAAAATAAATCATGGTATTTCATGCATAATTCTACTTTATTAAGAGATATAACATTGGTGGGAAAATGGCGGCTCTTCGTCGAATTAAATGTGGCTCCCATTGAAAATTTAAATACGTCTTTTTTTATTATTTCGTAACGTTTTTCATGAATTCTGTTAAATTGACTAAGTAAGTGAAACGTTAAGTCGTTCATAGTCGCTTCGATAGTACGTCTTCGGTTCAAGGTTAATGAAGTTTACAAGGCGTACGTAATCGCTTTGAAATCAGAGCATTGGCTACCTTGATAGAATCTAGGAGTCGTAGTTGCTTGTTGTCGAGCGCGTGTCCGTGAGGTCAAGTCATATAACTGAGCGTCATGTTGGTGCAATTAGTAAAAATGTCGAAAATAATTTGAAGTGTGATTTAAAGAATTGTACAGCTTATGTCGTAATCGAAAATATCGTAATCGCTTTGAAATCAGAGCTTTGGCTGCCTTGATAGAATCTAGGAGTCGTAGTTGCTTGTTGTCGAGCGCGTGTCCGTGAGATCACGTCATATAACTGAGCGTCATGTTGGTGCAATTAGTAAAAATGTCGAAAATAGTTTGAAGTGTGATTTAAAGAATTGTACAGCTTTTATTTTAGCTCGATACGTTACATTTACAAAAGAAAAAGAATATAAATACCTAGTATTAAAAAATGAAACGGGGTTTTCTGACTTGCATATTTTCTGATTTGCATATATATTGAATGTTTTCGCGACAGACATGATAGAACAAACTCTTAGTTTGGCTTTACAAGGAAAGGAAAAAAATATTATTGATTTGTCACAAATCGCTTTCAGTTTGGAAGCAAAACTTCGACTTTTTGTGTATGATCTTAAGAACAAAAAATTTAATAAATATCCCCGAGCAAATATAATTAACATCAAAGAAGAAAAGCTAGACGAATACACAGAAAAATTGCGAGCAGATTTCAAAACACACATAAATCCAAACCTTGAATTTGAAAAATTTAAGGATTTGCATATTTTGTGAACCTTTTCATTTGTGATATTATGGAAGACGGATTTCCAATTTCTGAAAATATACTTGTTGACAAAGTGGTGAACTCAAACTATCGTTCACAGTTGACCAATCATCTCACAGAATAGATGCGGTAGGTCTTAACAAATTTATCCCACATTTGTATGATTTAACAAAATGTCTTCGTTAAATGTTAAACTTTTTATTAATTTTTTAATATTGACGTTTTACAATAATTATTTTGGATTTTATTTCTCTTAATTTTATTTTCTTGTATTGTTACTTTACACAGTACTTAAGATTTGTGTAGAATATATAACCTAATTAAATACAGCGGTCGCGCATATGTGGGAGACACACTCGAGTTGATTTTAGTTATATTTTTTGACCAAATAGCCGACGAATACTAGCTTTTTGGCTTTTTCTTACGCTCACTTATAATAACTTTCAGTCATAATTTAAATTTTGAGGTATTAATAGGTCTGCAGATCCGTCATTTGTATTTAACAGATACGCTCGACCGTTAAGGTAAGTTTTTATTATATCTGGATTTTTTGTCGCATTCATTTATTGTTTTTTGTAGCATATTGTGTAGCATAAATGCAACTTTAAGGGAATGATAAATGCAACTTTTCCCATTTTTACTGCAACAAAAAAGGTGTCCTAATGATAACGGACAAATTCCCTCAGACGACAAAGCTACTGCAGACTTATTGGGATCATATTTTCACAAGACTAGCAACTTAAGTTTTTCTAAAGACGAAAAGAACATTTGTACAACTTAAAAGCAGAAATGGGAACGAACTGTGCAAGAATATTGATGCCCGTACACCAAACTCCAGACTCTGGAAACTAACCAGGTCTTTTGGCACTGAGCAGCCAAAATACGAAGAATTCAATGCCATTCTTGATGATAAAGGACAAACTCCCCCAGACGACACTGCAGACTTATTGGGATCATATTTTCAAATGACTAGTAACTTAAGTTAACCCAAGCAAGGTGGATCATACACGGCTGCCTTAGGTCAACTCAGGGTCACCCTATTTTTAGAGCTAACTTTACGATTCAGGAAATGGAACTTGCTTTAAGTGCCCTTGATCCACATAAATCTCCCGGGCCTGATAATATTCATGGCCAAATGATTCCAAGACTTGAAGTCGAGGGCAAGATGAGATTGTTGGAGATATTTAATTTGTCTTGGAAACTTGGAAGACTTCCTCGATACTCTAAAAAAGCCCTGGTCATTCCTATTAGAAAACAAAACAAGAAGGCCAGCTCTCCTGAGAGCTAAATACCCATCACTCTTACAAATTTTCCTTGTAAACTTATGGAAAAAATGATTTTGGAAAGACTTACATACTATATTGAATCTGAAGACCTGCTTCCATCAGAGCAATATGGTTTTCGAGGGGGACATTCTACCGTTGATCAGATCTTATACGTTGGGCAAAAGGTTAGGGATTCTCATAATCTACAACCAACAAACCACACAGTTGCAGTATTTCTGGACTTAACAAAGGCTTTCGACAGAGTTTGGAGAAACAAATTAAATATCAAACTATTTGGCACTTTTGGAATTAAAGACATGGCCCTCTCTTGGATCGCTGACTTTATTAAGGATAGACTGATAAGAGTTCATTTAAATCTCTCTTTCTAAAACTTTCAAACTCAGTCAAGGTGTTCCGCAGGATTCTGTTTTGAGCCATATCCTCTTCTAGTTGTTTCTGTCCGGCATTGAAAAGTCATAACTAAGAGGTGCGAAATCGGTCTTTAAGCAAACGACATTGTTCTTTGGAACTCCAATTCTATTATTGGCCATATTGAATCTAAGATCAACCTTACCCTCTCTGACGTGCTGGAGTTTTCCAATTCTCATAAATTGAAATTTAACACACCTAAGTCTATAGTTAGCTTCTTCACCACTAATAGGCATTTGTAGTACTATCAACCTTGCTTCACAATGGATGGTGACTCTCTAAACTTTGAAAGTTCCCCACATATATGGGCTTCAGATTAGTTCCTGAGCTCTTGTGTAATAAACATATTGAGCATCCAGTTGAAAAGAGCAGAAATAGACTTAACATCCTGAAATTTATATCTGGAGGAGATTGGGGTGCTGATGTAAATACCCTATATTTCTCTTATTAGACCTGTATCGGAATATGGATCTGAAATTTACTTTTGTGCATCAATCTCCAACCTGTTAAAATTAGAAAGAGTCCAATTTAGTGCCGCTCGCATCATCACTGGCAAGAGAAATAGTTGTCCTGCTGATTTGGTTCTTTGTGAGAGTGATCTGCAGCCTTTAAGCCTCAGAAGAAGCACAGGACTTGTAAAATTCTTCAACAAACTGAACAGTTATGAAGATCATAATCGAACATCTACTTTCCTCGGAAGCTGGTCAAACACCCAAAGATTGGAAAGAAATTGTCCATTTTCTCAAATGGATTTAATGGGTTTTCTAGATCAAAACGTTGAAAGGCACTCCTTGAAGCCAACAGTAAACCCTCTTGAAGGACTGCCTAGAGTACACTTCCAAACTGATCTGATGCTTCAAACAAACAAAAAATTTGACTTGGCAGAACATCTACTCCAACTTACACTCGAGATCATAAGCCAAATCCCCAATACATATATTCAGATATATATTGATGGCAGCAAAGATGAACTTGAGGCCTGCGGTAGAGGAGTTTTTATCAAAACCCCTACCTCCTAAAAACAATTCAAGATTAAGAATCCAGCCTTCTGTTCAGTTTTCAGATTTGAACTTATTGCCATTGAAGAGGGACTAAAATGCATTAAAACCTCTTACGGAAATGTGTGGATATTGACAGATAGTCGCAGTGCCTTTCAGCACCTGAGCAACTGGGCGGATGTGGGCGACAGAGCTTCACTCTCGGCACTGGAGATCCTGAGAGATCTTTCTCAACATCGCAATGTTTAATTACAATGGGTCCCGTCTCATATTGTCTTGTCTTGTAATGAGACGTCTGATGTTATAGCCAAAGAGGGGACCTCTCTTACTTATTCCTCCCAAGATAACTTGACTTTTTCACGAAATCTGCTCAAAGAGAAAAATATCAAATGATCATTTATGGAAGACCCCTCCGTTACATAATTGGTATGACAGAAAATCTCCCGGTGGTGCTCTTAGTATAAAGGGCGACAGAAGGATGTAGACCACCATTTGCCGACTTGCTAGAGGACACTTAAAGAGTCTCACTTTATGGCAGGGGCAAAAATCGTATCTTCGTTGCTCTAAATGCGGGTCTGCCGAGGCCTCTCCCGGTCACCTATTGAAGTGCCTGGGGCTTGACAGAGAGTACATTTTAGTAAACACTGTGTTGTTCTATGACATTTTTGTTGTCTTCGGTCTTTTGGACTTGGTCTAGCCTGCGGCTAGATCAGGTAAAATAAGTCACAAAAAAAAACCGATTTCAATACATACACCCTTTGCATTTAAAATTTTAACACCATTTACATTTAAATTTTAACACCATTTACATTTAAATTTTAACACCCTTTACATTTAATTTTACATTTTATAACGCGACCTTTCACGTTGGTGTGGAGGGTATGACCGCTGGAAGGTTAAATTAAAAAATTTTGTATATCCAATGGCAAGGCTGGATACAGATCGCAAAGACTAATACAATACATGATACAAATACAGAAATACAATACAGTACAGAATTTACCGAAGTCATTGTAGCCTTATACAAGGCCAGAAGTGATGGTCACTTGTGAAGGGGCACCCAATGGGTGGACCATCATTGTCCATAACAAAGGACAGCACAATTTACATCCATTCCCTGACCCGGATTCGAACCAGGAACCTTCCGATCCAGAGGCCACCACCTTGACCACTAGACCGGTTGGTCGGCGGTTAAATTAAATTAAATTTGTGCATATAATATACTACGTAACTATTACGTTGCTCCTCGTAATGTATGAAAAACCGGAGTGCGGCTCTCATTCACCTCATGCTTTCCCACTCCTGATATATAAAATAAAAAACGAAATAGCACTAAAGCGATTTAAATATTCATAATATACATATATCTATATGCTATTATTGCATGCACTAATTTTGTATGGTAAATTTCATCCTAAAGAAGTCTATTTCTCATTCTAACCGCAATCACATCATCAAAACAACTGCAGAAGATAATCAAGCAAGGTTCGGAATTGTTATTAGATTATTCGGATTTTGACAGTGAGTTCAAGTGGAAACGTAAAAAATAAAAATTGATTTCAAAACCCTAGTAAGGGGGTTGAGCCAGGAGGTTGGAACTTAAAAACCAGGTTTTAGCTTGACTTTTAAGAAAAATTTATGTTAATGCGTCCTTAAAATACAACCAGTACTATGAAGAGTGAGCGTTACTACACATTAGGCATCGAGTTTGGTCGAAAATTTCTTAGCGATGCGAACCCAATCATGACCTAACCCCCCCCCCCTCTCCCTCCCTATTACCTTCGATAACTAGGGAATCATTTGTGGTCCTTGAATACACAGGGTAGTACTTGACCTTGAGTTCACGCGCGGTGATAAGCGGGGTGGGAGGGTAAGGGTCAAGGCTACTTAAGGGTGGGATTCACCAGGTGTTTGGGAAGGGGAGAAAACATGACGTCACCAGGAAGCAGTTCTAAATTTCTCTTAAAGCAACAAAAAAATTATTTTTTATTTTAAAATGTTGAGATACTTGGAGCAATATGTTGCGTAGTGATTTTAAGCGTTCAAAGTAGAAAAACAATAGTTTATTAAGATCGATTTTTTTCCGACTCTGGTAGAAATCAAAATATACATACATGTCGCCATCTCATGGTAGCAGTTCATCAATTTTACAAAAGGAAGTGCGGTTTTAATATCGCCAATCTACTTTGTATATCGATTGCGACCAGCTTGTCGTCAAACAGCATAAATAAAATATCAGAGAATGAAACCTCATTCTCCCGTACGCCACCTTGGTGGTGGAGGTGGAGGTTTCGTTGAAACCAAACGACGGCCCAATAGTATCTAACTCGACACTATTATGAGGTGCTCCGACCTTCTTACATGCTTTTTATTCAACGCTAGACTGCCATAACTTATTCTCAACGTTTGACTACCAACAATTCTGTGCTCAGATGGAAAAATGTTATAAGTCCCTTTCCCCATCCTTCAAAAAATTGAGTAAGTCCCATCCGTGAGTCTGGCTTGTTAAAGTTTAGAAAATGGCAAAATGTAAGTCTTTTTCTTTCAGTTTATAAGAATTCAAAGGTGGGCAAAATATAATAAACCAAAAACCACAGAACCACATGTTGAATCTTGAATCTTAAAATTGCTGTCATAAAAAATTCAAAAATGTGACATAACATTTTGCCATCTGGACATAGAATTTTTCTTAGCATTTGGCACGATTCACGAACCGTCTGGGGTATTTCACACTCCCCACCTGAACTTCTTCAGAGTTCACATAAGGGATTACCTATTAAATACCTAATACTTAATCAAATACAAATCACAATAAAATATTAATTCAATATGAACATAAATATACATTCAAGTTAATCAAATGTCCCAATTCAATAAAAACACAGAAACACATTATCGAACGCTATGCTACAGTCGTGCGGAAATAGTCGCTTCAGTCGTCACACATTGGAATCACATCTTTACTTCCTCTCCAAAGACCGAATTCAGTCGGTTGAGGACACGAGCGCTATTTGGCACAAGTGCGTCGTATTCTAAACAAATGTCATATGCCAAACAAAATTGTTCACTGTCCAAATAGGACGTGTATCAAGTTGGACTTATTCTAAAGTGGACGTATACCGAAGTACCACTACTGTATATATCATTCAATATTTACTGCACAATGCAATTTGAACTTGATGGTACGAGGGGACTTTTAGATTTTGGGTCAACAACTTAAATTTTGTTTCTACTGTTCACTACATATATTACTAGTTTTTTATTTTATAAAGCCTTTGAACTACCTCCAAGTTGTATACTTAATTACTTTTTATTTCTTTAGTAAGATAAATTTAATATTATATATAATTTATATGCATAGCTTTTTTTTATTTTATATGGTTTTGAAACAATACAAAACGAAGACTCTTTTATCTCTGTGCAACAATGTGCTAATAATATCATTGTTAAACAATAGAGAAAGGCAAAAAAGACGTGTGTGAAAGCATTATTACGGATTTAGAACAGGAGCTTTTTCACCATTTCGTGATTGACTTTTGAAAGTGTAACTGCGAAAGCGAATTTGTTAAATTGATGCGCTATTTATTTATCGATTTGACAAAAACTATGGATGATTTATTTCCATTTCTTCTTTACGTACAGGCCGCAAGTGTTTATCCTTGTATCCTGTTCCTCTACGGATTCATATCTCTGTGGAGTTTTTTCCCGACCTTGGGAGTTTATCTTCTGACTCTACGATTGACGAAACTCTGCAAATCTCTTCTGAAGACCAACTTTGACAGCCACATTGCCAGCAGCCAAACCGTTACCAAACTCGATCTATGCAAGCACAAACGGATTCCTCCATCGAACGAAGATGCTCTCTTATCGAAAATAAATTCCATATTTAGAAACATGCCTTCAATAGAATCAATCCGACCCAAGACAGACAATTTGCCTGTATTCATCTTGCACTTCGAAATTGCCAAAATACACGCTGGAATCCTGATCCTTTTCAGAATCATCAGTTTCAACCATCTCAAAGAAATCATGGTAGTATACTTCCTCATGAAATTAGTGTTCAAAGTATTCAAGAAACACTTTAAAAGTGAAGTTCAAACTACGGACCAGTTCACACAAACCGGTGCCTCAGATTCCGACTACTACGGCCAGAAACGCAACTATTCTGCAAGTAAATCTTCAAGTGAATCTCTTACATTTCCTTTTCGAAGAGAGATAGAACCGAGGGTGAGCAAGCTCCTCTCCCTCTATGATGTCAACCCGATTGATCACTACGACGAAGTGGTGACCTTTGAAAGAAGGAAACCGACAGTGGAGCAGATCAGAAAAGACATCGACGAGATGATTTCACACTTGAAGATCCCGTCCTATCACGGCTCGGACGTCGACAGGATGCTCAGGCAGAACTACAACCCGCCTGTAGTGGACCTGCGCCCTGAGGTGGAACAGTCTCCCTTTTACATTCCTAGAAGGATCGTTTCTGACGATGTAAAGAAATCCTTTTTTGGGAAAAAGCTGGGAAATTGGTTCCGCCGAATCAAAAAAAGAAAACTCCAACGAGAGATCGCCGCCACTTTCACCAAACATGTCATCGAAGACAGACGCCATCTTTTTGAAACACACAGCTGCATCTATTGCCTGGATCTCAGGAAATCAAAACGGATGAAATTTTCTCGCAAACCATGTCCACAAGCTCCAGCGAATATTAACGTGGCCACCTACAGAACTCTCATCTAGTGGAAATAGCTGAAACAGACATAGACGTGGCAACTTACAGAACTCTAATCCAACTGAACTAATTCAGACATAGACGTGGCAACTTACAGAACTCTCATCCAGCTGAAATAGCTCAAACATACATAGATGTGGCAACCTAGAGAACTCTCATCCAACTGAAATAGCTCAGACATAGACATGGTAACCTGCAGAACTGTCATTCAACTGAAATAGCTGAAACAGACATAGACGTGGACACCTACAGAACTCTCATCTAACTGAAATGAGTCCACAATAGAACGAAACATATCAATGTTTACTAAACTATTTGACAGAACGCTCATTTTCAACATTTTGGACAGTCGAGACTTCTTTGCTTTCATTTCCGCATCTTCGGCTCTTTTTTCTCTGTACACTTACTGTCTTTGGACACTATCAATTGTTTCAAACTTCACATAATCTTTAACATGAGTTTGCGTCTCTGGGGTCAACGAGTCCCGAAAGGGGTCTCGGGGACTGTACCGTAGTGGGTGGAAGCGGGTGGTCGGTACAGTCCCAGGGGAACAAATGTAGCCTACCTCCACGTGGTGTTTCCCGGACAACGCTGTGCGCTTCGGCCACAGCGGCTAAGTGGCTACACAAGGTACACTATTATTAATCAACTAGAGCAACCAAACGAGATATTGGGGCCCGTCCGGGATCAAACCCGAAGGAAAACATCTGACATCAAATAAATTTTAATCACTGTCAAATGATGAGGCAACATCTGAGATGGCACTGCACTGTCCAGACTTCCACACCACACTAACGTGAGGACCTTTGAGGAAACGTCAGATTTAACCTGAATCAGTCCCCTTTGTACACGACGGTATTTGATGGGATTCAAATACGCAACTCTCCGTTGGCAAACCAAGGGACTCCAAAGTGAAGTACATCAGTCCTTGATGGCCATCCTCCTTGAAGTGAAGTTCTTCTGCTCCTCCACCCGTCCCCTAGAAGGGAAACCATATGAGCAGGTGCTCAGGTGGAAGAGTGACACAGCGACGTAGTGAGGAGATTCACTTTTGGAGTGATTGGAGTAGACAGTTAGGGAAAGATAAGGAACGAGAGAAAGAGGAAGACGTCGTCTATAGCAGACCAATCGTACTTATTAACCTTTATGCTTCTGCAGGTCGACAGTTGTTAACACTACAATTTCGTTTACACCAAGGGCATGGTATAGATCTGTGTACGGTGAATGGTATCCCCATTTTATCGATCGCCATTTACGAGCTGTTAGCGACTGACCTTCTAGAGGATCCCTCCTTTTCTTCGGTACCCTAACCTCTCGACCGTGAGGTGTGAACGCTTTGGGAGAATTGCAGAAGGTCTCTCTGGTGATATACGCCACACAATACTATGAAAGGAAAGCGTCAGTCGTGAATGCCACTCAAAGCTCTATCGATTAAGTTAGGTAAATAGGTAAGGGGGTTGGATATGCAGGCGAAAGATCCGTTCCTGGAGACGATTAAAAAAATCTAAGCGCCGCAGCGTAAATGATAAGGCTCTTTCCTGAGGCAAGGATTGTCATTTATTGTTTATTTTTTATTCTAAATTTTACTATCCAATAAATGTTTTGTAAAGTTTCAAGTGTTCTCTTTCTTTTGCGAAAAAAAGAACCACTCCAGGATCTTATATTCACTTCGTACGATTCTACTAATTTTATCTCCACGATTATCAATGATCTAATAATTATTATTAAAACAATTAAAGAACTCCAAAAATATGCTTGAATCACCATTAAATTTCGGTATTTCTAACTTAGTCAATTTCAATGCGGTCTTTGTTTTTTAAAAATAGGAGGAATTATTTGCCAAAACAGTTTGTAGTGAATTTTGTGTTCTCATCAACTCTTTAATTTAGGATTTTTCTGTTACTTTAGTTATCAAAACTTTATCTTCATATTCTTTGGATGATTTAATCTCTTCTGAAGCTTTCAGGATCATCTAATAATGAAGTTCAAATTAATCAAATATATTAACTAGATATTCTATTCTACGTTTGTTTCCTCATCAGCTATCGTTTCCTCAGCAGATGAAACTGTGGGATTGAAGCCTTTCGATCCAACTTTAACTTAGCCTCGAAATCAGTCTTAAATTATTTAATTTTGATAGAATTTAATCGAATTGAATGTGTTTGTTGTTTTTTAAACTATTTTCCAGGTCTAAATCCACTCAACAAGACCTAAATTCCTTCTACCGACTATAGAGCACATTGAATCTTTTTCATTTTGACATCTGGTGGACATGGGCCTCAGAAGACGCATGCCTGTGAAACTGTATTTTATGTATCCACAGTTGTATTTTCATTATACCAACTTGACTATCATTGAACTTTAAATTATGTCTTTGTAAGAAACGTTTTATTTTATGTATGTAAATAATTTATTTTTGTGTATGTAAATATTCTAACGCTCGTGTTTTTTAGTGTCAAATCTCTTTTGCGTAGGTGAATATTATCTATCGTTCGTACTCTTTACTGTCAATGTTGTTTTTGTGTATGTGAATATTATACATCTTTCGTACCTTTTTTACAACAAAAATTGTATTTGTGTATGTGAATATTTTATCGCTCGCGTTTTCTAGTGTCTAAACTATTTTGTGTAGGTGAATATTATCTATCATTTATACTTTGTACTGTCAAAATTGTTTTTGTGTAGGTGAATATTTTATCGCTCGAGTTTTTTTAGTGTCAAAACTCTTGTGTGCATCTGAATATTCTCTCTTTTAATTTTATTTATAACTAGGGGGCTCCGGGGATCGCTGCGCCATCACATTTGGTTTGCTTTGCAAACCAACACTCCTATCACAGATGCCATTTGGTTTGCTTCGCAAACCAACATTACTTTCACAGAGTGAAACTATCTGAATAATTCGTATTATGCTGATTTCACTTTCCGGTTCATGACGTCACAGCGAGGGCTTCGCTGCGTCTCGCTTACGCTCGCCGACCCCGGGGATTGCTACGCAATCCGTTTGGTTTGCTTTCTCAAACCAATACTTCTTTCGCAAGTGATTTCACTTTTTTTTGGTTTAACACTTAATTCACCCTAAACTAATAGCCGCATCAGTAAAAAATCTTCTGCATCTTGTTCCCTGTACAATTTTAAGTAAATTTGTTAATATCCAAACTTTACGATCTGTACTTTGTCGGTAAACTGTCTTGAGAACAGAGGGGAAAAAGCGAGCCTTTTTCCTCGCCAAATAAAAAGAAATCGTTTTTATGTCAATTGTTGCTACGATAAATTTGATATCTGGCAAACCCGATAGTCAAAAGTGCAACCCACTACTGCTTGCGGAAACAGCTATGCGAACTGAAAAATACGAAATTTGTGTCACCTACTTTTGATTGCATCGAATTTATTTATGAACCAATTTTAAAAATAATTGTACCGTAAGAAAGAGTACATTCTGAGATATATGCAATATTTTTAAAATTAAAAACTAACAGTAATACTATACAGATATGACCATTTTAGTTTTCTATCGGAAGTTACGATCTGAAAGTTCCGAAAATTGTATGACCAACTTTTAATTGCATCGATATTATTTATTAACCAATTTGAAAAATAATTGCACCATAAGAAAGAGTGTAATGTAATGTATTCAGTGATGTTTTCAAATTTAAAAAATAATGGTTTTTGCCGTAGACAAAACGGTTTTAACAATAAGTAGCGAAAATATCCAAAGATTCCGAATTTTGTATGACGAACTTTTGATCGCATCCAATTTAATTATTAACCGATTTCAAAAATATTAGTACCGTAAGAAAGAGTATATTCTGAGGTATACTGCGATATTTTAAAAATTAAAAACTAATAGTAATTAGATATAGATACGGCAGTTTTAAAAAAAAGTAACAAAAATGTCCCGATTTTTCCTGAATTTCAAAAAAATATTATCAAGAACCAAATTTAATTTAAAAAAAAAACTCGACGAGCTGCAAAAATTTACGTTGAGAGGTACTCTTAAAAAAAACTCACGACTGAAGACTGAAAATTTGAATGTGTTTTGCTCGCTCGCGGAAGAAATTTCACTTCTTCAATTTTAACACTTAATAAAACCTAAACTAATAGCCGCATCGGAAAAAAATCTTAATAAATATCCAGGGAATACGATGAAGAACAAAGCATGTTAATTTCATTTTTTTCCGATCAGTACTTTCTCGGGAAACTGTCTAAGAATCGAGCTAAACAACACAGTTTTCAATCCTGCGGCGGCGGTAACATTTTTTTAATATAGAGAGATATTTTATTATAAATAACAAAAATGAGAATTATGTATGTGGATATTTTCTTTTACTCGTGCTTGTTATCGTCAAAATTGCTTTGTTTATTGGTTCTTACGTGTGTCCTGGTGTTAACACACATTTCACATATTTAAATGTTTCTTTGACGTTAAGATGTTAATTTTCATATCCCATATGAAAGTTGCTAAATGAATGACAAAGGAAATCAAAATACCAAACTTTAATTAAAAAATTCATCAAATATTAAATAAACATAACACGCTAATTAGCCTACAGCATAACATTGTTTTTAACCTTAACTCTTATTACTAATCAGTAAAGAGAAGAGGCTAATGAGCTATTCAGAATACTGATTCCAGTGTGACGTTAATTACAAAATACAAATACATCAGCAATCGCAGTCTTGATTTTGCATCAGGCAAATGACATACTTATTCGCACGCACAGCACAACTGAAAAAAATTTTATCCTTTGCTAGAACTACGCGAGTTATTTTCATGCGTGGACTGAAGCCACCACAATGTCATATTTTTTTTAATCTATGGCGCCATATGGGAGTCCTAATGTGCGGTTTCCGGTTGGGCCCTTTAGTGCAGGAAGTATATATATATATATATATATATATATATATATATATATATAAGATTCGTGTTGTTCTGTTTGGTAAGGTCTATATTAAAGACTTCGAATCTTACAGCACATTGACATTTAATAAATTAATATCCACAGTTATTATGTACAGTTGAAGTATATTTTAAAACAGTTCCGTCATTATCTGCAGCAGTCGTCTCTGCTCGGAAAAAATACGTCAGCTCTCAATGGCGTCCAGGGGAAAAAAGTGTCTGTTCTATTAATTTTCTCGTAACTGAATACCGGAATGTGACTGGCTCCTGACAGTCTTGCCTTGAATTCCTACTACAATGCAACTGACTCCTACCAGTCTCGTTGCTCTTATAATGAGTTCTTTCCAGACTAGTAGACAACTACCGTTGTCTAGTATTCCTACAACCGGCCATCCTGATGATCTTTCGTCCTCGAAAGGAACACGACAAACCTAAAAAAAAAACACAAAACAGTATCTGGGAATACATTGATTCAGTATTAGTTATTGAACCACGACTTCATATGGTCAGCTGCTGTCGACGTCAAGTTCGGTCCTTCATGGTTTCCAACTTTCTCAACGTCATAGCGATCATGGGGTTTCACTTTCTTCACTCGATATGGTCCTAAGAATTTCGGTCGTAATTTCATTCCGACCCCAAATTGAGTCCGCTGAATAGCAATAAGATCGCCCTCTTTGTATTGATGAGGTTTCTTCCTCTTCTTATCATACGTTCTTTTATTCTCTTCCTGAATTTTTAGGATATTCTCTTTGGCATCGTCTCTTAATTTCTTCCTCTTCTCTAGAAAAACTTCAGTATATTCTTCTTCTAAAAGCTGGACTATCTTGAGATCTTCTTTGTTTCGCATTTTCACACCTGTCAAAAGTTCGAAGGGTGTCCATCTTGTGCTTCTGGAGGTTGTACTATTGAGTATTCTTTGTACGGCGTCACCGTGTTTGAACCATTTGATCGGTTCTTCGATTGAAAGTTTGGATAACACTGGAATCAGGGTTTTGTGCATTCTTTCTACTTGTCCATTGCCTCTTGGGATTCCTGTTGTGATTTTTAGGTGTTCAATCCCGTTTTCGCAACAAAAATCTGTAAATTCTTTAGATGTAAAAGCGGATCCTCTATCCGAGATTATCCTCGCAGGATTTCCAAAACTATTTTGTTGTTGTTTGAGTTTATTTATTGCGTCATCTGATGTCGTAGATTTGGTAGGATATAACCAAGTGAATTTTGTGAATGCGTCTACTACCGTGAAGATATACTGATAGTTCTTAGATGTTGAAGGTAACGGACCTATGAAATCAATGTGATAAGTGTATAATGGAACGTCCTCTTTAGGAATTGGATTTAGAAATCATTCAGCCTTTCCTAGCTTCTTATTACTGAGTATGCATGGTACACAATTACTTATAAAATCTTCAACATGTTTCCTCAATTTAGGAATAAAAAATTCACGCTTAACTACCTCTTCAGTTTTATTTACAGCGAAATGTCCTTTCTCGTGTGCATGTCGTATTATTTCGTCTTGCATAGCTCTGGGGACAACTAAAAGTTCACGATCATTATCGTATTTATACACGACACCGTTTTTTGTAAAATAATCTGAATTACTTCCATCTTCTATCAGTTTTTTCATTGCGGTAATGTGGTCGTCATTGGATTGGGAAGCCGCCCAGCCAGCATGGTGGTTATGATCCTCGGTTGTCACCGAGTGGGCCCGGGTTCGAATCCCGGATAAGGCATGGATGTAAAATTGGGAAAAGAAGTCGAACTTTCGCCTGGAATGGATTCCCGTCTTGAAAGGAAAGCAGCGCACCCCTTCTGTTCTTTGCTGGGATCATCGTTTGTAACAATAAAAAATTCTTCTTCTGTACTCGTCTTGAATGTTTCTGTTCATCCCTTGCTTTCATATGCATCCCAGAAGAACATACGACAAAAAAAATTGGATTGGGAAGCAATTATTTTATGAGTTATTCCGTCATCTGCAATGATTTGCATCACTTGCATTACAGGGTATCTACTGAGTGCATCCACGTGGGCCATTTGTTTACCAGGTTTGTGGACTATTTCATAGTCAAATTCTTCTAAGAAAAGAGACCATCTTGCAATTTTAGGGGTTAAATCCTTTTTTTCCATAGTTTTCTGAAATGCTAAGCAGTCGGTGAATATTTTAAATTTCGAGCCTAAAAGGTAGTTCCTGAAGTGTTTAAGAGCCTCAATTACGGCAAGTACCTCTAGTTCGTAACTACTATACTTCTCTTGTTGAGGTGTTGTTTTTTTGCTCTTATAGTATATTGGGTAAAACTTCCCGTCGTCTGACTGTTGGAGGAGCACCGCCCCAAATCCATGGCTACTTGCATCAGTATGCAGTTCTAGAGTCGCTCCCTGGCGAAAAATGTGTAGTACTGGGCTTTGTGACAACATTTCCTTTAAAATATGAAATGCTTCTTTTTGTTCTGGCCCAAACCTAAATTCTGTATTGTTTCTGAGTAAATCACTCAAAGGTTTGGCCACTTTGGCATATTGAGGAATAAACTTCCTAAAGTATCCTGAAAGACCAAGGAAACTTTGCAATTGTTTAGTTGTTTGTGGTTGTGGAAATTTCTGTACAGCCAACGTCTTAGCTGGGGAGGGTCGAATTGTCCCGTCTTCTATTACATAACCAAGAAACTCTATTTTTCGTTTAAGAAATTGACATTTCTGAAAATTCAATTCTAATCCATATTCCGATGATATTTTTAAAACACGTTTAAGTTTCTCGATTCCTTCTTTCTCATCTCGTGAGGGAATTATCATGTCGTCCATGTAGATAACGAGAGTGTTATCCCTTAAAAGATCTCTAAATACCGTGTATTTGTACCGCTGGAAAACACTGGGACTAACCGATAAACCAAAAGGGACCTTCAGAAATTCATATTGCCCTTCATGTGTAACGAAAGATGTATACTTGGTACTTTTCTCATTTACATCGACATGAAAAAATCCGTTTTTAAAATCAAGGGAAGTGAAAACTTTAGCTTCTTCCAAATGATCTAAAACGTCTTCTATTAGGGGTAAGGGAAATCTATCTTTAATAATTTTCTTATTCAATTTCCTATAGTCAATACAGAGTCTAGAAGAACCGTCTTTCTTCTTACACAACACGATAGGGGCTGAGAAATCAGAGCAGCTAGGCTTAATGATGCCATCTTTCAACCACTGTTGTGTTTGAGTTTCAACTATTTTTTGCTCAGCGAACGGCATTCTGCGTGAACGCTGGCTTATGGGGACCTCGTCAGTCAAAATAATGTTCATTTCCAAGTTCGTGCTTCTCGTCTTACACGGTTTATACTGGCTGATAAGTTTTGTCAGTTCCTCCTTCTGCTTAACGCAAGAAACATGATTTAGATCTAATTCGTCAAATGTCACAGCGTTAAACATTGTAGTTAGGAAACTTTCCGCTAAATTAACATTTTCTAATTTGTGGTGACAAGAAAAGTAAAACATGTTATCTTCTGCTATGGTTCGTTTTGTCTCCAACTTAGTGTTTGGTTCCAGACGATTAGTTACTTCGAGATGAGTTTCGGTTTGAATTTTAGTTGAATCTGAAGTGTTCGCTAAATTAACAATTCTTGCGTAATTCACTCGAAAATTATCGCGTCTGCTCAAAACATGAATTCCGCTCTCTGATAAAGTAAGATTTAACTTATTTATGCAATCGAACCCAAGAACAATATGATCAGGTAAATTTTTTAAAACATAAACATCAGTAACAATAATGCAGTCATCAATAATAATTTCAGTAGAAAAGAAACCTAGAGGAGAAATGTGTTCTCCTCCTATACCCATTAAAGTCACATTATCAAAACTCAATTTTGGGGATCCAATTTCAACATAAAATTCATATTTTATCATTGACACATCACTTCCTGTGTCGATTAGCGCATTAGATCTTTTTCCGCACATTTCAACATATTTTCTTAGCTTAGTACGAGAATTAAAAGGGCTATTAATTAAAGTTCTATTTACATCTCTTTTGGGACACACGTCGGCCTTGTGCCCATAATTTTTACATTTAAAGCATCTCACACCCTCAGTTTTCTTTTCACAATTTATCGACTTATGTCCATATTCATTGCAGTTGTAACATTTTATATGATTGGTGTTAGTTTGTTCAGGGCGCACGAAAGATCGAGGCTTTAATTTGTCAAAATCCCTATTGAAACGCTTCTTATATTTATCGTCTGATGTTTTCGAATTTCTATTGGTTTTTAAATGACATCGAGCCGCTTCATATTCGTCTAATTTATTGACGAGTTGGTCTATTTTCGTTATTTTCGGTAGCTCGTCTATAAAATGGTCTCGAACGTCATTGGGTATTTTTCGTTTTAGTTGATCGGTAATCATGAGTTCTTTAAGGTCTTGGTAATTTGATACTTCCAACCCACTCGTCCATTCTTCAAAGAAATTTTTCAGATCATGAGCAAAGTCATTCCAAGTAGAAGACGCTTCTTTTCTATGCGAAAGGAAATTTTGCCTAAATTGTTCCGGATTTAATTTAAAACGTTTCAACAATAATCTCTTGACATTTTCATAGTCATTAGCCTTTTCGTCAGGCTCACGCGTGATAAGATTAGCCAAATCCAATGGGAGTAAACCCAACAAATGTGTAACCCATTCCGTTTTTGGTATTTCGATACGACTAATCTGTCTTTCAAATAAAGTTAAATAACAGCTAATATCCTTATTCGTCTCGTAACGGTTAATCAATTTCAATAAATCGTTATTGTATAGGCTGGTAGTTTTACCATAACTGTTGCCTTGTCCATTAGCAGTTTCGATTTCGAGTTTCCTTAATTCGAATTCGCGTTTTTCGGCTTCAATTTTCTCTGCGCGTTTTTCGGCTTCAATTTTCTCTTCGCGTTCAGTTCTAATAACGCTCAATAGATTTTTTGTTATCTCCTCGTCATAATTTTCAGAATCTATTATAAATTTCGAGCACTGCGCTACTTTGGGATTCGCTGGCACTATCAGGCCTAATTCGTCAATCAATGTCAGCAAATCCGCTTTTCGGGCTTTAGTTAAATATGCCATGTCATCAAGTAAAACAAAATTCTGTACTCACAGTTTCGAAAGTTCCTTCTATCCGTCTTTTCCGTCAACTCGTCTTTTGCGTCTACGCGTTTTTTCGTCTACGCGTTTTTTCGTCTACGCGTTTTCTTTTTTGTCGTTTCAGTCTATCATCAGCACCACGTCAGGAGAAGTCATGAAACTGTTCTTGCAGATGATTAAAACACAAGTCCAGGTTTGCATAGGGAGTCAAAACATTCCGCCGGCCGGTTCAATCGTCACTGCTTTCGGGGTCTGCTAATCCGTCGTCGCTACCCTTAGTTGTTCACGCCCTCGTACGAAGGAGGAGAATCGTCGCGGTCGTCAACGGTTTTTCACATCGCGGCCGAACCCTCATTTTTTGTAAGATTTGTGTTGTTCTGTTTGGTAAGGTCTATATTAAAGACTTCGAATCTTACAGCACATTGACATTTAATAAATTAATATCCACAGTTATTATGTACAGTTGAGTTATATTTTAAAACAGTTCCGTCATTATCTGCAGCAGTCGTCTCTGCTCGGAAAAAATACGTCAGCTCTCAATGGTGTCCAGGGGAAAAAAGTGTCTGTTCTATTAATTTTCTCGTAACTGAATACCGGAATGTGACTGGCTCCTGACAGTCTTGCCTTGCATTCCTACTACAATGCAACTGACTCCTACCAGTCTCGTTGCTCTTATAATGAGTTCTTTCCAGACTAGTAGACAACTACCGTTGTCTAGTATTCCTACATATATATATATATATATATATATATATATATATATATATATATACATATACATATATACATATACAACAGGCTGTCAGGACCTCTGAACCCGTTATAAAGTGTGGATTTAAATACGTTGAAAATTAGGTTAGGTCAAAGTACGTAATGTGTAAAACAATGATACGATGATAATTTAGCTGAACTAGAAGAATGACCCGACATTGAATGGGTTGTTTGAATGATAACAATAATCACTTTTCTGTAACATAGACAAATGCAAATATCACTCACGCGAAAGAAATGAGATTCAAATCTGACATTTTGATAGCTTCAGTGATTGTGTTTGGACGAAATAAGCATGCTTTTAAAATTTGCCTAGTTTTTAATGTTTACTCTATAAAAATTGCGACCCAACTAATAATGGGAACAGAAATCTTATGAACAAAAATTCTAACTGGTATTTTATTCGTTATTTGTTTTAATATACCTTGTAATTTTCTGTATCAAATATACTTTTGGCTAGAGTGCGGCATTAGCCCCAGGTCCTCGAACGTCTTATCTTCGCCTCTGTATTGGATTGCGAAATAAAGCGATAAATATACACTACCCTACATTAATGGCCTTGACGCAAGTGGATTTGCATAAAATCCGACTATTTGTTTGGGGGTGTTTTTCGTAGTATCAACTGGGACCTTTGCATGTTGTACCTGGTAAATTGTACGCCGACGGTTACATGGACATTTTGGACCATCAGGTTCTTCCTACCCTCTGGATATTTTATGGAATGGACGAATGTTACTTCCAGGACAACAACCCTTCATGTCATGTTGCAGCATCTGTCAAGCAGTGATATCGAGATAGGGATGTAAAACGTTTTCCCTAGCCTGCTCAGAGTCTCTACCTAGACCCCAAAGAACATTTGTGGGACGAGTTGGAGCGGCGCTTACTGGCCAGGGAACCACGTCCGTAATCTACAGATGAACTGGCAACAGTCTTACGGCAGGAATTGGTTCAAATATCCATAGCTGTGTATCAAAACCTTGTTGAAAGTATGCCCAGAAGGGTTGTTAGTGTAATTGCAGAAAGTGGGGAATCATACCCCTATTAGAGCATGTATTCTTTCCCTTACACCATCACATCTGGCTGTGCGGTCCATTATTGTAGGGTAATGTGTCTACGTATGTGCTGTGACTGCATCAATGGGAAGGAATTGGACGAGAAGTAGATCGCACTGGATCAACACATCGGGTTATCGGCGACTGTCCGGAAACATCCAAATGGAAATTATTTTGAACAACAGGTCGAATGACGAGGTCGACATATGAGTTAGCACACCAAGCTCCAAACTTCTACGCCAAAATCAAGGCCATTTGAGACCACGAAAGATTTAACGTCCATGCAAACATCGTAGGATATCGAAAAGAAACCGCTACACTGTAAGACAAAGGACTGGAAAGACATCAAGCACCCACAGTAATAATTTTCTATCTCTCTTTAATGGTGAGAGGAATTAACTCTATGACTATTAAAGTTCAAGGAGCAGATCTGTGGTGGTTCGAAACAAATATGTTTATTTGTTTCTCTGGATTATATATACAGTGATAAGAATATATACAGTTTAATAACAATGCAAATAAAAGTAATAACTATACCCAGGGATGCATCCGTTACCTAAAGAAATAGTAGGAGAGAAAACGTTAGTAATAAGAGTTTAAATGGTTAGTAAAATCAGAGCTCGATGCCATGGCGGCAAAATCGGGGCCCTGGAGAAACGCTAGCTTTTGAGAGAGAGAGAGAGAAAGCCTAGCATGGTCATTCTTAAGAAAATAGAATCGAAAAAATGCCCTCTTTCGGACTGGGGGTTATCCCCTCCCAAACAGGTTGCTAATACGCGCACTTAAACACCAAGCGCATTACCAGGGCAAGTATTTATCGCCCTCTTTGGGATTGAGCCTTACACCCACGAATAAAAATCGTCATTAGAGATTCATCAGAGCGTTAGTTAATAACTATTACCACCTCATTTTAGAATAATCCACAAATGTAAGAAATATTGACAAAACAATATTTATGTTTTAGAATCGAAGGAAATGTAATCTATAGATAATATTTGGGAGCAGTTTATCTCTCGGTACAGCTCACATTTTATTTTGGTGCCGAGAAGTCACGTTAAATACCTCGTTCACATTGGAGAATTTACTAACTGGAGATAAAATAGAGGCACTGGGCGTTTTGAGCTAGGAAGGGTGAGGCGTCTGATGCGGTGATCCTGTGGACGTAACAGCAGATTCGATGCGTTCAAGGTCAGTTGGAAGGTGAAAATTCCCCAAGGACAACTTTAAATGAGCGTTCAGTACTCAATTTGAAGATTTTGTACATAACTTAGTGATGGCTAGATATTCCTCTTCAGCTTCGACGGAGAGAATAAAGTGCTCACCAAGGGAGAATAGAAGAGCCCCCACCCCGAAATCTTGACTATGTTCAATCATAATAACTTTTTATTTTAAATTTTTCTAAATCTTATTTGTATTTCTTTCATAAACAATTTTCTTAAATAATTTTAATATTGGACACATGTAGAACTGGACAGAGAAGCTATTTCCTTTCCTGAATAAAGTTAACACAGTGGGCTGGACGCAGGAATCACCAAAATTTATGATGGTTGATGAAAGATGTGTTGTGATCACGTGGTTGTCAGAGCGCAACTCAACAGGGAACCGTTTCTCCCTCCGCTGACCGCAGAATCCAATATACACCCCCTGACAGTTTTACGACTTTGAGAGATAAGAAACCCTCCATCTGTAGCATCCCAAACAACCCCTGCAGTGTGTCATCAGTTTTACGACCCAGCCTTAGAAAATACAATGTTGTGGACCGAACAGATACTTGGCAATGGGTAAACACAATTCTTAAACTTCGGGAGGTGGGTTCATAGCTTCTAAACGGACGGGATTGTTATTTCAGCGTTGACAAGTTCGTGTCGAATCTTGAAGAAATACAATTTTATTCTAGAAACTTGTTTAGATCAACATGTTGGGTATTCTGTTTGATCCTGCAGCTACGCGATGCAACTTCCTCAAACTTAGAACCATCTTCAAAGAGTCTACAATTAAGTAAGTAGTATTTTGGTTTTATATTTTAAATATTAATTTGTATACGTTAACGCCAAAGTTCGAATTATGGCCAGACTACGGACTTTGGCCAGATGGAGATGTGGTTAGACTTCGGTCTTTAGCCATAGCATATATACACTACCCTAAAATAACGGACCGAATAGCAAGATGTGATGGTATAAGGGAAATAATACATATGCTTTAATAGGGGGGTGGTCCCCCACGTGCAGCAATAACACTAGCAACCCTTCTGGGCATACTTTCAACAAGGTTTGGATATTTGTGCCCATTCCTGCTGCAAGAATGCCCCAAGCAAATGTTTGCGGGGACGACCAACGTGTGCAGTTAGTGTCCCAACTCCAGTTGTCTTTCACTTTACCATACTACCTCAATTTATTATCAACTACAACCTTCTTCTTCTTAGATAGGAGCACACTTACCTCCGGGTCACCCCTTTTGGGAGTACAGATGACACTCTTATAACACGGTACCACTTATAACACGGATTCCCTACAACCCAGTACTAAAATTTTGATGACCCTCGTATAACACGAAAACACATTCTGTTTAACACGGTTTTATTTTTACCTATTGTTGGTCCATTGGACGATTAAATAGAGACACGACAGATTTTTTTCCCCTGTCGTTCCTGTCTGTCTGGTTTAGCATGGTCTGTCTGTTCTGTCTGTTTGTTCGGTCTGCTTGTTTGTTTTGTCTGTCTGCTTGTTCGGTCTACTTGTTCTGTTTGTCTGTTTGTTCTGTCTTGTTCTATCCTTTCTGTACTATTCTGTCTGTATGTTCTGTCTATTCTGTCTGTATGTCTGATTTGTCTGTCCGGTTTGTTCATATGTCTGTCTGCATTTTTTGTGTGCCCTGTACACGTCTACACGGTTTAATACGTAGTTAAAATATTTTTAAAACTAACATGAATTTACTTACATTATTTAATGATCCCTTATGTAACTTTATTTGAAATAAAAATAAATATATTAACTTTTTCTATGTTTTTAGTACTCCGTATAACACGGTTTTA
The DNA here is from genome assembly GCA_947359465.1 of Metellina segmentata. NCBI lineage: Eukaryota > Metazoa > Arthropoda > Arachnida > Araneae > Tetragnathidae > Metellina > Metellina segmentata. The sequence continues at coordinate 40,234,971 of OX375877.1, read as the reverse complement.
GTTTCCTTATTACACGGAACGCAATCTCTACTTTTACATAATTCCTAAGTTTCGCGTAACCCACCTGGCAAATCCCTGTTATGTCGACGAAAGCGTCACCCCAAAAAGGGAGTTACCTTTAACACAAGAACAGCCGTATTTTAGACTTACCTAAAACTGCCGTTGGGGGTCAATCTGACCCTCGTAAGAAAAATAAGCCATATCCAACTTAATTTTTTGTAACTTATGAGGGATGTTAAAATGACAGTATATAAGAGTTTTTATAGGTTTTTTTTAGTTTTTAGAGCAAGTTTTTTTATATATTTTTTTTTTAGTTTATAGAGCTAGTAGTTTTTAATGATTTTTTTTTTATTTTTAGAGTTAATTCTTATTTATGCTTAAAAAGTTATTCTTTTGAAATGGTAATAAAAAAAATGATAATATATGACAGTATATAATTTAATGTATAATATTACACAATATTATATACTATATTCGAATTATAAATATTAATATATGCACAATACTATAGTGGAATGTAAATTATTACACAATATTATATACTATATTCGAATTATAAATATTAATATATGCACAATACTATAATGGAATGTAAAATATTACACAATATTATACGTACTATATTGGAATGTAAAATATTACGCAATATTATATTAGAATGTATTATATTACACAATATTCTTTAGCAGTAGTACTTAATAAGAAAACAAACAAAACATTCAAACGCAAATAATACAAGTTAGCACACAACATGTTTCAAAGATCTATTACAAAAAACAAAAACTATGAAGAAACACAGTATGTTCCATAGTACGATAGACATTACAGCAGGTAGAACAGTATAAACGCTTGACAGTGACATCAATATATTTATCACAAATTGGTTTCTGGCATCCCTCACAACTGGGAGAAGCCCTATTTTGTCCCATGCAAAGTTCAGACGCACATTTTTTTCGTGTTTGGGTCTGTACTTGAAGAGTTGGGGACATCTGTTGCGCAAAGCACCAATGGTAGTTCTTCAACGAGCGCAAAAATAAATTCTCGTTGTAAAAGTTTGGAGCCCGGGAATTCCTTGAAAATTAGCCAAGCATTGAGTGCAGCAATGTCAAGGCCGTTATAAAAATCATGAAAGGGCCAACTACGAGTTTCACATCTTGTAGTATATTTCCTTAGCAACTGATCTACTACATCTACGCCACATTTCGTATGATTGTAGTAAGTGACAGTGTTCGCTTCTTTGCGCTGTTGGCAAGCACATTCGTGTGCATGGTGACTAACGGCTGCAGGAGGGCAAGGGACTCCTCAGCCGAAGGACAGCCAAGGGGTTGAAATCAAAACCGCCGAGAACACAACTGCGAAGCGTGGCGTTGGTTGACGTCCTCAACAGTAGCTGTAGCATGATTGGTTTCCCTCCAAAAGTTCTGTAAAACACCAGCGCATCTAGGATGAGCGCATTTCAGAGAATTGTCAGAGTGCTTAGAGCGAACCCGCTAATTGTCGCGATAGTCATCGAAATCAAACCAAATTTTGCGATGCGAGTTTCCCCATACGCATAAAACAAAAATGAGGCATCGGGAATTCGAAAACAGACATTCACTTGATTATCGGTCATTTTTCTTATGAGGGTCTAAATGACCCCTTTCGGCTGTTCTAGGTATTTTTTTATATTATTTAATTTAATAATTATCATAAAAACATGAAAAACTGTCACAGTACACTTGGATGTATTTTAAGAAAAGTTAAAGAATATGAGCTTCGATGTTCAACTGTATGTTCAAATAGAGCATGGGAAATTGGGAAAAGGGTCAAAATGACCCCAACGGTACTTCTAATGTTAAAAGTGTCAGGGTTTGGACAAAGGGAATGCCTTCCTCTTTGGTCAATGGGTCTGAGCAGTAGGCTATTTAGACCGGACCATCAAAGAAGACAAATGACAGTGATAGATAGGAACGCCACAGGCTTCTTCTTGGTTCTATTATTTCGAAGGACGAGATGATTCTTTTGAAAGGGAATGACTGGAGAGAGTTTCAAACATTGCGTTAGTTTTGAAGATCAAGAAACGTTCGATTGATCCTTACTTACACGAGTTTAAGAAACCAAATATTTACTGATAAAATGGGAAGCTTTGAAATATTTATTTTATACATTTTTTCTCTAATGAGTAGTTTTTCTTCAAATTGTAAATAAGTTAAATTCCAGCATTAATTTTCTTTTGCACGTTTACCACCATTGCACAGATTTACAGCATTGATTTGTAAAAATGAAGCATTAAATTACTTAGCACAGTTTAATTAGACGAGTGAAACTTAACACACTGCAGAAATAAAAACAAAGTTTTTCAATAATGTAATGTACACTGGTGTAAGAAATTAAGAGAATTTCCAGACTTGGTTGATTATTTCTAGAACTACTGTACCGATTTTAATGAAATTTGATATGTACATACATTGATACAATACAAAACAAATAACCATTCAATAATTGAAAATACACACGCATGATCGTGCGTAACACTCGTTAGAGTCGGAAGGTATGAAACAGCGGTTGCAGAATAAACAAAAAAACGGGTTAATAGATGGGTTAATAGGAGGTATGGTCCCCTCTAACCGATATACAGGTCTCGCAGCGTGATTTCATACTTGAAATAATTCAGTTTATCCTTTCCTGTGGCAATTCGTCCTGCTGTGTAGCAAGAAGCAATCGCTACATAGGTTGCGATGCGATGGAAAATGAAATATAGTGATTATACAATGCATTGTAGGATTAAAACAATACTCAGGTAAACCTGATACATGCTGTTTTTGTGTTGACGTGTAAAAAAAAAATGCCCAAAGTCAAAAGATTTAAAAATCTAAAACATGGATTATTTATTTAAGCATAAGCATTTTTAGTTAATAATGATTTTACAATAATTAACAATATTACATCTAACAAAAATCAACTGCACGACACATAATTGGCTCTGCCTTAAATTTATATTATTATATATTAATGTTCCTATAAGAGGAGGCAGGAACGAAAAAGATAGAAGAAAGAGGTAGAAGGGATAAAAAAAATTGGTTCCAGGATCTGTATTATTACCGATCGCTAGAATGTATCTCGACAGCGTCTCCCTTGTCCACCTCCAGCAAAAGCCCCTTTAGCAGACAGATCAGATTGTCCGCATGTCCGTTCAAAAAAAAAGCCAAGAGAGAAGCTTTCTCGTTGTGTCCCCTTTTTATACCATCACTCTCCTGTTGCCACCATCCTTCCAGAAGTTTTGGGATGGATTCCATTTTGTCAAGCAAATTTTGTGATTGGTTCCGGGACGACGATATATTCTCCGTTTCAGCATCTGGCAGGAGTCCACCCGCAATTTGGGGGGGGGAGGTCGGGTCGGGGCGCAGATCGCTGTTCGAACGATGAACTTGAGCGTTGACCCTACCTCTGCCGAATTCCTTCAGAGAGGCGGAATAGTTTTATGGGTCTGCTGCAAAGGGGTGTTGGGAGGAAAGAAAAAAGCTTCGTTTCGAGAAAGGGACAATGGCTGACTGAAGACAGGACACCTTCATAGCAATGCACTTGGAATCATTTGAGCCGATAAAAGAACCAGAGGAAGCCTCTGGTTAAAAACATATCCCACAGGAAAGTAAAGCAAACAGTGGATAGAAAAAACACAATATAACACTCAAATGAAATCTTAATAATTTGTAAGGGTTTTACAGGCCAAGCATCTCTTCGGTACTTCCAAATATTTAAAAGAATATACATTTACAACACAAAATATACAAAAGGGGATGTAATGAAACCCTTTATAAGCGAAGAACTCCAAAGTTAAATTACTAAAAAAAACCTTAGAGTTTGCAACACAACAAATATTCTACCCTTTCCGAAAAAATTTTATTTTTATCTCAAAATAAAATAAAATTTGTAATAAAATTACCGAATAACACCCACAGTTTAAGGATGGATACGCAACCCTGATACGAAACATATACAAAAAAAAAAGAAAAGGGGAAAGTAGGGTAAACCTAGACACCGTTGCCTCCCAAGAAAACCTAGTGGATGTATATATATATTACATTAGGCACAGAAACTAGATTAAAAAATACATAATTTTAAACATCACGTTATTATAACACCTAACCATAAGCTATACTTTTCACCTCGAACACTGATTTCTAAGCACTCCGAACCAACCATGGCACTTGTATGCCATAATAGACCAAACAATAACGTAGAAATCTACCTATTATTACAAAACACTCAGCAAGTACCCTCAACTGTCTCTAAATACTAACATTCACTGTCTAGACGCACATAAGTTTAGAAAAATACCCGTGTAGCATTTAATACCTATACTCCCGGAATTAAACCAAAACCCTTTGCTCGAGCATTTATTTTCATCACCGCAAGAAACCAGGTAATTTAGGAAATACAACAAAAAAAAGTTTTAAAAATAAATTCGTATTGCACAAAATAAAAATTAAAAAAAAATTTTTCACTGCTAAAAAAAAAGTTTTGTTTTAACCAGGATAAACACAGAGAAAAAAATCACAAGCAACAAGTGTGAATAAGTCAGACCAGCTGGCAATACCCACACCAACTTGCAATAAGGAAACCCAATAATCAGAAAAACAACGATGCGTCGACTCATCGAAATTCAAACCAAATTGGAAAGGTAACACGGAATTAAGATTTTAAAGTTGAAAGTACTATTTTCTGAAAGAATTTATAAACTAAATTTATGTTACAACACCCAGTTAGATTAAAAGCAGCGAAGAGCAAAAATTTCATCGGTATCTTTTTGGAAACATTTAAGCCAAGCAGAAGGGTTTGCCAAGAATGATCTAAGATGATATCTGTACAAGTGTAAAGGATTGAAGGTACCTCAAAAATGCAGAAGAATAAGACTGAATACACAAAACAAATGTACAATACAATAATAACTGAAGTAATAAATGCGGTTAAAATACGCAGCGCTGAATAACCAAGTTTCAAACATGTGGAACAGCATAACAACTATTTACAACCATTCCAAAAAAATAACTATTTACAAGAACATAAAATCGTAAGCCAAACTGGGAGTGGCAAGAATAAAACAGACATCAGGAAGAAGGACCAAGACATTTAAGGTCACCTGACAATTTGTTTAAAAAAAACACTCATCATGAACATGACATGTTCAGAAACACAGAAAAATTTTGGAGAGAAAAGAAAACGTAAACAACCACCCAAAGTGTTGCAAAGTGAACGATAAAGGTTTTTAAATACGATATAAACACAGCAATACATGAAATTGTACCTACTCAAACCTCCATCCTACTGAGATTAAAAGGATATAAGGTTATCTTAAAACCTGTCACATTTTAAACCATAAAAATAATGTCTCGCCTTTTGAATGTCAAAACACAACGAAATATCAAAAATACAAAAATTTGAACAATTATCCTAGCGTTTTACTATAAAACCCGCCGCATTTCTTGGCCTTAAGCCACGAGATAAATCTGAAGGAGTCTGTAATTTTTCCCGCGAAGAAATATTGCTATTTGTAGGTACAACGTTTTGAGTTATAACCTCGTCTGAATTTAAAGGAGAAGGTGGATTTTCTAGAATAGAAACTTGATGATTTGAAGGCATAGGTGAATTTTTTTGTAAAGAAACATTAACACTAGACGACAACTTATTTTTTTAAGTTGCTGCGTTACCAGATCCAGTGATTTTGATAAACTCTCACTCGCTACACTCACACCCTCACGATTTTGACATTCAACCGCAATTATATTAAAATTTGGTGTTAATATGCTCTGAGCTTTTTCAATTTTCTGGGCTATATCCCGTGCTTCCGAAAAGGTTGAGGGACTTTCAATCGTGAGTTGCGCCCTAATGTTAGGCTTCACGCCAGCTACAATTTGTGAGAGAGTCATTTTCTCTCGTAGTCCGCTCGGAATTGATTCCTCCTCAAAACTGGACATGCCTTTAATTCGTGAGGCAAAGTCCTTCACACTTTCATTTTCAGATTGGACCGCAGAGGCAAAAAGTGCAAATTTTGTAGCGTAGGAATGAGTTTCCTCGAACTGCCCAATAAATTTCTGCTTGAGACCCTTATAGTCCAAATCAGAAGTTACCAATGATGCTTCGTAATACTTTTTTGCTCGGCCCTCCAATTTCAATTTGAGAATAACTATTAAGGGGTCTCAGGACCCTTAAATCTCAAAATTTTCGATTTCTTGAAAAAAATATATGTGGAAGCCCCATCTTTTCTGAACATTTTGGTACTCAACGTTTAACGATACTCCCAAAACTTCCGGAGTTATCGAGAAAAGAATAAAACAACTCTGTTGAAAAGTAAACAAAAACTTGCCACTGCCGCTCCCAACTTTTGACAGCTGGGAGAGCATTTCTAAAACATTCTTCTCTAGATGAATTCTTTTAGCAGAACATCCACACTTAATATCAAAATAATCTTGTGAATGAGTAGTATAATAACAACTCAACTTCTATTTTTTCTTCCCTTGTTTGTTTATTACTTTGCGATTTTGAATTTCCACGTTTTTTCATCTGTTATGAAAAGTGTTCAAATATGGAAAATCGGCCAAAACGATCATCCGGAAAGAGACCGAAGAAGAAAAGATTTCAAGGAAATAAATTCTTGAAGAAATCTAAGTCTCAAAGTGGCCAAGTTATTTTTAAAAATCTTTCGCCAAACAAAAGTGCAGCTGCTAGAAAGTTGCCGACTGCACACAATGTTTTGCAGTCATTGGAAAACGATGTTTGCGTTGAATTTCATGGCTACAGATTAGTGGATATTTATTTATTGTTCTCACAACTAGAAAAACATATCTGTTGCTCTGTGTGCCATGGGAATGTTAAGATTATTGAGAAATCCACTATTGGATTGTGTTCAAAATTTATTTTAGTTTGTAGACAGTGCACGGTTCAACAGAATTTCAATTCCTGTGAATTGATTGGACACAAAAAAAATGTACCATAAGTGAACAGGCGGTCAGTGTTGACCATGAGATTTATAGGCCAAGGGTTATCTTCACTCAAGACATTTTGTTCAAGTTGTGTGTTTGTGTTCTGAGACATGGGCTTCGGCATGTGTTTGCAAAGCCCATGTCTCAGAAGGCGTACGACAAGATTAATTCAAAAATTGCAGACGTGAGTGAGGTGCTCGCAAATGCATCGACGAGGAAAGCTGCTGTGGAAGAAAAAATCATTGACAGCACCGTAAATTCTATTGCAGTTAGTGGTGATGGGACATGGAAAACCCGCGGTTATACATCTCTTGTCGGTGTATGTACTTTGATCAGGGCTGACTGCGTAAAAGTCGTCGAAGTCATGTCGTCGTATTGCAAGGGTTGCGACACCTACAAGGGCCCAAAGTTCGGCCTTAAATACAGTGCCTTTCTGGCTAAACACCAGCATAACTGCAAAAAAAACCACAGTGGGTCTGCTGGACAAATGGAAGTGAGCGGCATGCAAAGGATTTTCTGTCGATCAGAAAACAAGCATGGTTTAAAATACCAGCAGTACATAGTGGATGGAGTTTCCAAGACGTTTTCGGCAATCGTCCAAAAAAAGCCATATGGTGACAATGTTACAGTTGCAAAAATAGAGTGCGTGGGACATGTCCAAAAGCGAATGGGCAGCCACTTGCGTAAATTAAAGGCATCACTTGGTAAAAAGAAGTTGAAGTTGTCGGATGCAAAAACGATCGGTGGAAAGGGTTCCTTATGATGCTGTCATAAATAGGCTGACGGCTGCATGTATGGCTGTATATGGCAAAATAGCTGCATATATGGCTGTATGTGACTTCAATGACGGATGCAAAAGCCGAGTTGAAATTATATGCGTTTTAGGTTTGAAAATCTGCCAGACAAATGTTGTGAAATGTATTACTATGGACAAAGTGCGCATTGCGACTGCAAAGAGGCGAGCAACCGAAGCATCCTTTGAAGCTCGTAAGGCCAAAAAAATTAAAGCAGCAGTAGAAATAGAACAATTTAAGGTTACTGAGGGCTGCACTTATGATCCTGGAGCTTTTTAATTAACCATAGTTTATTTAATTTCATTTTATGTTATTTTGCAACTTTAACTTTATTTTTCTCAAAACGCAACATTTTAGTTTGCTCGTTGGATTTCTCAGAAACTATTTATCATATTAATCTGAAATTTCATACATATACTCAAAATAAGTTCCTTTATGATCTATACATCAATTTTCAGACAAATTATTAACAGAATTTTATTTTAACAAATTTTTCAACTTTAATTTCATTTTTCTCAAAACGCAATATTTTAGTTTGTGCGTTGGATTTCTCAGAAACTATTTATCATGTTAATCTGAAATTTCACACATATACTCAAAATGAGTTCCTTTATGACCTATACATCAATTTTCAAACCAAATATTAACAGAAATTTGTTTTAACAAATTTTTCAACGTTAACTTCATTTTTCTCAAAACACAAAATTTTAGTTTGCGCGTTGGATTTCTCAGAAACTATTTATCATATTAGTCTGAAATTTCAAACATATACTCAAAATAAGTTCCTTTATGACCTATACATCAATTTTCAGACCAATTATTAAGAGAATTTTGTTTTAATAAATTTTTCAACTTTAATTTCATTTTTCTCAAAACGCAACATTTTAGTGTGCGCGTTGGATTTCTCAGAAACTATTTGTCATATTAATCTGAAATTTCATACCTGTACACAAAATAAGTTCCTTTATGACCTATACATAACTTTTCAGACCAATTATTAACAGAATTTTTTTAATCAAAATTTTCAACTTTAACTTCATTTTACTCAAAACACAAAATTTTAGTTTACGCGCAGGATTTCTCAGAAACTATTTACCATATTGATCTGAAATTTCATACATATGCTCACAATTAGTTCCTTTATGACTTATACACCAATTTTCAGACTAATTATTAACAGAATTTTTTTTTTAGGAGTTTTAGTTAAAAAATTTCATAAAATTAAAAAAAAAATTTAAAAAATTTATTTAAAACATATTTTTTGTTTTTAAATTTCTTAAAAAGTGTGTATAACATCGAAACTGAACAGTTTTCTATTAGATAAAATTAATTTTGTACATTTTGATCAATTTTGTACTTCAGAATCTTGCGCGCAGTAAAATATTGATATTAAAAAGTGTCCAATTTAAATTTCTTAATAACTTTTTTAAAACATTTTTTAATTAAATAAAAATTTGAGAAACAATGTAAATATATGTGAATATTATATGGTAAAAGTTTAAAAATTCTGCTTTGTTTCATTAATAAGTTATATTGGTTTGAAAAAGGATGTTTTTTTGCATACATGGATAATTTTTAAGAGTCCTGAGACCCCTTAAGTGGTTTTCTGCCCAGCCTCTTAAAATCGCAATTTGATCTAAAGCCTTAAAAAACTCCCTCGCATTTGCCCCGTGTAAATTTGGAATTAAGGATAAAAGAGATGGGTTTTTCAACACATCCGAATCCTCAGTGGTGTTCGTCATAATAAAAGGATTTCACTCACACGCCCCTCTTAAAATACAAATAACAAAATACACACTAAAAAAAATTTAAGAATGCACACGGTAATAAAAAGAACATATGTAATTTACATGGATAGCATTACTTCCCACACGTCATCACATACAGCACTTCCATGTAACAGAACCGTCACGGCACCAAATTTTCCTTGCTGTGTAGCAAGAAGCAATCGCTACATAGGTTGCGATGCGATGACCAATGAAATATAGTGATTACACAATGCATTGTAGGATTAAAACAATATTCAGGTAAACCTGACACATGCTGTTTTTGTGTTGACGTGTAACAAAAAAATGCCCAAAGTCAAAAGATTTAAAAATCTAAAACATGGATTATTTATTTAAGCATAAGCATTTTTAGATAATAATGATTTTACAATAATTAACAATATTACATCTAACAAAAATCAACTGCACGACACATAATTGGCTCTGCCTTAAATTTATAATATTATATATTAATGTTCCTATAAGAGGAGGCAGGAACGAAAAAGATAGAAGAAAGAGGTAGAAGGGATAAAAAAAATTGGTTCCAGGATCTGTATTATTACCGATCGCTAGAATGTATCTCGACAGCGTCTCCCTTGTCCACCTCCAGCAAAAGCCCCTTTAGCAGACAGATCAGATTGTCCGCATGTCCGTTCAAAAAAAAAGCCAAGAGAGAAGCTTTCTCGTTGTGTCCCCTTTTTATACCATCACTCTCCTGTTGCCACCATCCTTCCAGAAGTTTTGGGATGGATTCCATTTTGTCAAGCAAATTTTGTGATTGGTTCCGGGACGACGATATATTCTCCGTTTCAGTATCTGGCAGGAGTCCACCCGCAATTTGGGGGGGGGGTCGGGTCGGGGCGCAGATCGCTGTTCGAACGATGAACGAGCGTTGACCCTACCTCTGCCGAATTCCTTCAGAGAGGGGGAATAGTTTTATGGGTCTGCTGCAAAGGGGTGTTGGGAGGAACGAAAAAAGCTTCGTTTCGAGAAAGGGACAATGGCTGACTGAAGACAGGACACCTTCATAGCAATGCTCTTGGAATCATTTGAGCCGAAAAAAGAACCAGAGGAAGCCTCTGGTTAAAAACATATCCCACAGGAAAGTAAAGCAAACAGTGGATAGAAAAAACACAATATAACACTCAAATGAAAGCTTAATAATTTGTAAGGGTTTTACAGGCCAAGCATCTCTTCGGTACTTCCAAATATTTAAAAGAATATACATTTACAACACAAAATATACAAAAGGGGATGTAATGAAACCCTTTATAAGCGAAGAACTCCAAAGTTAAATTACTAAAAAAAAACTTAGAGTTTGCAACACAACAGTCCCACGCGTTCAGAACCACTGTTTTCATTCCCTGGATGGTTCTCGGAGGGGGGTTGCGAGTTGCAATTGCCCTCCCCAGAGTGTCCCAGAGATGTTCTATAGGGGTAAGGTCTGGAGACCTGGCTGTCCAATCCATCCGGCGAATATCCTCACTCTCTAGAAATTCGTCGACCAAAAGAGCTCTATGCGGCCTCGCGTTATCGTCCATTAAAAGAACTCCGGGCCAAATGCACCCCTGAAAAGGTGAACGTAGGGCTACAAGACCTCATCCCTATACCTCACACCAGTCACACTGCCTCTTTCAAAGACATGGAGAGGTGTGCGGCCATCCAACATGATGCCTGCCCAGACCATTAAACCTCCTCCGCCATAATGGTTGGTTTCGCGGACATTGAAAGGTAGGTAGCGTGTCCCTGGTTCTCTCCATATGAACGTACGGCGAGAATCGGTGTTTAGGTTGAACCGGGACTCATCAGTGAAAAGAACGGTCGCCCATTGATCTATACTCCAATCTCTCTGCACCATGATAAACGGATTCTCCTGTTAGTAGAAGTGAGCGGGACGCAAACAGCAGGTCTTCTTGCGAATAACCCTCTCTCATAAAGTCTTTTGGAAACAGTCACCCTTGATACACTAGCGCGTCTTTCTAGGAATGGCTCTTCGTTACGTAGACGATTCTATTTAAGACCGTAGGTTGATCGGTAGATATTAACTCATGATAAGTGAATCGATTCTTCAGTTCGATTCTTTCGTTACTTGTTTTGATCCACAGTGAGCTATGATTGATTATTTACTTGTTAAAATATTACCAGTACCGGACTGAGGGAAACCTCAATAGTTTTTGTGCATCTCCCGTCTTAGCTCTGTTGGCTATTCTTGTACTGCTGTCACCACGCAACACTTAAACGTAACACTTTCTACAAGTTTGTATTTCGACGATTTTTAACTATGTCTTCAAATATTTCCCACTTCAGATTCATTTTCCTCTTTTAGAAGTAAAAAGATCTCATCTTCAATTGATTGAGTCCATATATATCTGCATGTATTAGTTCACTAACTGTTAAGGCTCTACTTTCTACGAGTTTAATATCCACCGACCTACCTACGTTCCAAAATATAATCGTCCACGCAACGAAGAGCCATTCCTAGAAAGACGCGCTAGTCCCTTGATACACGGGTTCCTGTGGCTGCATACAAATCACGAGAGAGCTGAGAAGCTGTAGCACTCCTGTTACGCCTCGCTATAATCGACAAATGGCGATCTTTTCTGGCCGTCGTGGCTCTTGGACGACCTAGCCCAGGCTTTCTCTCGATGGATCTGGTATCCTGAAACTGTTTCCATAAGTTAAACACGACGCTGGGCATTAAATTGAACTCTCTACAAATTTGGACTTGAGATTGGCCTGCTTCTAGCCTCCCCACAATTCGCCACCTCATTCCATCATCTGAACGTTGGTGGTTACTCATTTTTACTGTTACAATTTGAAATTAACCATTTGCTGCAAAATAACACGAAGAAATTCGCCGAGGTGTGCTAGCGAACGAAATGCGTCTTAATTTACGCGCGCTTATAAAGCCTGTTTCTCTACTGGCTCCGTCTACACACACGTGTGCACTTACGTATTTGACGTACAAGATTTGCATTTTTGTCTAGAAGCAGTGGTTTTACATTCAATTCAGTTCTTTTCATGAAATTCGATAAAATGTGCAAATTCTCTTAATTTATTTCACCAGTGTAGTTTAAAATATTCAATAGAGAATATTACCCCCAAAGAATTAAGTATACATAAAACCGTTCACATATGGTAAACTGCGTCTGAGTTACTCATGCCAGTAACTTTTTGAAGAACGGATGTATGGGCCGTTTCGATTCTTGATAACTATTTCGAATGATTATTTTTAATACAAATTTAAAGACAAACCTCTGAAATAATTTTATAAAATTGGTAGAAATAATAGTTTGACGTAGCCTCAAATTGTTTTTCATAATAAAACCGAAATTTGGGACAAGATTTTTCGAACTTTTCAGTGTCATTTATTCTGACTGTTTCTCTTCTTAAAATGAACTGTCGCAGTCCGATACGAACCTAAATTTAATTTAGATATACTGCGTCGTAAACCAAATGATTTATTATTTTTTATACTGAAGGTGTTTTTTTTTAACTAAAATATTTATAATGGTAATGTTCTGAGAATATTTGTGAAAGTACCAAAATGCTCAGACGCGTAACACCTATATCTGCAACCAAGAAAGCAAAACGAATTTTTTCTACTGAAAATGAAGGTCAAAATAGTCCATTCAGTTCTCAAATATGATAATACTGAATTCTGTTTCTTCGCAAGTTCCATTGTGCATTGCAAGTTCTTGTTTCGAAATTCGAGACCAGATTTTTTCAAAGTAAACAGCCTAAAGATTAAAACTTTAATATGAATAAGAGACCAGGGATTTTGTTCGACTTTGGTGTTAAGAAATCTCGCATGTTGAAAGGTGTTTATGACCCAACAAATACAAATGTTTGTTAATCAGAATGAGATATGGAAATCAGCACAAATTATTTTAATGATGTTGGTCTGTGAATACTACAATACGCTACAAGATTTCATTAGTCCAATGATTGACAACTAATTTAAATGTAAATGCCACAATGTTGAAATCGGTTCCTCATGTTATAAAACACAATTTACATGGTCTTACACAAATTGAGAATCACTGGACTATAATATGAGATTACAATAACTAAGAATGTTTTTTAATTTATTTTAAAATTTACACGGTATGATGTTCATAAATGTTTTTTTTTCTATTTGCTCAGCTAGTTTTGGGCAAATCAGTGGGACCATTCAGCTAATTGTTCATCCGACAACTTCCTTTTGCCCACTCGATATCCTTCTTGACAGACGTTGTATGGTGTTTAGCACAGTGACCAAATATAGATATTGCGACATATAATTCAAACAAACGATCTTCTTGAGACACGAAATATGTGTGATTCACCGAGGGCCGAGGAAAACCTATTAGAAATAAAGGGACAACTATACACTTCATTATTGGATTTATTGCAAATAGGCTACACCAGGCTTCGAAATAGATTTTTTAATACAAGTGTACAAGGTGCACCTAAGTGTTTAAATTAGGTGCACAGATAATATTTTAGATGCATATTTAAAAAAAACGTAACTTAAGAGCATTAATGTAATGTAAACTACTTTATAAGCCGGGTGTGTTTAGAAACGTCAGAAGTAGATAGTAAATAAAAATATTTAAACAGGTTATTATAAGCGAAATTATTACTTACAAATATTCAGTCACCATCAGACATTGGTGGGTAATCAGAAGCATCTACGTTTTTGTCAGATATTTTAAATAAGGTTTAGTGTCCAACCTTCTTTTTGTATTTGTATTTTTCATCCATTGCAACACAGCATTTTCGATTAAAATTATCTAAGGTCTTCACTTAGATTAATACGCATTATATCACCCAATGTCTTAGGATGAAGAAAGCATCTTCAGTCATTTTTCATACGTCCCATTAGCGAGAACCCCCGCTCACACTCAACTTACATATTTCATTTTTTTTTCATACTAGTAACGCAGTTTTTGTTTTTTGCTGAGCCAGTTAACGAACGAGCTTACAAATGGATAATAAAGGGATCATAGCACTCCAGCAAGATATCAATGGCACGATCATGATGAGGTAACCAATGAACACTTCCTGGACAGGTGTAAGAAGTAAGGACCAATGATTCACCAATATTTTTCAGCTCTGCACAGTTCTTAGAAGAAGAATTTTATGTTACAAATAAGTCATTCAATACCGATTTCATTTGCGTAAAATATTTCAACTTCGCATAACATCTTTGATTGCAAGTTCCAGTCAATGAGCACAACAATGTATGCCGAGTAGATAACTACGACTGTCACTAAGTAGCTTGTAGACACCACTCTTGGCACCTAAATTACTTGCTGCACCATCTAATGTACAAGCAATTAGTCAAGTTTTAGTTTCTTCTAAACTTAGGTTCAAGCAATCTTTCGTAGTACTTTCCAAGAAATTCCTAATGTATTTTGCATCAACATGTTGCGTTTGCTGTATAGTTGAAAACTTAGTGACAGGTCTCCCATATTCAAAAAATTATCACTGCAATCTGTGCTATCTTCAAAAATTAAAAAAAAATTTTTTTTCAAAGATTCTATTAAATCTGGTGAAAGAATATGAATATTCTTACTGATGTAGGAAATGAATGTTCTGGATTGTTTGTCATTATTATAGGTTTCCCTTACTGCACACCCAACACATCTTAATAAGTTAATTTAATTTCTAAATGCTACAAATGGCATATTTTGTTCGGCTATGTGAAAAGCAATTTTAAAAAGAGTATGTAACTGCTTTATTTCCTTTTTTTCTAACCTCAATATAGATATCAGGATTTTTTGGGAGTTTTTAGGAAATTCTGTGCTTTGGCAAATGTAATTTTTGCTTCCATTGCTTTAAGATGTGCTGGTGTTCTTTCATGTACTTCAACTATAAGTTTCCTTAAGGACGAAAAGTATTTGAACGTGATGTTTTAACATATGACTGGCAAACAGTACAAAACATTGCTTTCAAATGTTCGTATTACGAAAGTCAATCCCGTCTAGTTTTCCAAGTTTGTTGAAAAATATAAGTTTTAGTGAAAATTATTTCCTCAGAGTTCTTTTTAACTACAGTTTCAACATTTGTTTTGGTCATTATTTTCATTAATGTCGTTAACTATTTCTTTAGCCTTTTCCGCAACAACTATTTCTCTAGTCTTTTTTTCTCAACTATTTCCTAGTCTTTTCTTTCTCAACTATTACATTAGTATTTTCTATCTCAACAATTATTTGATCGTTATCATCCCGTTCTGCTACTATTTTATTTACATAATTTCCACTAATCCCTTTTCTTTTGTTTGTCAGGCAGCTTCTAATCGTTTTGGTCCACAACCGCCGTCATTACGATTTCGCATGCATTTACGTCTTTACAACAATATTTCTGCAACGTATTATTTTTCTAGATAGATGGTGCAGGACATTTCTTCGGTGGAATCTTTAAGAACTTTTTAATAATCCATCCAATGGATTCATCTGTTAAATTATTTTAGATATAAAAACGTAAGACTAAGTACACAACAAATTCCAAAGAAAAGGTATAAAAAAACACATAAAAATAAACGAGTACACTATATTTTAGGCAGATAAAATCTGAAGTCAAAGATAAATAATGAAAATATTTGTTTACGATCCCCAGTGGTCAGAGAATTCTCAGGAATTCCTACGGCTTTACACTTTATTGAAACACGAGGTGTTTGCAGAAATGCGGTATGCCTATTAGTTCGTGGGTGGTCAAAATTTTCTCTTCTCCGGCGCACGGCTGTCGCGACAGTCGCTTCAACAGAACCATCTGAAAAATGTTGTACCCGGTTGTACTTACTTTTTCGATGCGTCATTTTGTCATAGCCCAAAATTGTTCTTGTTTCTTCCGCTCAAAGTAAAAATCTGACGTGTTGTTTAGTAAAATTATTACCTAGACAGGATATTTCACTCTCTTCTGTGATGCCATCTACTAACAAACAAACAAATTATTTGCATTATAACGAAGAAAATTGTAATAATTTAAACCTTTATATCTGGTACCATATGGTACCGCTAGGCTTTCACGGGTTAAATGCGTGTCTTGTCATATTTTTATTTTAAAGTAAAAAATATTTTTTGTCAATTTATAAAAAAGATTTGTATGATATCTGGATTTTATTAAATGTTAGTAGCTATTTTAAGCTGACTCTGGAAAACATGGTTCTTGAAATAAATTTGGCTTTCAAAAGAAATTCTAATCGTTATGCTGGTCATCTTAGGCTCGTTTGGGGGGGGGGGACAAATGAGTTTGGCCGATCACTGCTCTAGAGCGCGAGAGGTTGATACTAATAACATCAAAATAACATAACCCCCTTTTTTTTAATGTTAGGTGCACTGAGTGCACCTAGCGGGAATAAATTAGGTGCACAATTTTATTTTCATGTGCACAGTGCACCCGTATATTTCTAGCCCTGGGCTACACCATGCTAGTTAAACACAAAATCGAAGGTAAACATTTAAAATTAATATTTGACATGTAAAAAAGCTTCAAAAACAGGTATTACATGTCATCCATTTTTTCATAAAAAATTATTTTTACTCTTCAATTAAAATATTTCTTATCAATGCAGTTGAACCTTTCCTTGGAAAGATTAAAGTGGGTGATGAACTTAACCTCGTGACCCACTATTTTAGGCTACAAACTTCTATTTTTACGGTACTTCGTTATTACTTTTTTAGAGAATGTAGTTTTTCTATAGTTTGGAAGCATAATGTAAGGTATAAGCAAACAAGCCTCTGGATAAAAATATTTTTTTGGTATTCTGAAAAACTGTTGGTGTTTGTAAGGAAGGGCAAATAAATTTTTGTCTGAATAGTTCGCATTGTAACTAATTTCTAAGCATTTTGGATATCTATAACAAGACAGTTTACACTCGATTTATAGAGCTTAAATTTAACTTTATACTTTAAAATGTTTGTGAGACAAAATGTGCAAACATATTTTTATGAAACTTAGTATAATACAGTAAACAGTGACTAGGCTATTCGGCGTTTTTTAATTTAATTGAGGATTGTATATTAAGTGGAAAAACTTTAGATCGTATGTCTAACTGTTGTATTTACGAAACGTCAGCGAAAAGATTGACTACTATACGAATGATTCTTCTTTTCTGTTATCAAATTGACCCGTTATATTCTTAAAATAAGACAGATAAAGTACGTTGGGACCGTTAATCTTATAGTTATGTAACAAGCCTATCACCTTTATATATTAAGTTGTGTATTAAATATATTTTATTTCTTATTTGAAATTAAATTAAATGTTAACAGATGAAATAAGTAAAGTTATGCAATTATCATTTGGAAATTCAGATAAAAATAATTTGGCCTTACATGCTACCAATATGGTAGTGTTAAAGAATTTTAAAGAAGTAAAGAATCCACTTTTTGGTTTAATCACTCCGATTCATTTATTGGATTCTGAATATAACATTCAGTACCCCATCAACCGAATTTATTATTGACTACACATACGTGGTTTTCCTAGATTAAATAACGACCACGGTAGCCCGGTTAGAAGAGTTACAGATTCGCAACCGGAGGGTTGCGAGTTCGAATCCAACCAAATACTATCGTGTACAAAGGGGCTGGTGCATGTTAAAACTGTCGTGGCCTCATACGAGGGGAGGTCTTAACCCATAGTTTATTTTCGTTTGCAAAACATATTTTATTTATCATGATTTTCAAAGGGTTGGTTATGTAGTGATAATAAATATTTGAGAGAAAATACGAAAGTACCGTTTTGTAATTTTTTCAAATTATTTATTGCATTGAAGCTCACAGGTCGTCCACTTCACCAAACCTATTCGAACTTTGCCAATTATCGCTCTTCATCAAGTGTTCAATATGTACTGATAAATTAAATTGAACAATTGTGAGTAGTTTAAAAAAGAATCTCACGTGATTTTGACTGCAGCAAAAATATTATATCATTCAGTACACCACCACCCAACATATCTCTGAATTTTTGTTACTTCATTACTTTTTGTTTTGTTGTATGCTTCGTAAATTTTAATCGTACTTCAGAAGAAGCATCTTTAAATGTCGTTTTGAAATGCAAGATGGTGGTTCCAAATTTTCAATTCAACCTAAATGATGTAAAAAGTGATACTCTTTCTAAAACACCGAAGGCAAATACACACATTGTACGTACCTTATCGTATATTCCCATCAGGTCGCGTCACACAAAGGGCTCCAGTCACGCCCTCCCATTAGAGGACACAGGTGGTCGAAGGGATGGGAAAAGTGACCGCTCAAGAATCCTCACTTGGAAGTTCTGAACTCCCGAAGTCATCTACTAGAAGGGCGCCCTAGCCCAAACGGAACAGCAGTCCACTTCGAACCATGATCCAGTAACGTGGGGTATAGTTACGGTACCATCCTCTCTGGTATGTTGTAGGTCCTGCTGTCCACCAAATACCCTAACATTCGTAAGCGAGCAGGTATTAGCCTAGGGCAACCGAGGTAGTGATCCTCATTGGCACTTCTAGTTACCAAGTGGTGCCACGTGGAAGTTCCTGTCGCTACTTGACCGGAGTGATATGTAACTTTGCCCCGGCCTGAACGATAACCAGGCGTTGGACACTGCGATCCGAATCACCCAGCGCTTACAAGCAGCCTGCCAGAGTTCACTGGCGTCCCCAGCCAACGCCTGAGCGATATCTGATTAGAGCGGTTCAGCCCCTCCCGCACCCTCAACTACCACTTACACACATGATTGTGTCAAAACTTGGCCATTTATATTAGTTCTTCCAAAATGCAACAACTATAACCATTTTCCATAACCATACAGTATATTTTATATTTTTGATGTGAGCAACTACTACTATTCATATTTGTATCTACTTTTTGTATATATAAATACTTAATACTACATGTATAGTATAAAACGTTTGATAGCTATGGATAAATGACAAAACTAAATGAGATTCAAAAATACAATATCCTTATAAAAGATTTTACCCAATCCCTTCTTGCAAGCTTAAAGTTGTGCTATTAGAAAATTTCAGTCGGTCATTATTAAAATCAGAACAAAAAGTTTGCAAATAGAAGATATATATTTTATTTCTTTTCGAGTCATCGAAAGATGCTTACTGCATTATGGTTGCAGTAATTTAATCCCGAATAGGTGCAAAGACGGAACTCAGTACATTTGTTTTCATGTATTTTAAAAAGAAATTCAGAACTGGAAGGTATTCTAAAGGACTGTTTATCAACGTCTGGTTCACTGCCCGGTACAAGGATCTGGTATCTATTCTACAGGGCCTTGAGAGGTTGTAAAGGGATTTGTAATTATAGTTCTCGAAGCATTTTCGTGGATAAATATTAGATAAAAGTAATATTCTAATGTGCGAATAATAGTCGTGAATGTATAGCAGCTCAGATTCAGAACGCCTGAACAACTCATGAGTGCCATATGGCCGTTTTCTCTAGTTCGCATTGCTGTGTGTGATTGGTCGAAACCCAATTTAAGAGACTTCTTTCAAAGAAATAAATAGGCATACAGATCCAAATTGTAACTGGAATAAGAGATACTTTCTTTAATTTGGTATTAAGATATCTTGTATTGAAGGCGTTAGTGGAGCCCAAAAAAGTAGTGATTCATCCACGACTTTGATGTGCCAAGGCTTAACTAGATGGTTTTTAAAAAGTGAAAGTGATGCTGATGACAGAAACAAAATTTATTTTTAAAGATGTATTGAAATAGTACGGCTAAATATTCAAAATTAGCATCAGACTATTTATCAACAAAATTAATCTATTCACAATATTAATTATATATATATATATATATATATATATTATATATATATATATATATATATATATATATATATATATATATATATATATATATATATATATATATATATATATATATAAATTGGTTAATTTCTATACAATCCCTATTTACATATCATTTACGTTTGTTCTCTAATGCCATTTAATCTTTACGTAATTGCAGAAATAGCTGAGCACAATGCAATTTTCAACAAATGTCATTCAAATACTTACATAAAATCGTGATTAAAGTAACGGAAATTCAACTATTCATTTTGGCATTCAATCGAAAGTTCTCATTTACGTTTCAGCTGAAGCCTTATGTTTAAACGCCATACTCTGAGACGAGAAAAATTTATAGGAGTAAAAACGTTTTCAAGAATATTCTCAAAGTTAGTATCATAATTATTTGCTTAACTGCCAAACTTGGCAACTGAGTTTCACGGGATCCGCGCAAATAACTTTTATAACAAAATCCATGATTTCTTAACACGTACGCCTAGTAAAACCATTTGTAATATGTGTAACCAAATTGAAAGAATCTCTATATACGTGATGAACAGACATGCTTTCTCGTCTCTTCTAGATTCTAAACTTTAAAGTAACTCACGGTAAAAAATTCGGAAAACCACACTCTGGACTTTAAAGCCCTGCATACATCCGGTTCTTCAACGTCCGGCGCCGCTAGGGCACCGAAACCCAACAATGCACACATAACCGTGAAATGACGCAAGTAATCCTTTTGCGCCATTTGCGATAAATATTCTATCGAAGAAAACGGGTTTATTTCGCTTACTTGGTGTACAAAAAAATTTATTTTGAAACAAAATAGACGTTACTGGATACAACAATTTATTAATTATTATTTATATTCCATTTATTTATGAAAACAAGGTACTTCAGAACGGATACGCGTGTGCGGCAAGCTGCGACGCCGTGGGAAACTGCGGTTCAAATTACACGCAAGTTGGACGTGGGTCGCCGTAGACATGTGTGCACTACTCCATTGGATTTAATGTATCTCAGACCGCACTTGCGTTGCGGCAGCGGCGTTGAAAAACCGGATGTTTGCACCGAGCCTTAGAGAGTAGCTGAATGGGATGCTGTGGTCGGCGGCCAAAAATAGCTGTGATTATTATGACATATGGACAACCATCGACTCTGGCCTCTATGTAATAAAGCCATACTTCAATATTCCATATATTTATAACCTTGTAAAGTAACCAATTTTAAATAATATTTTTGACAGCCTATTGCATATCCACAACATACCTAAACTAAATAAAAATTGAAATGGTTGGTTCAGTTTTTATTTGACACAAGGGCTATATGTGACCAATCTGAACCAAACACTGTATATAATTACTGCCCAGATTGCTTGGGCATTCTTTTGTCGCGACCCGACATGTTCACCCTAGTCAGCAAGCCGTATGGGAAAAGAATAAATCATTGGGATCCCTAGGGTTAGTGAAAACCCTTCACCTAACAATATGTATTCCTGAGGGGCGTGGATCCTGGTTCTTGTTATTTATCGTTCAGAGCCAAAAGCGATAACGAATCCCCGAGGGGAGCACCATTTTCATGGTTCATACCTTTGCACATGTCACCTCCTAACCACCTGAATGCATATGCTATTCACTAATGGGCGTCCCTTACACGACAGGGTTCCCCGGCCAAACTTTCGCACGTCATTGTTTGCAGAGTTTTCTTTGAAGATTTCGCTGTCCACCAATGGTCGTACCCCCTATTTGCCTCAAACACTCTTCGACGAATCAGGTCTGATTTCTGTGGTCGGCTGTTAGGGAAGGACTTGAGGTGTCTATACAGGGTGGTCCCGAATTCATGGTACAAACTTTAATGGTAGGTACAGGACATTGTAACAATGATTTATTGTATAGGAATGTATAGTCGCAAGTGACGCGGTGAGGCGTAAACAGGGGAAATAAAAGGAAAGAGAAATGGAGTGATCGGTTGGTATCATTGCCGGTAGAGGGCAGTAGATGTCTAGCCGCTGTTGAACATGATGCATCGCAGTAGGGAAAAGCGCCATTCACAATTGTGCTGCCGTAGACGATGGGTGACTTTACGTATGCAGAAAAAGCAGACATGCATTACATGTACGGCCGTGCAAATGGTAACGGCAGAGCTGCGTTACGAATGTATCGCGCGGAGTATCCTGATCGACGAATGCCGGATCATAGAATTTTTCAACGGCTACATCGTCAACTTTGTGAAACAGGTGCGTTCGACGTCAACAGACATGGCGCTGGTCGAGTAAGAGCTGTACGCACTCCAAGGCTGGAAGAAAGCATCTTGAACATTGCGGCTGATAGACCCGAGTCAAGCACAAGAACTGTTGCGCGTGACGTAGGTGTGAGTCATCAGACTGTATGCAGAGTGTTAAACGAAAATCGCTTACACCCCTTCCATTTTCAGAAAGTACAAGCATTGAATCCGGCAGATTATCCTCGCCGCGTGAACTTCTGCCTGTGGGTGATGCAGCAATGTGCGTTGCAGCCGGATTTCGTAGATTATGTGCTATTTACAGATGAAGCGACATTTTCACGCGAGGGTGTCTTTAATGCGCACAATTCCCATGTGTGGGCAACCGATAATCCACATGCAACGCGTCGACATGCGTTTCAACAACGTTTCAGTATTAATGTGTGGGCTGGTATTGTGAACGACTTTTTGATTGGCCCATACTTACTACCCACGCGGCTCACTGGCGGAAGCTATCTTATTTTTCTGAAAGAAGTGTTACCACAACTGCTGCATGATGTTCCGACCGCCATTCGTAACCGCATGTGGTTTCAGCACGATGGGGCGCCAGCACACTTCAGCATTGATGTACGGAATTACCTGAATGCCACGTTTGGTACTCGATGGATTGGGCGTGGTGGACCAGTCCCTTGGCCACCCCGATCTCCCGATTTATCGAGCCTCGATTACTTTTTATGGGGACATCTAAAGCATCTTGTTTATGAGACTCCAGTTGACTCAGATGAGGATCTCGTCGCTCGCTTATCTGTAGCTGCTGCAGGTGTGCGTGAAATACCAGGCATCTTTGAACGTGTACGCCAATCGCTCCACCGACGCTGTCAAGCATGTATCGATACTGGTGGACGCAATTTTGAACAATTACTGTAAACATGACACTTGTCAACAACGCTTTCAATAAAATCTTTGTTTTTCCTTTCGGCCGTTATTTCCCCTGTTTTCGCCTCACCGCGTCACTTGCGACTATACATTCCTATACAATAAATCATTGTTACAATGTCCTGTACCTACCATTAAAGTTTGTACCATGAATTCGGGACCACCCTGTATAACATGTACACCAGTTTTGGGGCTATCACATTTCCAGTCACTAGTGAAGCTGTTAGATATCGCAGTCTAAGAAGAGAATATATTGCTAAGGATTTTTTTCTACGTGAATTCATACGCACACTTCAAGTAAGTTAAGTTTATGTTGTTTCGCATGCATTCGCTTTCATGATTTGTTCACTGCTGATGAATGTCTACGCAACCGTTTTACTAAATGAGGCAGTAATGTCTTCCAAACAAAGCGAATTGGAAAATACTGTCTCTTGAACTAGTACGATACTATGTAGTACCTATAATCTGATATGCGATATATAGTTATATTATCAATTGTTCTCTAGTTGTTTTCTCTCGTGAATCACACTTAGGTTAGGCCTCCACTTGTGATATCTTTTCGCGGCGACCAAAAAATCGCTGTCGTATAAAATCTACAATGTGCACACGCTGCTATAGATAAATCGCTGAATTAGATTAAATTCTGTTTTTTATTCCCCTAAGTTTCTATCTTTGCGATCGTTGAAAATAGAGAGAGTAAAAACTGGTCGTTATGTTTTTCTAAGAACCATTGCTTTCAAACATAACCATTGTTCATCACCAAGGAAGTCACAATTCTATATTTCGATTAACTTAAAATTACTTTATATTTTATATCGATTTAATTTCTTTTAGGCATTTGACGACTGTCTTATTGTTTGTGGAAGTCCAGGAC